>FN649751.1:4768516-4815094 GCA_000310025.1 Ectocarpus siliculosus | reverse complement strand
CCGCTTCCTCAACACGGACCGCTTCAAGAACGTGAGGGTGAAAAGAGAGAATATGAAGGCCATGATGGGCTCCCCACCCCCACAGGAGGGACAGTAGTTGGTTTCGATATGAGGACACACACATAGGTAGCAGTGTCGATATGCAGGCCTGGGGCTGGGTTCCTTGCGTTTAAGGTGTTCGGATAAGGGTTAACGAGTTCACACTTTCCCCCTCCCTTTTGTACCGATTATTCTCATACGCGAAGTACAATTTGAGCCGAAGATTACTGAGCTGGGTGACGCAGGGCGTTGGATGTGATTGTGCAGTCCATCGAGAGACCATGACCCCCCCGCTGAGGCGTGCGGCAGGATTAGCACCCATTGAAAATATAAAATATCGTCGTTAAACGTGATCCGGCAAGGGCTGGGAGTGAGTGTTCTCCAACGTGTAGGTAGTATACGCATGCCAGGGAATTGGATGGTCGACTTTGTGGCCAGTTTTCTCCGGACTTCCTATATTGCCGCCCGGATAATTATAGAGAATCGAAACTGAAACAACGCTCCCACATGAGCGGGGCTAGCAAAGAGGAATTCGATGGTTTGAGCTGTTTGGGCCTCTCCCTGCCTTCCTGCTGGGAGACCTGAAGCTAGAGAGGCGACAACCTGTAATAAATTTTGTAGATACGCGTTTTTAACTGCACTGGAACGGAAGAGCCTGGAAGCAGTGTACCGGGCATCTGAATGGGTGTTGCCGGAAACGCGTCATTCGGCTCGACGTTCGGCAGCCACCTCACGAGTGAGGCACAGACCAACAATATCTGGGTGGAGTGTTCAGGGAAGAATGAGCACGGAAAGGATTCCGCGCGGGAGAAGAGGAAGAAGTGGTGATCGTGGTGTAGCGGTGGATTGGAACATAGCTAGCCTACAGACTGGCCGCTGCTCGCATTCTCCCGAAGTCACAGCCATACTCGCCGCCTACCCGTGAAACGAAACACAGTAGGCGGCGGACAAGGCGCCCAGAGCCCCGGGTCTTGTCGTGGTGTCTGAGGGAAGTGGTTGATCGTGCATACAAACCGCGTTTGGTCGTGGTCGGTGAGACAAGTAGTCACGTGAGAGTGACTGGGCAGCAAAGGTTTTTATGGGACCTTGAAGTTCTACTGTACGTTTTAAATGTGGGAGGCAAAGTACACCACTTCTAAACCCGCCGAGGCCGTCAAGGTAGGTAACAACCTCCGAAGCAGAGACTACCTTATTTAGCGTATTCTACGACCGATATTTTTCAGGGGCGATACACTGTACTCATGTACAGCTCGCCAACTCCGAAGAACATCACAAACAAACACCAGTATTTCACTTTCCGTCAGCGGCCAGCGATTTGCAACATTGTTTTTTCTTTGTTTTGTCTTCACTTCAAATCAGCGCTCACAGCACTAGTGCCGTTTACTCCAACCCGTGGTCACACAGAAGAGAAGAGCCCCTCTCTACCCTCCCCTCCTGCGGTACGTTGCCTTCGATTTTTAATGTGAGAAGAGGTCAGCACTCTCTTCCCTCTGTGTACACACGAACTAGCGCTATCCACTAGACCAGGAGCGGAAGCGAGAGAAAAACTCACTTTGCAAGAAAAGCTCGCTTACGTCGGAATTTACAACATCAGCGTCAGGATATTGAGGGCTAAAACCACATACTTCGAACCGCATTCAGGCGACGCGGATGTGGCGAACAAAAATACGACACTAGCAAAATGCATCAAAACACCCAAACAAGTGAACTACAATGCAAGAAATGAACCGAACGAAGTGTTGGATGCTGTGCATATGAAAATAGAACATCACAAGAACACGGAATATACACAACTCGCCCTTCTTGCCCGTATTCGAATGGCGATTTGCGAACATGCGGCAGCAGCAGCGAAACCGTGTCCAAAGCTACCGTGAAGCAGCTGCTGAAAACATACATACACAGGCTGCACCCGTGAATTCATTCCCCAGCCGAGCACTCGTTTACCATCTACCATTGGTAATGACGAACAGCAAGCAATGCCTGTTGACGCGACCAGGCGACAAACGCGACCAGGCGGCGCGACCTCATGTTCATCTTCCGCTCCCATCATCCGCGTTTTCTTCCCCCCGTATCCGACTGTCTTTACCTCTCACTCCAGCATGTCAAACGGTTACCACTGAGGGACAGAAACAAGCGATCAAAGAAAATATCTGGGTTGGTCGAGTCTCTCGTCGCCAGCCAGTCCCAGGTAAGATCTCGGAAATTCCTCCACCAAAAACGAGGTGACAACAGAAGAGATGCGCTTGTCGCGGAAGGGCTACTATATGCCTGCTTGTGTGGCATGCTGCCTTGTTATGGTCGACCCCGCAGCTCCACCTCCAATCATTGTTTCCATTTTCGCAACCGTTCAACCCAAACGTAAGTCCGCAGTGATATGTTGCCAATTAGAAGCCGGTGCTCGGTGTGTTTGAAGTCGAGATCCTCTTTTGTCGCGTGACGCTTTCACTCCAGGTCTACCGCAGAAGGCCTGCTGCTTCCGCCCCGCACAATACCCAATGCCGACCCTGCCGGACACAACCTCCTGAATTTGTCCATCTTCATGAAAATGCATGCCCTGTCTCTATCGATAAACGTGTTGGCTCACCATGAGCTTGTAGCGGCGAGGTGAATAGCCTACTTGCTGGTTGTCAAACTCTCGGCCTTGTCGTGGCCAATCCCCCGCAAGTCCACCTCTAAATAAAATGTTCGTAGTCGTCCAACCCAAACACATTTTGAACCCGTCTCCCCCCCCAGCGCACTTACGTTCACACACGCGATTCAGCGAACTCCCTACCGCCACCTCGCGTTTCACTCCAAGTCTACAGTTGTCGGCCCGCTGCACCCGCTCCGCAGACTACCTAGCCAGTGCCAAACAAACAGCAACAATCTCGGTGTCGTGTTCTTGGGCAGTGCGGTGATGCTTGGACCGTAAGGCACCGCACCGTCACTTTCCGAGGTGAAAAACTCGTGCCACTCCGCGCTTCGCCACACCGCACTGCTGTAACATGAAAACAACCGCACAGCACCACACCGCAACGCACCCTCTCGCAAAAACGCACCGCACTTCAACCGAATCCAAACACGCACCGCACGGTCGTGGTAGCGTGAGAAAAACCGAACAGCCCCGCTACATCTGAGTGCCCCTGCAAATAACGCCTCCCTGTGTTCCCACCTGCATGAAAACGAATGTCCTGCTTTGGCTAGAATAGTACAACCAACGAAGCTCTCCCGCCCTCGCTGGTACCACTTGGAACGTTACGAGTTTCTGGAAATCCGCCCAGCCTGAAGCAGCTCCGCCACACACGCATCACGAACTGCGGAGGACGTCGAACCAATTACCTCCACCCGAACAACACGCGTCCAAGTTGGAGTACAACAAAGTCCTGCTGGCCCTTCAGTCCAGCTTCAAGGAGCGTCGCTAGGTGTTCCCACCCCCCCCCCCCCCCCCCCACTTGGTGTTTGCCATCGGGATTGGGTTTTCGTCGCTAGGCAACGACGTTGTAAAAGAAGCCAATTCACTTCGTGAACTCTGCAACCAGGTTACCTTTCTTTTTTTTTTTTTTTTTTTGGCGGTAACCATAATGGTGGTCGAGTAGATCATGTTGTGCGGGGTCGAGAAACCTCACTCCGCGCAACGGGGGATGATCGCACCACGTTGTGTTAAAATGGTCAAGCTTCCTCGAGGCAGTTACACAGTGCTTACAATTGTCTCTGGAAGTGAAAGCACCAGAAAATAAATTAAGTCATACGTAGCTGTCATCCGTACGCAAGGAAGAAAGCACAAGATGCCGAACACCCTTAGCAGGATGCAGCTCACCCTTCATGCGACTCGCCAAATACCTCACGGCGCTTCGCGCTTGGTACCCCCCCCGCCTGGTCCGGTGAGAACCCGGCGTGCTCCGTCCCGGCTTTGTAGGGATGCGAGGTCAATGGTCAAACGACTACGGCATGCACGACTATGAGTACACCCCCCCCCCCCCCTCTCTCTCTCTCTCTCTCTGGCTCTCTCTCTTACCCCCCTCTCTCTCGCGCGGCCTCTCTTAAAAACAACCAAGTCCTCAGCACACACACCCGCCAATGTGAGTGGTTCATTGCACTGTCGATTGGCGTTGACCCGGGCGTCTGAAGGAAGGCCTGGGAGGTTGGCGTCAAGATCAACTATTCAATCCCCTCGCATCAATCTACCCGCAAGCTGGAAACCCACTCGCCACCCCCTGCCTTTTCACGCTCCACGAAAATATTTTCGGCGGTGATACTGGTCCGCTCGAAGTGCGTTCCGCTTGAATTTGTCCCCACATCTGCAAAAAGTAGCCGTACTCCGACAAACCTACCGTGCCATCCCAACCCGCAAAGGAATCCAGCCCGCGTAATCATTGAGCTTGTCTAGATATAAATCTAAGAAACTGCTACTCCCGCCTGCAGGGGCAGGGAGTCCACCATAACCTGGGTGTTCTCCTTCTGCATCTCCACGCTCTTGAAGCGGTCCGTGTTCAGAAAGCGGAGGAGGAGATTGGCTTCCAGCATACGCTTCACCGCCAGATACGCTCGTCTGAAAATCATCCTGAAAAGCCGTCATTTTGAGGGGTTTAGGCTGTGGTTAACGGGGGAGGTGGGGTGTTTCAGCTCTGCCGCCTTGCCTGGACATGGTCGTTAAACCCACCCCTGTCAAAACGAGCACACGGACCTACGTTAACCCTGGGTGGAGGGGATCGGCGGCGCCACCATCTCCAACAGAATCTCCTTCACACGCACCATCCAGGTGCTTGGACACCAATAAACGTTTGCCGGAAAACATGAACGTGGTTTGATGCCTGAAAAACACTCTCTTAACTCGAAATGTCCGGGAAAGTGAGATAGCGCTAATGAGATCGATAATGACATACCAATTTTCTTTCACGACCAAGGAAAAGCACGCGAGTGTGTACGAGCGTCGGAAACGATAAAACCTGTGTCAACACGCGCTTTCTCCTGTCATGTCTCTTTCCCGTTTACCTTCTCTCCGCGTCGTTGACGTCCTCGAAGAGCTCTTCGCCCTTGTGGTACAACGCGAGGATAAGCTTTCTTTCCTTGTCGCTGAAGTACGAGAAAACAACGGGGAAAGCATGGAAGCACCGAACGGGGGCCTCTGTCACGAAGTCAGGCAGCAGAACAGCCAGCAGGGGGAATTCGGTAAAGGAGCTCCAAAGATATGAACCACCCGGAACATCGTTCGGGTAGATATTTAGGAAATGATGGCGTCTCAAAGACAGCCTGGAAAAAAAACGTTGTGCCCATGTCGAACTAATATGAGGTTTGTGGCCGGACCTTGAGCTGGCGTGGACCTTCGCTTCACGTTCATGTTGGTTAACGCGGAAGATCAAATTATTGTACCTAGCTCAAAACAGAGCACTACACCGCATGGTGTGCTGGACCAATTCGCACCCAGCCTATAACCCCCTGAAATAGACGCCGTTTCCGAACTGGCTTGAATGCAATCGCCGCCGCGACAATAGCATCACGTCCGACCAGATGAAGGTTTGGTGGCGTTCGCAAACACGAATACAAACATCCACGTCAACGTGTTTTGAGTCGTGCTCGTCTTCCCTGTTGCAGCTCACCTAATGTTTACTTCCTCGGGTGAGCCGGCCTTGATGAAGGTGTCCGTGATGTAGCAGAACGTGCCGAACTGAGTCGGAAATGATGACCCCGAAGATGCTCTTGTCGTCGTGGCATAGTCCCCGTTCTGATACCTGACGCGAGAAAAGAGAGAAACAGGGTTTCGGGCATCGATTGACCGAGAGTAGATTGTACGTCGGGGTCGATTTTGCCAGGGTTACTCACGGAGTAGAACCGCTCCGCGGAGCGTTTTTTTTTTTTTTAGTTCCACGGAGCGGTGCGGAGCGGTTTTTTGTATTTGAAAATATCACGGAGCGGTGCGGAACGGTTTATCCGAGGGCAATAGTCTCACGGAGCGGAGCGTTTTTTTTTCTGATGTCACGGAGCGGTGTGGAGCGGTTAATCCGTAGTGCGGTTATTTTCACGGAGCGGTTTTGTATACTCCGTAGCATAAACCAAGCAAAACCGTGTCCTTGAGGACGGTTATCCGTCAGAAAAAAACGTCAAAACCGCACGGATATCCGTACAAAATCGACGGAGTACCTGCAATTTCTTCAAAAACGTCGGGTTTCGTACACCGAAAACGGACTTTTCCACACGGTGTGCTGTGTTTGGAGGCCGCCGGTGACACCGTATGCGTCCTCGTCGCTAGGACAGCCCAAACAGAACAAAAAGCTGTCAACAAATCAATTATTCAGAAAGGAACCGTTCCCCACATCGATACCTCCTCTACTCCTACGTTCCTGCAACACGTACAACTGCAGACAAATCCTCACTTGCCTCTCGTTGAAACTTGCCAGTACTAATACCTCCCGACTCATACGTTCCTGCAACACGTACAGCAGCAGGTAATTCCTCATATGCCTCTCGTTGAAACTTGCCAGTACTAGCACATGGGTAACACCAGGCGTCTTGTGTATTCATCCAAAAACATACGACGCTATGTCGCTCAGTCAGATTCGACCTCGACAACCACCTGCTTTCCCGCACAAGCGGCTTGCACAGATGCAGCTTTAGCCTTCTCAACAGACTGCGCTGCAAGCAGCTTCCCCAACTCATTGTCCAACTTCATGATCTCGGGAATGAGATGGGGGTTAGACCGGAGGAACATCACCATCTCGACACGGTCGGGCATCATCGCCTGCCGAAGGTTGTTGTACATGAATCCCAGCCCCGAAAAGTCCCTCTCTGATTGGCAACTAGTGCTGTGAATGCAAAGGTACACGCGAGCAAGCATGGACAAGATGGGGCACATTGGCCACGAGCAGCAGCAGCAGCCGTAGCGTATGCTTTGCCTCTCTCCTGCTTCGCTTTTGCAGATTTGTTGCTCGCTTTCATCGCCAACTCGTACTGTGGAACATGCTTCGTCCGCAGATGGTCTAGCAGCGGACGCGTGCCGTTCTTGGCCACGTGCTTGTACATCCGGCCGCATTCCTTGCCGTCTTCATCGGCAACGAGATGCATCGCGTGTTCTTCCCGTTGTCCAACGGCTTGTTGAGCTTCTGGAAAAACGTCCAAACTCCCGACAAATTCCCGTGTGGTACGGTCTCTGCAACGTTGATGACGGTGCGTTTGACGCTACGCGCCGTGCTCAGGCGGGATTCCCCAGGTTGCGCCGCTGCTGATGCAGCAGCAGCGCCAGCACAACCTCCGGCACCAGCATTAGCACCAGCACCAGCACCAGCACCACCAGGAGAGCGGTCGCCAGAAGGGCGGTCGCCAGGGTCGGATGTCGACTCCATCAGAGATAGGCAGACGTGCACACGAACTGATGTGCACGGAGTGTGTGTGGTTCGTGTGCACGGAGTGTGTGTCTGTGTGGCTGCTGTGAAAGTAGAACAGAAAAAAATGAAAAAATATCGTGACTCCGAAGGAAAAAAAAAGTTACTCCGTGGTAAAACCGCGGCCTTATTGCGGTTTTATACGTGCTTGTGTGACGGAGTAGGGCAAACCGCTCCGTGAAAAAACCGCTTGTACGGATTGTTGGGAAGCCCCACGGAGCGGAGCGGAGCAGTTTATCCGAGCGCAGATTTCTCACGGAGCGGAGCGATTTTTTTGTTCATGTCACGGAGCGGAGCGGAGCGGTTTTTTCTCAAGGGAAAACCTCACGAAGCGGTGCGGAGCGGTTTAAACCGCTCCGCTCCGCTCCACTCCGTGGCAAAAAAACGCTCCGTGAGTAACCCTGGATTTTTCCCTCAAAGTAGACTTGGTTGTAGAAATAGCTCGATGCCGTGTTTTCGTTGGCTCCAATATGGAAAACTACCAACAACGCTGACAAAGATGACAATATATCAGCAGGCGAAAGGAGATTTTTCGGAGAACCTTCTTGCGGAGTTGTACGCAACAAGCAAAATATCGACAAAGCAGGTGTTCCATGAGCCTGATGCTTGAAAAGCACAAGCCTCTATACAGAACCAGGACATGCGCTCGATCCCGCGGCGCGCTTAGCATGCGTCTGTCCACACGAGGTAAATAGCGTGGCGGGGAAGCGATGGCAAGGCGGCTACAAAGAAGTGTCCCTAAGCGCGCAGCCGGACCGCATGCCGGTGAGACGGGCCTTCTGCCGGTGAGGAGGGCTTCGCCATTTCATCACGACGAAATACGTTTTGCCCCTTCACACGCCTTCAAACAGCCCGTTCTGATCTCGGCGGCAGGAAGGTGATGCAGGCAACCACCCTGATACAGAGCTGAGTACGCGGAGCTGAATACAGTACGCAGAGCTCAGTACAGTACGCAGCCCGCTGAATAGGACCACACCCCAGTAGCATAGTCGGAACGGCCGCTCCAATCTTCCCCCGAATAAACTCTACTCTCGCGACCGCGGTTTCAAGAGAATGTTCATCCACATCTTCTCGGCATGCAGGGACAACATTCCTGGGCATGAAGCGTTAGGCGTGGAAGAGAACTCCGCAGCGACCCAAACGGGTTTCATATAGTGACTCAAGCCGATTACGTAGGCATTCACGACCGCGCAGACCGCTGGGAACACTCGAAGAAGACACCGAAACGCCTTCGAAACGCAAGGGTCCGCGGGGTGCCCGGAAAACTTTCGTATCACACAGCAGGACTGGTGATATCGTTCGCTGGCCGCAGCGTACCAAGACGTCCAATGCACACGATAGTGTCGGAAAGCAAGGCTACAAACAAGATGAGGGAACCAACATGCGCACGGCGTCAGAACACTATAACTCCCACCACACCATCCTTATTGTCTGTATTTCTATGTCCATCTCTCCCCCCCCGCCCCCCGCCCCCCCGACTTTACTCACCGAGAAACCTCGCTCAGAAAGAGGAATGACTCGTGGCAAAGCGCCCTCTTGGAATAGTCCTCGAACGCGACGGCCAGCAGGGGTGTCCTCACAATCCGCTCGAAGTCCCACAAGTCTATGTCCTGCTTATGCGAGCGACTTCGACGGCCGCCATCGCGGCCGCGGTCGTCGCCTCTCTCCGTTTGCCCCCTCCGGACAGCATCAAGTCTGTTGCCTCCGATGCTGTTGTCGTTGGATACGAACCATGTTGCAGTCGTCACGACGGAGGAATTTGTTGGTTCCCGGTCGGTCCACGTGCGGGGAGCAACAGCGCCGTTGGCGTCGGCGCTGGATGTGGTTATCACACCCCTGCCGATGGCGGCCGAGGCGGCGACATAGCCAGCGCTACCGCCTCGCCGTTCTGTTGTTGTTATGCCCTTGGCAGGGGCCTCTCCAAGCTTCCCTTCCTCGAGCGTGGTTTCATCTTCGCTTTCGCTACACATCATTGACGAGTCGCAGTCCAATCCTGACGAACACCCCGACGCTCTTCTCGCCGTGCTGCTAGCGAATTCATTAAGGGGGAAGGGGATGCGCTCATACGCTTGAGTGTCTGTGAATGGTTTGGTAATGTCCACGCTTTTCTTTGGAGGCGGAAAACTGCAACTGCACCTACTCGAACGACCGAGAGGCGCAGATACCTTCGGAAACGCGCTACAAGCTTGTGCTGCCGAAGAACATTGATGATGACCCGACCTCTTGCGTATCCGTCAGACGATCGCAGCCTCCATCTGTCTTGTCTCCCAACGACGGCGTGGACAGCCTACCACACCTATGTACGTCACCCCTCTAGGTCCCCCACCACCAATTCCGAATGTAGACCCCACGTGTCCTCGTAGAATAACCCTTCTCGATCTAGGGTTCGACTCTCCCTTGCCTTGACAAACGCAACAACTGTAACCTACCTACGTGCTGGTACGCGGGTGGGGGGTTCTCAAACCTTGAGATATTAATATGAGTATTGTACAAAAGCGGCGAACGATGAAGGGGATTACACGCCAGAACGAGAACAGCAAATCTGTGATATCCCAAAGCACCAGAACTCAACAGCCACAACGGAGAACCACCGACAAAGCGCCGGCCGGCTGTACCCACAGACCTACGTAGCGCCTTTAGACCCACGACTATAACGCCGCCGCAGACCTCAGTGGCGCGGGGTGCTGTGCGTCCGTGCCTACCTGCTCTCTTGCCATCACTATTGTAATCTCCTGCCCTTCTTGCGCGGTCGCTTACCTGTGGGGTTCCGTGTGGCTAGGCAGTACCCGATTGGCGTAGTTGCGCCTGGTTGCTGCGAAAGGATCCGACGCTAGGCGTCGCAGCGGGGCAACGATGCTGTGCATTTGGCAAGTCGGGGACAACGTGTGATGAAGTCACTGTCGGTACGTGTTTGCAAAATTCGCCGTGCACTATGCATACGCCGTACAGACACCCAGACGTCCAAGAGCAAGAGGTCACGATACCACGACTTTCGCGTTAGCGCGTGCCGAGCAGTCACGCTCGCCCGTTCGCTAGCGGTTGCGAAATGATGTCCTCAATACATACTTCCTATCCGAAGCCCGTTCATTACTATCCAAGAAGAGAACCCAAGGTTTGGACGAATCAAGCGACCACATCCCAATATCTAAACCAACTCCGACAAGCGGCCGCAGTAAGCCTACCGAATCCTCCGTCCAGACGCTCAACTACGTCATATATCTGATCGACTGAAGACAACCCCCCCCCTACCTACACGCACTAGGAGCAGATACACAAAAATCGCACACCTGACGCCGAAGAGAACAATCATGAACAAGACCGAAAGGTTGTTTGCGAACCATCTCCGCTCGTAGGACCCCCCCCACTGACCGTCGATCTCCTGCACGACTGGTGTGGTCACAATTGAGGGGAGAGGGTGACGATGATGAGGGAAAAGCATACACGCATCTCCACAATCTCGGCAGTTACGAAACCGGACAAAAAGCGACCGTAGGGTACCGCGCCATCAAGGGTCGACGTACCTGCGATGAAGAGAGCAACGCGCGCGTCGGAGCATTTCGACCGACCTCTGATATTAGAGAAAATTAGACCATCTGACCAGTCAACGTTGACTGGTCAGATGGTCTAATTTTATCTATTAAAAGATATGCTCAGAGCTCGTGAGCACCCGTTGACTGGTCAGATGGTCTAATTTTATCTAATATCAGATATGCTCAGAGCTCGTGAGCACCCGTTGACTGGTCAGATGGTCCAATTTGATCTAATATCTGAGAATCGCGCCGTGCTGTAAGGCTAGGTCTCGACGACAAGGATGACAAGGAGACGGAACTGGTGCTATTAACGAACCACACTTGCACTTCGGGTTAGGAATAGCAAAAATACACGGGGGGTGCTACTGTGTGGACGAGGCTGTCCACATCGGCTTCCGTGGGTCTCACTTGTGATGAGCCCGATGGTCGCAGTGACAATGATGAGCTCCGTGCTGATGCTGAAGAGATCGTCAACGTTCCTGATGAACGGGTAAATGCAAGCCAGCGCCACCGCCAGCACACGGGCCTCAATCTTCAGGATAGTGGTCTGCTTCGAAATTGCGTCCCTGGGCAAGGAACGGGGGCAAACGCGGCGGGGAAGGCAAACGGCAACAACCACTCAAGGCACGAGCGATGGGCTGTACCTCATGTACCGAAACACCCACTAAGGCACAATGGGCAGAGAGTAGGCGTACTGCAGCACCATCATTGTAGAGGAGATTCGCGGTGCCCATCTAGAACCAAGCGACGAAGGCCGTCGTCGTCACATCAAGGAACCTCTGGAGCCGCGTACGAACATGGAGTGAGTTCTCACTCTCTACGTGTGCAACGTGATGTGCAGCAGCATGGCCGGGGTTGTTTTCTCGTTTCGTATTGTGCTCCGTCTCACCAAACCCCCAAGGTGTGCTCGTGATAGATGGGGATTGCCAACATTCCCACGCTGGCGACCAGCAGCACCGCCATGTAGTTGCGCTCCTGTCGTCGGCGAGTACATGGATAGACCACAGCAGAAATATCGGGCGGGGGGGGAAGGGACTCATGTAAAGGCATGTCGTAGTCGTTACACCACCGACCTCGCACCCCTAAAATGCCGGGACGGAGCGAAATGCCGGGTTCTCGCCGGCCCAGGCTACGTTTTACAACGATGAACCAGAAGCTGGTCACGATCCTTGCGTTTGCTGTACCAAGCCAGACATGCCATGGGTCGATAGGGATTTCCGGCTAACCAACCGTTTGACGTTCGGCAGGCACAGCCATACTTCAAGTACCGCTAGAGACTTTGATCTTGCGCGCTTGTACAACGCAGGCGCGCCACGCACAGCGACACGACGGTCGATCCGTGTGTGGCACACTTGGAGTACAGTCTTCTTATATACCCCAGGTGGAAAAGTACCAGATGGAGTAGTTCAGAAACAATGGAATTGCATTGTTTAGGGCATTCCAACAGTACAGTGTTCAGCGGACATCCTATACGGTATGGACTACGGTAGGATCGAAGCCCACACGCTCACAGGATACACCGCATGAGCAACCCCCCTGCCCCATAAATTTCACAGCTCCATACCAAAAGAGCCAACACAGGGGGGAGTGTGTTGTAGCGAAGCGTACGAATCATGTGCTGATCTGAGGACGTCGTGAGACAGAGAGAGAGTAATATCACGGTTGAGGGCATCTGTTACCGACGCTAACCGAGTGAATAGACCCTGACGAATGCAGACTATCTTGCACAGAGTAACAGTTTTCTCATTGGAAGGGAAGCATTAGAGATGAGATGCCAAAAACACGCTCTTGAAGAACACCCAGCACTTTCTCGTACGAAAAACACACCAAGAGACTCAAAAGCCACCGCACAAAGAAACCACAAACGACTTGAAGACTCGTACCGGGACGAGCCACGGCAGGGCACGCTTCACCCTTGGGTGAAACACCACGGCCAGGCGGAGCGCGCGGCAGATGTAGCTCCCGAACAGCGCGGGCGAGATGAAGAAGAGCAATAGAGATATCCAGAACCAGTCCAACCCGATGTCCCAGACGACGGTGGTGGCATCGTTCACGGTAACGAGCATCGTCAGGATACCGGCCACGCCCCCGACCATGACCAGATACGCAGACCTATTTGTGGTACGTATGCGATGCAGTGGGGGATCCCGCGTTTTGGAGGTTCCGCGCAATTTCGCTGAAGTCCCTCGGAGGTTCTAAACCCCTGAATACCTCGGGAGTCTCTCTAGCAGGCGGTGTCCCCGAAAAAGCGTCGAGGTTGCCGAACAAGAGCAGCCTCGAAAGGCTCATCTTAGTAGGGCCACGCGCATTGTCTCATTTGCAGCCTTTCGCTGTGCGTTTGTGTGACATAGCTTCGATAAACCCTCTACATGACTGGGTTGATCTGGCTCTCTTTTCACAACACCAGCAAGCACCGAGGCAGTAATATCGCTTACTCCCATCGGCTCTGGCCTGCTTGTCTCTGCTCTCTCTCGCGCACGCGGGACCGGATTGATCACATGTTTGAAGGGTGCTCATGTGCCCACCGTGGTACTTTCCGTTTGGATCCTACAGCGTAGTCCAATAGGGATTTCATTGGTTCTCGAACGGGCATCTGCCCCACGTCAGAGATATAAGACAGGTATATGCGTGTGCCACGTTGCTATTACGCTTTAGGGTGGGCTGCCTTTTGGTGTCTCTCTGCTAGTCTCTAGATACGTGTGTTATTGTGGCGAGGCACCCCGGCGATATTTCGGTGATGAAAGTCATCGGAACTGAAAACGAAAATGAAAACAGAACTGAATCGGGCCTGTAGTCACAGAGTCGACCGCGCTAGCCGGCTCTGATCAGGGAAAATACGTCAGTGCGAGCGAGTCAAATCAAGGTCCCTGAAACGAGGCAAAGATCCAAAAAAAACGCACCGCACTAAAAAGAATATCAAACACAACCTTCTGTTCTAGAAGTCCTCTCTGAAAGATGCACAAGAGCTTTGCACATACCCGGCGTGCCCGTAAGCACGAGCGGAGCCTCCGTAACCTTTGAACCGATGACCCGTATTGCTCGCCGAAAACAGCTGTAACAACCGCATTATTTGGGGGCAGGATATATTGCGGTCCTGTAACCGCTATATTGTACGGAGGGGTGCAGCAGCACCACCAGCTATTGCTATCCCATTACAGGACCCGAGATTTCGTCAAGCAGGGAACGGCTTCTCTATATTAACCAAGACCCCCCACGCTGTGTGTCCAGTCGGGAACCATTCATATTTGTCACAAACATTTTGTGGTACCTGTGATCCTGTGCAATTATGACCATAATTTGGAACAGTCTACATTCAAATCGCATTTAATTCCATTCCAGTTTCTGGTCCCGACAGGGGGGCAACAAGTTGGTTTGGGCAAGAGCTACTGTGCTCTCAACGAGAGACTACAATGCACTCCGCTTGCGATCGTCGAAGCAGGGCCTTATGGCGGTAGAAGGAGCGATGGGGCAACGCCCGGTGATGGTACTCTACACGGAAAGTCGGGGCATGTATGTATGTATATGGAGAAGTGTGTCTCTCGCATGCATGAGCCTTGATGAGCCTGCTCTTATTTTGTTCGATGCACGAGAACACTAAAAGGGTAGTTTTTTTGTTCGTTTGTTTCTCTCACATTAGCTCTATAGTCCATAAAAATGGGGAGCTCGTGGTCGCAAAACCCGGCACATACGACGCCGCGGGGAAACAAAACAAGAACAGAGTACAAACCACTCGGAAAAAGAAAACAAAATGATAGAAAGGAAACAACAGCTACCGACCAGTCGAGAAAAGGAGCCCTAGGAAACCGATCAAAAAAAAAATATATATATATATATATTATAGGCAAAAATAAAAGGGAAAAAGGAGCGCTTCCCACACCCGCCTAAAAAAATCAAAGGGTACCGTACCAGCATCAGGAACTACGCACCCGGGCATGGGAGTAATGGGGTCAACAGAACAAAGAGGCAGCCGATGGGCAGACAGCCATCTATATAGAAGCAAAAGCAACGGCAAAAGGGAGATCAAGGTACCCAACAAGGCAGAGCAGAGTAGGCAGGGAGGACATGAAAAAGTAGTGTACTTTCTCAAGAAGTGAGACTACAGAGTCGTCCGGGTTAGGGGCGCCTATTCCGACACAGGCCTGGCCTGCATACCTCGTGCGAATATCCAGTATCCGCTTCGACCAGTAGAAGCGAGCCAATGCGCAGGTTCCGAGCACGATGAAGCAGCACCCGACTCCCAGTCTGAAGAGCGCCAAAGCTGCATGCATGAATGGGCGTGCAAATTCCGGCGCATTTTATTCTCATGGGTTTGTCGCGAAGAAAGTTATTTGTCATCTTGGTATCCATGGTCACAAATGGTGATGCATATGCATGACCATCTCCTTTTCTCGCTCATGTTTTTCAGAGGGTTGTTCCTAGACTACTGACTGCTGTGTATCAGCACCTGCGTATAGTGAAGGTACTACAAAAAAGAGGCAGCGAGATGCAACGCGTTATGAGACAGCAGCGTTGGTTACAACGCGTGTGCGGTGACCGATAGAACCAAACGTGGCCGACATTTTGTTGAAGCACGTGTGTGTATCACTCTCTTGATGGTCTCTACTGCTCTTTACCGCTCTGTCCGTCTCTCCGTCTCTTTTTGAGAAAGTAAACTCTTGGTCACTCGGAGTTGACGTCGGAATATATATCCGTTTTTTTGCTCCCTAAATTTCAAGGATTGTATGCACAACGCTGCGACAAGCATGTCTAGAATGTCTAGAGCCTGAAGGCAAAGACTCTCGAGAGGGATTGAAGTTGGAAGCCAGGACAGAGGAGTGACATGGGCAAGGGGCGTTGAGGTCTGGGCATGCTCGGGGAAAATAGTCAATCGCGCTTGCTTGCTGTGTATGTATACCAAACGGATTTCTGCGGATTACCCCTGCCACAACCGTGTTGTTGAAACTTGACTCTCAGTTTCTCAGTGTAGGACACAGCAACAGCGGACATATACAAAAAACAACGCAATTACCCGTGTATCAAGTGCTTTGCGATATCACCGGTGAGGTCACAAGACAATGGCGCTATTGTGTATCTCCCTCCCTGTGCCCTCTCTCTGACTCACCCTTGTCCGTGCGTGTGTAGCTCGGCGTCAAGCTTGACAGGTCGAGATCGAGATCCCCATCACCATAATGTTGCTCCCAAGAACTTGACGTTCCAGCTCCACCCGTATCATCAAAGGAACTACTCGCAGCACTTCTGCTAGACCTCTCCATATCAATCGAAGAGGGTGGGTCACCAGCGAAGGTTGGTGTGATATGCCTTCTCTTGCAACTGCCTCTGCCTTGTTCGCCTCAGGTCTGAGCAAGCTGCGATCCGACCTGCAGCAATAGCTGTCCACAAGTATGTGCGGGCGAACAGCAGCAAGTAACCAGCTGCTGACCAGGCATGACGCACAATAAAAAAAAAAAACGGATGCACCCAATCCCGCCGATTCGTGCGTCGTGGACAGTCCCGCCGATCCACAAAATGTGCACGGAGACCGCTTCACCACCTAACGGCGATTTTGGCGTACTCCAAGCACCTACCCACGCCAGTGCCAACCTAGCATATATCTAAGCAATACAAAAACGAGCCGTAGAACTTATGTCACCGTTATTTTGCTGTAGAACCTAGTATGCACACATGTACACATTTTCTGGTCCCGTACATGACGGAGAGGATGCCGCATTCAAAAGACATGGTTTCGGAACCCCTCGACGAGACAGCAGTTCCAACGTTCTAACGCAGTCGTTTTCGGCACCGACTTTTGTTTTACTGCAGAGTAATCGAGGTTTGACAATATGCCCAGGGCATGCATGTGGTATCTTACGCAACCCAACGGTATCCTGGCAAAACATCAACCCGTAATGTGATGCAACTCTTTTCACTACATACAATAAATCACTTCGAAGCTGTAGCTATTTATTATGAAGCCGCTAATATGGGGTGCAGGAGTGCCACAAACCTTTGGAACCGCTATTCAGGGCATCCCCCTAAACAGGGAAGAAGTCGCTAAACCAGGACCACGACTGTATTGGGTTTCTCGCGATTGTGATCATGACCAAGTTATGAGAAAGGGTCATGACTCGATCATGTTTCTTACTGTTGTTGCGGAATGATCAACGGTCCTGGCCGAGCCACGGGTCCGTAACTGCTGCACGGGGTCATCCCACAGTTTCGACGAGGTCAGTAAATACTGCTATGCACATTTCGTTTCAGCTTGGACTGACGTGACTTCCAACGAAAATCGCGACAGGAGCGACCAGTCATCACATTCTCTGTACCCACAGGTTGGAGAAACAAACTCAAGTCCTGTTCTCTTCACGGTTCACGATGGCATTTCGGCAGGAGCTACTCCTGCGGCCTGGGTCAGGGGGCCGGCCGCGAGGCCAAGGCCTCTCTATCGAAGGCAGTATCACATTTAAGGCCGTGAGCAACCTAGCATTCCCGGACGCATTCTACTTCCGCATGAGTTTGTTCAGACCCCTGATAAGGGAATGTGTGAGTGTGACATCGCCAAACCCTATCCGGAAATCCTTCCGTAGCTACCCCACCTCTGCAAGGAATCCAGCCCCCTCCCTGGCTGCACAATGTTCGCCTGCCTTGCAATCTATGCGTCGTAACGTCTACGCCGCTCTATTCCAGCCCGCAGGGGCAGAGAGTGTCCATCATGGCCTGGACTTTCTCCCTCAAGCTCCTCAAGCTCCTGAAGCGGTCCGTGATGAGGAAGCGCCGGAAGAGATTGGCTTCCAGCATCGTCTTCCCCTCCAGATCCGCTCTTCTCGACATCATCCTGAAAAACATTGATGGCGTGTCGAGGTGTACAGGTTGTGGTTTGACGGGTGTCAATTATTACCCTGTCGCTTGGCTTGGCCATCCATCCCAGCCGAGACGAGCACACCTTAACTACATGAACTTCATGAAGCGAGCGCGGGGGGGGTTGGGCGGCACACCACATCCAAGAGGACTTCCTTCGCAAGCATCCTCCGGATGCTGCGCGTGGCGCACAGCAATGCCGGAGAACAAAAGATGAATTGCAGGAAGCTCAAGTGGTTTTTGCGGTCAAATGTACCCTCGATCAATATCGGCGAAAAATGACACAGGTCAAAGCAACGAATACGGCACATAAGAGTATGCACAAGGGCCGGAAACGAGTAGTTGTAATTGCAGATAATTGCAGACACGTGCTCTCCTCCTGCCGTCTCTCTCGTCGCTCACACTACATTTTCGCCTCCTCGTTGACGTCCTCGAAGGAATCTTTGCCCTTCTGGTACAACTCGAGGATCAGCTTCTTGTCCTTGTCGCTGAATTACGAGGCGGCTCTCCGTGTCATAACGGCAGGCAGCAGAACAACCAGAGTATTCTGTTCGGTACTGATATTTTTACAAACCGACATGAACCTTATCCTAGACCCTCATTCGCGCCAACTGGAACTGATGATGTACTCAGTGCATAGAACCCGAAACGAAGTCCACGGGACGCCATGCCATAGGATATTCCATGGCGCCCCAATGGACATTTTCACATGGATTTTTGCAATACTCAAAGGAGTTCATTGGAACTCCATTTCTTTCCTTCGCAACCCCTTGTTTGCAACGGACTTCCATCGTGTTTTTCTTGCTGCGAGGCCTTCTTGAATGAGCCTAGTGGAATGACCTGAATAAATGCTACGTACATTGTCGAACCGACATCTTGAGCGAGCTGTCCAAGGCCCTAATGATAATAGATAAGTACAATGTCCGTGAGGTGTCAGCGTTCGTCAACAGGAGCAGGTTTCGAGGTCGTGAGTCGCTAGCTTTCTATGCGTCGTGTTGCGCCGCCTGTGTAAGGAAGCGGCACACCAGATCTGCTGGTGAAAGTCTCCTCCGGACGCCATCACTTCGCCAATGTTCTTGCTCATAGACCTCGCAATGGCATGACCTCAGCGAAAAACCAAACAGTACAAGGAAGGACGGAACCCTGCAGTTGTTCAGCAAGCACTTGCGATGTATGGTTTTCTACAGCAAAAGAGGAACTTTGTTCATTGATTGCGAGGAAATATGACCTCAATGAACGAGCCGCTGAATTCTTTACGTGCAGCCTGCAGTAGTTTAGCCTACACATAGAGATGATGCCTGAATGTAGGCAACAATTATCTGGCGACTGATGTATCAATAAGCCCAAGCATCCGAATTGAAAACTCACTTGAAAAAAGGTAAAAACACAATTGAAATTACTTCCATAGAACGCGCCCAACGTATGTATAAAACAACAAAGAATCGGCGACCATGGATCCCGAGAGAGCGCGACTGGTGCGCTGAAGAAAGACAAACAAAGGCGACACGACCATCAGGAGACAAATAAACAGAGAGATAAAACCACAAAAAGAGCAAAAAAAAGAAACATGAAAGCTGACCCAAAACTAAAGCAACATTGAGGCAATAACAATTGTTTACATGTTCCACAACACATTGAAAGGTGAAGTGCGGGATTGTACAAAGACAGAGCCGACCCAACATTATAGGAAAAAATTCGCAATAACATCTAGCAGATGTTCCACAACACTAACGTAGAAAAACGAAGGTGGTGAGTTCTAGTAATATTACAACGACAGATGTCTCCGTCGGCGTTTCCTGCGGAAGCTATCAGCGGGAGATTGCCTGTCTTTGCACATTCGCCCGAAGACTTAAACTACTACAGCACTATTAAGCTCCTTCGATCCAATCGAAGCGCGAAAGCAAAACGCGGAAGCATCGCCGTTTCACGAACCTGCCTTCACCCTGCGGCCCGAACTCACCGTCGTGCGGCGCCGGTGGCCATTGCTCGTGCTGCCGTTGCGGCTGCCAGTGTTGGAAGCGCCGCCACCCGCCGAGCTTCCAACACTGTCGTTCACGGGAACAACTGGAGGAAAGGCTGCGGCGGCGGTGTTGGAATGAAGGGGGTTGTCACCTCGGAAGGCGGATCCCAATGAAGCCGATCTTCTACAATACCCGAGTTTGTGGAAGCAGCAGCGTCTACAGACAGGCTTCTACGTCTGGTGACAATTTCCTTCGTGGTCTGGACTGTCTTGGCGAAGTCCCGAGCCTTCATCTTTGGTTCACGTTCCTCCTGTGTGGCGATGAAGAAGAGCCCCCAAAAAATGAGCAGCAGTTCTGAAGGGTGCAGGAAGATCGACACAGGGGACTAAGGGTTTGGGGGATGAATTTCGGCATGGTGGTGAGGACAAATTTCGCCGAGAACCGATTTGCTGAGAAAAATATTAGCTCAAATTAGGCTAGTGCACAGGATGGGCTTGAGTTTGAAATCAATACGTTGCGCAGCAGGTATCAGATGTATTCACATTCATTTGAAGCGCTGGTTGGACGGCCAAGACACATTTGTGAGATCGCAGAGGGAAACATCGCTCTGCGGGGCACCATTACGTTCAAACGATGGGCCGAACGTCCTCCTCCAGCGCCAACTCCCTGAAACCCCCAAAATTCCTCTCGGACGAAAATCGAAGATCATGGCGCACGATTTTCCATTAGCGAGACATCCATGAAAATGCTGTGTGTTCGTCTCACGACCTGCAAAAATTCCAGGCCTTTCGTGCGGACAAAAGGCGGGTCCTTCAGGTGTTTGGGAGCATAGTGTCGTCAACACCTCCATACATAACCACGAAACCAACAACATCACTTGCCGCCACCTACCCCAGAATCCACCAATGTTGCCGAGAAAGGTGCCAATATCCAACGGCTCAACCTCGGCGATGGCGGTACGTGAGTAAGACCCTTGCTTTATATCGAGATACAATCTGCCGAACGCGCTGTCATCGAAGTCATCATCCGTCGTTGTCGTCAAAGGCTGCGTGCAAGAGTGTTGAAAGAAACGAAAGAAACGAGAAAAGGGGCAAGCGCGCGGCAGGAAAAACGCCGGGTGGGGAGGGGATAAAGAGACAGCAAAGTCGAGGGGACAAGTTGACGTGGGGTGGGGGTCGTGAGGATCTCACAAGGGGCTACGGATAGTCAGTCAACGCACCCAACAACACGCCGTTCACATCCCCTGCTGCACCATCGATATCGAGACTTTGTCGCTGGCACCAACATGTTGCTCGGCATAGCAAAACGCCATGATATTTCTGCATCGCATACATCCCAGTCTGTTTGGGAGACAACTTTCCACGCCTTCCGTGCAGTAAACGGTAGAAAAGATTATCAAGAACCATGGCACGAGCAGAAATATGAAAACATTAAACGGCCATATCTGTACATCGATTTGGGGGTTGGTGTCAAAGCATGCGGTTTGCACTCCGGTACGCTACTGCTACTGTGGTCACCAACGCTTGGACAGTGTCCAACCAAGGCCTAGGGTTTCGAGCGGGAACGGGCGCACCCTATCAGAGGCGTCGCCCCTGCCCTCCTCACATTTTCTGGGGTAAAGTCAGACGACGACAGGACGAGGGAGGGGAAGGTGGTCGTCACGTCTCCACTGAGGTCCTTCTTTGTGGTCTTGCCGATGGTCTGCGGGCACACATGCGAGCCAGAACGAAAACAAGAGAGGCAAGACCCGTCGGAAATCTACGCCAAGCACACGTAACTTTCCCGTACACGTAAACATATACTATATTGAGCCCGGGAAGTGCCTTGGACAGCGAGCGGTGACCCAAGTGTACCACAATGGCATACCCGTCCGAGAAGCAAAGCAAAAACGTTTCGACGGACAAGGTGACGCACGAAATGTTCCGCGCAAATCTAAGCAAATAAACGTTCGGGGGGCAAGGGGGTGAACGCAGGGGGGGAAAAGCATGGTGTTGAACGCGTCGAAAACGCACACAAGATCTCCCACCCTCGCGGTGGTGTGTGCCCGCTGCCGATTTTGCCAGCCATGGGCAGGGTCGAGCTTCAAGTAGAAGTAGAGAAACAACCCTCGTGTGCTTGGCCAGTAGAGAAACAACCCTCGTGGTGGCGCGCCGTCCGTCTGACCCAGCAAGAATCCACGTTTAGGGCCAGAGCTTTCAAAAGCACGGCAAGTAGAGAAACAACCCTCGTGGATCGGAACAAACATCTGCCAAGTCCACACAGACAATCAATCGTGGCTCCAACCAGGTGTCGAACAAAGAGAATCCGCACGATCGACGGCCAAATCGTAATGTCCGAATGGCAACGTCCGTTGCTTAAACTCTACGTATGTTCGGAAGTTCCAGTAGATCGTAAAATGTCGAAGGAAATGTAGTTGCCTGTAGATGAGGATACGCCATAGTTCCCAACGAAAGGCACTTTTTTACCGCGACAACCGCAGTAACCGCACCAGCTCTGTATGCGTCGTTGTCCTTTCCCTAGTCGACCGTGAAGTCGATACAAACTGCTGTGTCTAGTTGAGAAGGACCCGAATACCAAGCAAGGCGCCAGTCATTTGACCTTTACCGTAGTCGAACACCTTCACAGACAGCGTCGCCAGGACAGCGTTCTACACCCTTATTGTGCGCACGTATTTGCTCTTGACTTTGACATTTTCCATCAGAGGAAGGTAAAGTCGTGCGAGCACCTCCAGGACCCCATCCTGCTGACAAGGAATGTGTCCACAAAATTTATCGAATTTACCTGCCAGGTCCCGCTGGGTCCGGCCGTAGAGGGCTACCTCTGAGAAAGGAGAGTGTGAAGAAGGACCCGATAACCACGGCCTACGTCGATTGAAGGTGATTCGATTGACGTGTCAACAGATTCCTGTTGAGTAGGACCGAGCCCAGGACGTGATCTCAAGACTTTACTGTCCTCTTATGGAATACATCGACGTCAGAAAAAAATACAAGTGCACAATCACGTTACAGAACCACCGTCCTCCCGACGACGCCATCTGCGAAGGTGTACGGTAAAGGTAACGTCAAATCACGCATATACCTTGGTAATCGGGTCCTTCTTAACACTCTCCACCCACAGAACGTACCCTCTCCGGCTGGACGCATTGGGACCAGGCAGGGCACTTCGATACTCTAGACGGGGCCAATAGCGTCTCTTGGAGTCGGATGGCGTCCAGGAGATTCTCTCGAGACTGCAGCTTCCTCTTGTGGAAAGTCGGAAGTCATGAAGAAAATGCGCACAACCGGGGCATCCAACCAGTGCCCAGGATGATGCCAGTTACGAAGGTGGACAATCAGGGCAAAATCAGATTACCCATACCTTGGGAACCGGGCCCGTCTAAACACTGGCCACCCCCATACTTTACCCTCAGTGACCAGGAACGGTACGATTCGTGTATCAGTAACTGGTATGCGATCCTCGTCGGCGTGTGGAACGGAGGGGAGGTCCTGCAGGAGGCGCGAAAAGAAGCCATTGTCACGGGGCTCTCCACGAAGCCCGATCTCACTTCTCGCGCGCGCAGGCAAATTGCCTCGTAAGGTAGTCGCCAATCGCCTCAGCGACTGCTTCGAAACCCCCGACATCTCAACGGAGGAGCAGTGCGGCTTCCGGCTTGATCGATCGACCGTCGACATGCTGTTCGTAGTGCGTCGACCGCAGGAACTGGGTCGGCGGCGGAACATATATCTGTACTTCGTCGATATCAATAAATTTCCACCACTCGGTTGACCAAGTGCTGCTGTGGCAAACACTGGCTCGAGCCGGTGTCCCGTACCAACTGATCACAGTCATCCGCCAATTCCACGATGGCACGCAAACCCGGGTACGCATGGTTCACGGCGAGCTCTCGGACTCGTTGAAGGTCACACAGGGATTGCGACAAAGATGTGCGCTGTCTCCGCGCATGTTTTTCGCAGCGGCGATCTCAGTCGATCTTGTGCGATTCAGCGACACGACGCTTAATCCTCAAGGATCTGATGTAGTCTAGGCCTGGGGCGAGCGACACCGATGTAATACGTACAGAGGGCGACATGGGGAATGCTGCATGTCGACGACGCGGGACTCGTATCGAGATTGCCTGAAAGGCTGACGAGGCCGTGGAAGCGTCTGGAGCCTTTGGTCTGGCCGAGTCCGAGAAGAAGACACAGTCTCTTCGGATGGAGGTGCCTGGCGGTGACAGTGAATGCGAGGGCGCTAAGGGGGGGAAGAGAGGTTCATTTTCTCCTGGCACAAGGAGGAGGAAGACAAGGCCAGTCGGCTGACGTGCGGCAAAACGGGGCAGCAAAGGGGTCATGCAACCGAGTGTGTGGGGTAGGGAAACAACCGAAGAAATACCCAGTCTGAGGACATGACTGCAGAACGTGTAGCAAAATATGCGCCAGGATTAATGTGATGGAGGGGGCAGAACACCCCCCGGATGTCTCCCTTGAGTCACCTGTCGCTAGTAAGCCCCTTGCTCCCATGGTACCACTTCCCTTCCCTTCTGTGAGGCGCTTCCGCTTGTCTGCGTATGGGGGGGGCAAGCCTGGCTGGCGAGAATGTGACATCCAGGAGTAGTACTCTTGTGGGGGGCGGGGGTGTCTTGTTTGTTTGTCGGTGTTGGAGTGGAGCATTTAGGCATCATTGGTGTCGTGATCGCTCCCCCACACTCGATTGTGTAGGTATGTGTTGGGGAAACACATGGCCCGCAGAACCCCGTCGGCGAGTACACCCCACCCCGGCCTAGAAAGAGCACAACGATATCTTGTCGTACTTTCTGTGTTTTGTATGGCATGGCTTGCCGAGCGGGAGCGATCGAGTCCCTCCGTGTACGTGTGCATCTCCTCTACCCGATCGGTCGCCGGCGACATCTGATTCTGTTTACTGGTTCGGGCCCTTCCATTTAGTTTTATGTTCGTTTTTTCTATGATCGCGTTCGTGCTGCTTTTCGGGGGCCTCTGCGCCTAGTTGTTGGTGTTTCAACGTGTGAATGTACCTACTGTACACGAGACTCCGTCAGGTGGGCCTGATCCTGAGCAGAAACCGGAACGGTTTTGTGTAAGGGTCGAGTCCAGGATGCATTCTCAGGAGGTCATTCTCCTCCTCTCCTTCCCTTCGACGAACGTCATTCCACAGGAAGACACTACAGATGTACTTCTAATAGAAAATATAGTCCTGATAGCACCTTACCTACAGAAAAGAGTATCTTGACACCCCTATCGAAATCCCCTGCCCGGTCCCAAATGGGCCCGGCCGAAGAGGGTAAGTTCTGTGGGTGGAGAGTGTTCTGCAGCAGAACCCGGGCACCATCGAATACCTGTCGTCTGACATTTATTTACAACGTCGACACCTTCACAAATGGCGTCAGCGTGGGCCGGAAATGCAGGTCGTGACACTATCGGATGTCTGCATGGGACGCCCAATGGCTGTCCCTCGGGACATGTGGAACGTCGCACGGACACGGGGAATGTCCCACATGTCTCATGGGATACCATTACTGGTAAATCCACCAAACCAGCATGAATAATCAGCATGGGTGCCTCTCGAGCTGTCTCTCACGGTATTCCCCCCTCCGTCCCTCCTCCCCCTTCCGAGGGCGCTCTCTATTTCTCTTTTTTTCTCGGTTGCACTGCTCCCTGGCTTCAATGTGTGCTACAAGTAATTATGCTACCTTACTTCATGTTCAACAACGCTAAACCACACCATAGATAACAGATGTACAGCGTGCGCGGTCCACACCGCTATAGAAGCCAAAATCAAGCCATTGTTGTAGTCAAGCCGAATTCAAACCACTAGACTACAGTCAGCGCTGACTGGTGGTCTAGTGGTCATCGTGCTTCTCAAAAAAAGTGCGCAAGGCAGAGCTGATCACAGGGATGGCAGCACTGGGGGAACGTGTTCGTGGCCGCAAAACCAGACCAGAAACGGGCAATAACTGTTGAGAAGTACGCTGACTATAGTGGTGTGTAGTGGTCATCGTGCTTCTCAACAACTTCGGCTTCTATACCGCAGACCCAGTGTTCTCGCAGACCACTCACCACATCGTTCGGCAAACTCGGTCAGAGAGAGCTGAGGATCGTTTCTGTGCGCTTCTGACGCTTGGCTGAGCAGGACGCTGGACAGCGTTTGTTTGGCGATCCATGGCCATCCATTGGTTGATGTCCAGGGAAGAGAGGCACGAAGACGGTGGAGGAGGAATCCGTGAGAAAAAGAGCAAGAAGAGAGACGAACATGGGGGGGATGGAAACGGCGACCGACCGCGATGTTTGATCGAAAGAAAGGGTAACACAACAAGACGCGCACCTTACTTGCAGTGTAGATGTGTGCTGTAGATGCGATCCGAAATTGTATGGAGACCACCAAAGGCACTTTCCCGCATCCATCCCGGGTTGAATGAACAGCAAGCAAGCGCGTACCCAAATTCTAATACCTAACCCAATCACCGCTGGTTGTTGTGAGGTCAGCGCACCGCGGATAGGTGCGCGATACGTTGCAGCAGCCCCGTTGCAGGTGCTCAGGATGATATTTGAGGTGGTGTTGTGGAGACCACCATGACGAACACACGTTTGAACAAAGTTACAAGCGGCCATCTACAGATTCATTATTGTATGCTACAACCTACACAGCACCACGTAGCGCACCCCTGGACTGCAGGTAGGACACGATGGCATGGGACACAGGGAACAAGGAAGACAGCAGTAGGTGGTTTAACCCACAGCCTATCATAGAATAAGCACTCTTTGCTGCTTGGCTGCTGTGGGAGCCACAGCAGCAGTCACATGATGAGCAGTCACACAGCAGCCATGCACACTGCCCGCCACCTACCGGAAATGAATGAAACGCAGGCGGCGACGATCGAAGGTGCCCAGGTTCTCTGGGTTGGCCTGGCGGTGGGTCTTGTGAAGGGGATGAAGGATGTTGATTATTGAAACAAGTGGGGTTTTGTGGTGATTTGGTGGATGGAGTGATTTGGCGGGATTTCGGTGGAGCGCGTGAAAGGAGAGCCGCGGGCGGGCGTGAAAGAAATGCGGACAAATTAAATGCGGGCTAGAAAATAGGGTGTTTGCGAAATGGTCTCCCATTTCAGTCTTGGAAGTTTGAAGGAATTCCGGCCCAAGATTGAATTTTGGTTTCAAAAATAGCTTGCGAAGACCGGAGCGCAATATTTCAGTCTTGAACATGCGGAAATTTCCTAGAACGTTGCGTTCAATACGACGGAGCCCCTTTGCCGGCGGCGGCAGACAGATGGTTGAGCCGACTCGGAACACCAAACATATTTCCGAGCTTCCGCTTTCACCCCAACAAGGCTACTACTACTCCACTATCACTGCACCCTCACCCACCCCCAGTCATGGAGAATACTGATGGAGCAACGTACTAATTCATGAACAGGCGGTTGGCCCAGTTCAGTTACCGGGAGTGCATGGGAAGCGTAGCGCCGCAAAAAGCGGAGGCATGCATGTATGTGTGTACGTACCCCTTCATTCAGCACGCGAACAAGTTGTGATACATATCGCAGTCAGTCGTCGACGGAGTCGATAGTTTCCTGTCAAACAAATCACCACAGCACGGTCCACAGGACGCACGCGCTGCAGCTCCTCACGCCCCCACGCCGCTTGAAGCATCCCCATCTCCATCACCTCCGCCTCCACCACCTGTGCCGCACTCCTGAGATCTATGCCGCCCGCCTCACCGCCTCACCCTCCTCACGCCGCGGTTTGATGTGTCACTTATTATTATGAGCATGCATGTAGAGCGGCATGCTTCTGTCCACGCATAAACATTTAAGATGAAGCAAAAGTTGCACCATGTCGGCAGCATGCAATGCGCACCGGGTGTGCGGTGCAGCGACGTTTGTCTGACCGTCTGTGGTCTGGCGGCACTGCTGCTGTTTGTAGTTGGTTCGCCATGCATGGTGTCGTCTACGGCGGCCAAGGTGTGTGTGTTTGGGCAGCTCCACGGGATGGTGCGGCGGTGTCGGGAGGACGTCGGGAGTATCTCGGGGTGTGTAGGCCAATCAAAAATTGTTCCTTCAAAGAAGACCAAAATGAGCAAGACTGAATTCAAGCTTTCCTGCGGTCTTTGGGGGCAATTCCATAAAGCAAAAGATTGAATTCCTAAAGATCCATTGGTCTTCGGCGCTCGGGGGGATCAAAAAGACCAAGATGAAACTGAAATTTCAACTTCGCAAACACCGTAATATGTGTCTGTAACTAACTGCGTTTCTGTAACCTCAAGAAATTGTGTCAATGGGCCATGATGCAGCAATTTATATGCCCTGGTCACTTTTTCACATGTATGTGCGGGCATTCCTTCTTTGTGGGCGTACCCTTCCAAAACTCCCGATCTTATAATAATATGTGTGTATCCCATCCAACTAATTTTGTCTGCTGTCGTGCCCCCAGCTCCTACTACAGTACTCCCGAACCAACGACGGCCTCCAACGACTATTTTTTCACCGTTATGCAGCTGCCGGAGGGACTTTTCTAATAAACAAAACTTCTACATACACAAATTACATGGGGAGTGCAAGCCTGCCTGCAACGCAACTAATTCGTTGAAATTTGAATCCATCCTCACTACTCGTGCTTTTGTGTTTTTTGCCATTCTTGGTTCGAACGTGGGGTTAGGGAGAGAGAGAGGTGTTGCACATGATGTGCTCTGGTGGAGACAAACCCAAACCGCTGGTGGTCCACGTATGTATGACACCCAGAGGATTTTTCTCGCGCAACACTTTCTACCCTTCGTCTACATGTGTCTCGTGTGATGATCAGATTTTCTTGGAAAAACCAGAAGTAAGTACCGTTGATACCCCTGCACTCAAATCCCGTAACATTAGTCCACCCTGGAGCGCTTCTTTACAGATGATCTTTGATTCCCGAGACGTGGCAATTTATTGCCGTATCCACGATTGATTGAGAGGATTAAGGATGGATGCGGAGATCCAAACACAACAAATCACCCTCCTACACCTCTCTCTCTAACTCGAGCGATAGGTCGCAAGAAGACCATCGCTCGCCTAAACATGAGGCACAGGAAAAGGGGTAGACCGGGGTAAAAAGGAACGAAAGGACAACAAGCAGCAGCAAATAAATGCCAACACGAAAAAAAACGTGCAACCAGGTCGTAACCCGAAAAGAAGAAGAGAAGAGACAACATACTTGCAACAAGTAAACAACAACATCGTCAGGACGAACAAAAAATGCCTGTACTGTATCGTCGGATCGACAAGAAAAATCACTAACTGCGTGCGGTCGTCAGAACGACAGAAAATGAAATAACAGGCAGACGCACCTACGTGCGTGTGCCGAGTGCCACGACGTACCAAACGGCAACAACCGCACGTCACAACAACGGGGAAAGGGGTCGCACTTACGAAACAAAGGCAGGCTTACACCGCCGCATCAAGGAGCAAGAGGACCTCAAACACACGGACGGGCGGGAAAAAACGGACAAAAAAAACTGCGGCACTAAAAACAGCCACGCGCCAAACTTGTCTACATCGCAACCGAACGGCAGCATCACTAAAATTCGAAATCAAAACCCACCAGCGCGCAGTCGCTATTCGATGCGCGTAATCTCATCGGGCAACGAACCATCGGCAGCGGCTCCACGCGACATACCAATATTATTGCCGAAGAAGAGAGCGAAACCGCCGTGAACTTCAAGTCAACATGATCCGCAGACGGCAGTCTCGATGGTGGGGTAACGAGCATCGGAGTGGTGGGCGATGTTGATCGGCCCAAGGTCGTCGACTGCACTATACTTGCTCTTCCAGAATACAAAAAGTTGAACACGAAACAACACTAATATTCAACTTTGGGTAGTCCACACTAGCTCCAGAAGGTCGAAATGCTTGAATGAATCTCTGGTGACCGTATAGTCTGAAAAACACCAAGCATCCCTCTCAGAGAGAGGTTGTTTTGGAACTGAACTTCCTTGTGCCTGTGGCACCTTCTCGCAACCAAAGACACCTAAAATAATGCACCGAGTGAGGAGATCTTACATGCATTGATTGGGAAATGATATTGACCAAGTCAACTTATTGGTTGCTAGATAGGAGAGTTGTTCACACAAATTACGGAAACACGGACACAAATCTTGATCTACCAGCAATTTGACACGGATGCGATTCGGCAGCAAAGCTACTGGCTTCGAAGGAGGTAATGTACATATAATATATATCATCTGCAAGCTTTCAAGAATTCTCCCATCCAGAATCTACAGGCTAACCCTCACCAACTTATATCAACGAGAACCAACGGCGAATGAATGAATACACACACATGTGAGTAACCGCAACTCATGCTTATCGACGCGACCAAGCGGCATGTCCTCGTGCACATCAATCTTCCCCCCCCGTCAACGTCATTCTTCGCCACCCCGTAGATGCTGTTTATTGCCACGAGGGAACAGAACAAGAAAGCAAGCGATCAGAAAACCCTTTTTGCGGGTAAAGGGGATTCTCTCGGCCCAATACCATCAACTACAGGAAGATAGGTTGGCAAAAAAAACAGAGAAGTGCTGACGGAAGAGGTGCGTTGGCTCAGCATGCGCTTGTCGCGGTGAGGCTTTCGCCTATTCGCTTGGTGTGTACTGCCTTGTCGTGGTGGATCCCCCGCAAGTCAACCTCTATCTAAACTTTTCGTACTCGTTCAAACCGAACCATGTTTTGAACCGCTCCCCCCTCCCCCCGCCAGTATCGTACATTCAAACTCGATATGCAGCAAACTCCCTTTCGCCACATCACGTTTCACTCCAAGTCTATCGCAATCGATAGTTTGGTGCAAACAACCAGCCATATCACGGTGCCGTGTGTATGAACAGTGTGGTACGGTTTGAACCGTATCGCACCGCACCGTGACATGAAAAAATCGCACCGCATCGCACCGCACCTCACATTTCACGACAAAAGAAAAACACACCCGCACCGCACCGCAACGTCACTTTCCAGGATGAAAATAACCGCACCGCACCGCACCGCACCGCACCGTGACATGAAAAACCGCACCGCAACAGCACCGTACCGTACCGCACCGCCACAGTTCAGGATGAAAATAACCCCGCCCACTTAGACTATGTACTACTCTACACCGCGCACGGTCAAACAACCGAGATAAAGAAAAACACACCCCACCACACCGCACCGCACTGTTACAACAACGGGAATACCCCTGCAAATAAAATCTCCTTGTGTGTCCATCTTAAATGATGAAAATCCTGCCCTGTGTTATCTACAAACGTGCAATAAAGCTCACTCTACCTCGCTCTTTCCACTCAGAGCGTTTCGGCTTTGAGATTTTCACCTCAGACCGAAGAAAATTCGCAAATATCCGCACCCGAGCTGGGGACGCCGAGCACAGCGTATCTAGTTTCCAGCCACACCTGTTCAGATGCCCGGTCACTACGCAATCCTTGTGGCCCTCCTGTCCAATCCAGGTTCGACCAGCGTCTACCTCACCCCCCCCCTATCTCTCTCTTTCTCTCCTGCACACACACTCTTTGTGGTCTCCGTTCTAAGGTAGGGGAGACAGCTGGAAACGACCAGGGCCCCAAGACCCTGTCCCGCCCTTGTGCGTTGTCCCTGTCACTTGAAACACACATTACTCCGGGCGCGTCAAGGAAGACCCAGGGAGATTGGTGTCAAAGGGCGACAAACCGATAAATTCCCTCGCACCCAAGCAAAAATGGTGGAAGACTCACTCTCCACCCCCCTGATTTGCCTGCTAACCCTTCACCACAGTACTTTTCGACACGAGCTACTTTCGCCACCCACCTGAGCGGAGAGCCAATACCTCTACATTGACAGCAATAATGCGATAAATGCCGTCAGCCACCTAGCCCAGTATCCCCCGCCAAAACGGATGGCTTGCCTGAATGTTGGGGACATTGGAACCGGTGAATGCTCCCGAGAACCGACTACTATAGGAGCGAGTGAGTGTGAATCGTATCCTAATCCTACCGTAGCTACCCCAAATCCCCAAAGAACCCAGCCCCACCCATATCGTTGCGTCTCCCCATCTAACTCCCGGCTAGGCAGCTGCGACTCCCGCCGGCAGGGGCGGGGAGTCCATCATGGCCTGGACGTTCTCCCTCTGTTTCCTGACGCTCTTGAACTGGTCCGTGTTGAGGAAGCGGCGGAGGAGGTTGGCTTCCAGCATGCTCTTCACCTCAAGGTACGATCGCTTAAATACCATCCTGAACGCCGAGATTGTGGTTTGAGAGGGGGGGGGGGGGGGGTCAATCAACCCTTTTTCGATTTGTCTGGGGATGGGGGTTGCGCCCATCCCCGTCAAAAAAAAAACCCCCCACCTAAATGCCCGTGGAAGGGGGTTTGGGCGGCACAAACACATGCGGTACCCTTTCCTTCACAACCGCCGTCCAGATGCGTGCGAGTGGCTCGCAGTGCGGACGAACAATACACATTGCAGGAAATGTAACGGGGTTTCGTGCTCCAAAGGCACTCTTCTACATGCCCACGAAAGTGAGAACACCTCAGAAGAGAGCAACATTGAATGAAGTAGTACCTCCCAATACCAAGAAAAGGAACACTACTGTAGGGTGTGCACAACCGCCAGAAACGAATACTGGCTGAACATGCCGTTCGTCGGGTTTTCAAATCGCCTCTCTCGCCGCTCACCTCCTCTCCTCCTCGTTGACCTCTTCGAAGGACTCTTCGCCCTTCTGGTACAACTCGAGTATCAGCTTCCTGTCCTTGTCGCTGAATCACAAGAAAAAACAAACCACACACGCATCACGAACGCCGCTTTGTCGATCAGCAGGCCGCAGAATAGTCAGCACCACGCAACAAGGCCTCTTATCCATCACAGAGCACTACGCCACATGGAGTACTTTACTGGACCAATCTGCCCCCAGCGCAACCAGGGATCTTAGCCATCCCAGAGCACTAAACCACATGGAGTACTTTACTGGACCAATCTACCCCCCCAAGCCTTTCGGAGGAGTGCCTGCAAAAAAACTCTCGCCGTGTCCCAGATGGCTTGAGGTCAATCGCCGCCGATACGCCGGCATCACGTTGACGGCTTGGCGGTGTTCGAGCGAGAAACGAAACATGACCATGGACTACCGTTTTCGAGTCACGCTCGTTGTTGTTGCCTGTCGAAGCTCACCTAATGTTTACTTCCTCCGGCGCGCCGGCCTTGATGAAGGTGTCCGTGATGTAGCAGAACGTGCCGAACTGAGTCGGACATGTCCCGGCAGCGTTTGTCGGCGTAGCGTAGTCGTCGTTCTGGTACCTGTCGCGTGAGAAAGAGAGAAAGAAAGGATTCTTGGCGACGAATGGCGAAAGAAGACTGTTTGCGCAATTTTCCTCCACCTAGACTTGTTTGGAAGTTAACCCGACTCCTGCGTTGACTGGCTGCGGCGCACCAAGGCACCCAACGCAAAACAAGATGAGGGAACCATCAAAATGGGCAAGACACGAGGATACCACGCATGTCACCGCATCATCTCCGATCCATCTTAGTAAGGGGGGTGACTGCTCCATCTAAACTCCCTCTCCCCCCCGGGCCTTCTACTCACCGAGAAACCTCGCTCAGAAAGAGCACCGACTCGTGGCAGAGTGCCCTCTTAGAATAGTCCTCGAACGCGGCCGCCAGCAGGGGCGTCCTTCCAAGGCGCTCGAAATCCCACACCTCCATCTCCTCTCTATCCGAAGGGCCTCGACCACCGCCACCACCGCGGCCACGGCCGCCACCCCTCCCCCTCTGCCCCCGCTGCACGGCATCACGCCTCTTGCCGGTGCTGCCGCTGCCCTTGGGTACGGACGTCGATCCATTCGCAATAGTCATTTCCCGGCCTTTCCACGTACGGGGAGCGACAACGTTGGCGTCGGCGGTGGACGTGGTAATCACACCGCTACCAACGACGGCCGAGGAGGTGGCGACCTTGCCAGTGCTACCACCTCCTACTCCTGCTGCTGCTGTGGTGTCCATGCCCGGGACTCCTCCAAGCTCTTCGTCCTCGAACGCGACTTCGTCGTCGCTGTCGTCCACTATCCTTGACGAGCGGCCGGCTCTTTCTGGCGAAATACCGGAAGCTGATCTCGTGCTGGTGCATAGGGGGTGGGCGGGGGGGGAGTAGCCTTGCCTTAAAATATGTATTGTGGTATTGCCCCATGCCTTTCTCTAGAGCCGGAGAACCGTGCCTACGCAGACGACGAAGAGATGGCTTATAACTCCCATATTGGTCTACAGTACATCTTGATGTACAAGCTTGTTATGATGTCAAAGTAAAAAAGCAAATGATGATCAAGACTCAACCCGTTCCGCATCCGTCAGGCTATTGACGCCTCTGTGGAAGGCGAGTACTGTTAGGATGCGAGAGAACGCACGGGGGTTTTAGCGTTCTTGAACGCTTGATTGCTCCACAACAGCAGGGTGCGAACACCAACCGAAACCTCCTAGGAAAGCCCTCGACGTGATATTTCAAAAGCCAACCTCCCTTGTCGGCAGTGGTACATACTGTACCCTCCTGGTTGTGGAGAATCATGCTAAGAAAAACGATGACACCCCCGTGCGTTCTCTTGCATCCTTACGGTAATGCCTACTTAAACCGATTCACGTCACCACTCTATGACCCCTACGACGACGCCACCGCGACGCTCAGCCACACATTGGGCATGCGTCCGCGCGTGCTTCTCCTCTTGCTACTTGTGGCTCGTGCTCGGTCGCTCACCTGTGGGATTCCGTGCGGCTGAGCAGCACCCGATCGGCGTAGTTTCGCTTGGTTGCCGCCAAAGGGTCCAACGCTAGGCGGCGCAGCGGGGCCACGATACTGCGCGGTGACGTGTTGGACGAGGACATCGTTTACGGAAATCGTTTGGTGGTAGGTGGGACGTGTTGCCAGCGAGGTTCGACGTACAATTCGTCTAACGGCCACCCAGACGTTCAAGAGCAAGATGTCACGATACAACCACGTACCCGCTATAGCCTGTGTCGAGCCGACCCCCTTCCACGTGCGGCCGAAACCGATTGCCATAAGCTATTCACGTTTATCGACCGAAGCCTGTTTAATTGTTCCGAAACAATGTTTAGTCTGCAACGACCAATCAAAATGATCAACAATCCATGGACCAATCTCCGACACAGGGGCCTTAGTCAGCCTGCCGAGGAGTATTCCGTCCAAACGATCAACAACCAAAAGCATCTATCTATTCGATTCAAAACCGAAATCTCACCCACAGGCGGATGGCGAGCAGAAACACAAGAGAGAGAGCACCCACCTGATGCAGAATAGGACAGCCACGAACACCACAGAAATGTTGCTTGTGAGCCATCTCTGCTCGAAGTTCCCGCCCCATTTGTCGACGACCTCTTGCACGACTGGTGTGGTTCACGCAGGTGACGAGAACAAAGATAACGGATGAAACCAGCAACGGTGATGAGGTTTACGACGAAAAATAGCACCGCCACAATCTCGGCCGTTGCGAGACAGGAAAAAGCAGCAAGCATGAAGGTACTACGCCAACAAGGGATTAGATACACTACTGTACATCGGGTTGAGAGTAGCTGCCTAGACTACGTACTTCTAATCTTGTCAGGATGCCCACGTCGAAGCACTTCGAACGGCCTCTGTGAATCGCAGTGTCTTGCAGGCTAGGTCTCGAAGACAAGGTTATCGAAAACAAGGACGGGGAATCATAGCAATTAACCAACCAGGCGTGATCACTTGAGGCTACAGAATAGGTCCACACTTATTATAAACAAGACGAAGCTGTGGGCCTCACTTGTGACGACCACGATGGTCACAGTGACAGTAATGAGCTCCGTGCTGATATTGAAGAGGTCGTCAACGTTCCTGATGAACGGGTAAATGCAAACCAGCATCACGGCTAACACGCGGGCCTGCGCCTTCAGGATGCTGGTCTGTTTCGGAATGGCGTCCCTGGGCGAGACGCAGAGGGGAACAACGGCGGATAGTCCAATCGCCAAGACACGAACGATGAGGCACTTCGTCAACGCCATCACACACGAATGACCAAAGAGAGCAGAGGGCAGAACGCTATACCACCAACATTGCAGAGGCTTCCGGAGCTCCCATTTACAAGACAAATCATGAAAACCCTTCGCATCGCACATCCACATCATGAACCTCAAGAGCCGCTTTTACGGTATGGGGGGAGTTTTCGTTTTGTGTTCTCGTTTGTACGGTACTCGATCTCACCAAACCTCCAAGGTGTACTCGTGGTAGATAGGGATTGCCAGTATTCCTATGCTTGCGAGCAGCAGCACCGCCAAGTAGTTGCGCTCCTGCCGTCCGAAAGTGCAGAATAAAAGGGGCACAAGAGGCACACACAGACGCAGAGCCAACGCGAGATAAATGAGAATAGGAGACGGTGGGTAGTGAGAAGGAGGAGCGGTTCAAACGATGGTCCGATATCGTGTGGCGGCGAGAGAGGGATGCTATCACGGTTGCGTGCGGCATATGTTGGCGACGCTACTGTATCACCGAGTTATTCGACCGTAGGTGGGACGACGCGGATGAACGCGTGCAGAGTTGAACTACAGCAACGCAACAACAATAGTCTCATTTTGAGAGGACAAAACAAGTATAAAACATTATGAGCGAGACACATGTTCATTGTACCACTACACAAGCTATCGTGGATCCCGACATACCCACGTCCGAAAACATGCCTTGCAGAAGAGACGCACAACCCGCTCGGCCCACAGTCACCAAAAAACAAAATCAAGACTTGTTACCGGGATGAGCCACGGCAGCGCACTCTTCGCCCTCGGATTGAAAACCACGGCCAGGCGGAGCGCGCGGCAGATGTAGCTCCCGAACAGCGCGGGCGAGACGAAGAAGAGCAGCAGAGATATCCAGAACCAGTCGAGCCCGCTGTCCCAGACGATGGTGGTGGCTCCGTTGACGGTGACGAGCATCGACAAAAGCAAGCTCACGCCTTGGAGCGTGACCAGATGCGCAGACCTGGCCATGCGGTACGCCATAGATTGGATTCACTCATAGTTTGTAGGAGCAATTGACAAATAAATTTTCCTAACTTTGTCAAGGGTATTGGTGACAGGACCGCGAAACCGAGAGCGCCTCACTGCACGGGTGGCCGAGGTATAGGTTGTATCTGGTGCACAACCTCCCCACAACCTCCCTAGGGTCAGTACGCGGACGTATGGAGCTAGCCCCGCATCACGGATTGCGCGGCGTTGGTCCAATCAATAGGGCAGACTGACAGGGTAGACTACATGTGTCCAAGGTCGATCCTCAACGTCCCAACCTGACCATGGGGATCAATAGGGCGGACTGACAGGTTAGACTTGTGTCCAAGGTCGATCCTCAACGTCCCAACCTGACCACGGGGAAGTTGGGCACCTCCTGTTGGCCACCCGTGTGGCATTTACTAATAAACCGGGACCTTTCAGAGTTTGCGGTGCAATGCGTGGTCGACAAGCTCGTGTTGATAGCGTCACGCGCGTGTATGGTGTGTGCGTTGCAGAGTCACATTGTGCGAAGAGGGTAAGGAAACCGAACCACCTCCCATATATACGGTAGGCCCAGAAGGACACTTTTTTGTGCGTTTCAATACCTACATCAGAAGCTCAGACTGCCACGTGGCTGCCTTGGACGACCCCACAGAGTTTCGGGGTCTGTGTCGGTGACGGTTCGTACAGGCAGCAGTGGAGCACGAATGGCAGCCTACGGCCTACCGACCCAGAATAGTTACTTTTCGAACAGAACCCGCGAGGTATGGGCGCGTAGTCCAGCGTTCACCGCGCTTCTTAACCTCCTTGCTCCATGATTCCCTCTAAAGGTGGTGGTGTTCAAGTTGGGAAGCCGCAACGCGACCGCTATGACCGCATCCCCTGACTACCGAACAGCAGTATTAAAGTAAATTCCTTCGGGTGAGAGATCGTGCCGGGTGTGCGGCTGGAGACCAGCCCCAATCGCTACTCTGCGTGACATGGATACTCTGTTTGGGGGGGAGCACTGCCCGGATAGTCTTGCGTTTCTCGAGTGTGATTGTTACGTGATCTCGGGTTGTTTTGTTGTGTTCAAAATCTCGGTAAACTGGCCCCGTAGTCTAATACGAAGCATGAAGTACTTCATGAGATCGATGGAGAGAACTTCCTACCATACAAGCAGTACTTGCCACTTCTTTCGCAGGGATCATTAGTCTAGGTATGTCGATTTGGGCCAAAGTATCGTGCTACGAGCTAACCGAGCCTGTCTGTTACGCACTCTTGCGGGAGATGAGCGCAATTAAAACAGGGCCTCACGGTGGGAGCAGGAGCAAAGCAAGCAACGCTCGGTGGCGGAAATCCGCCACGAAGAGCCGTCTCGAGGTTTTCGGGATGCACAATATATTCCCGTGTCCGCCTCGGCTCTACAGTACCAACCAACCTCTGCCGCTGTCCGCCCGCCCAGCTCTTGCATAACCGTCACAGCAAAGGTGAAAAGTGTGAAACACCCCGCTGGAAGAAAAGTCGGCCCTGCGGAGCTGCGGAGGACCGCTTTCGGCGGTGGCCCTTCTGGCCCAATGCATGAACGAGGCGAAGGCGTACACTCTATACATTTTCCAACCCACCTCTTGTACTACTGCTGTACTTCACTCCCTCGGTTTGGTGAACCAGAAGAAAAAGAGACAGCTAGCCAGCAAGTTGCCGGTACCTTGTTCAAAGGACAAAATCTGCACAGCATACCTCGTGCGAATATCCAATATCCATCTCGATCGGTAGAACCGAACCAACGCGTAGGTCCCGAGCACGATGAAGCAGCACCCGAGTCCCAGTCTGACGAGTGCCAAGGCTGCATGAACGAGCGGGCGTGGAAACCCCGGCGAATTTTTCCTCAGTCGGCGGCAATCAATCCATGTTCCGAGTGTGTATGCAGGCATGTACTATTTTCCGTTAGGGGATGAAATTTGCTGCGTGCTGGTTGTGTGCATTGGCGATCTTGCAAAACATCAACACGTGGTCGACTATCTCTCTTCTCCTCTATCGCTTTCATCACCTCGGCCTCTGTCTCTCTCCGCCCCTACGTCGCCCAGGGTGACGTCCGACCACAAAAAAAAATCCGTTTTTTCTTATCCCACAACTGGTACTATGCTGTGTACCCGGAACACAAGCACGAGAGGGGAGTTGTTTTGAATAAGCGGTTGGTTGCAGACGCGAGGACGGAGGAGTGAGTCGGGATGTTTGTTCCTGTGCATGCTCGCGGAAAACAGACAGCCACCGCGTTACATGCTGCATGCTATCTGCTTACGGTATATTCAATTTTGATTCTTCAGCTTGACAGAGTAGCGCGCGGAAAAAAAACTACTTAATATCCAGGTTATCAATCGAAGTGGAGTACACGCTCCTCCTGCAGGTCACAATTCATGCAGCTTGACACATTTGCCAGCTGACACATACAAGAACGGAACAGGGCGCGGGAATAGCTCAGGTAGTGATCCACCCTTTATCAACTGCCTCCAAGAGATACATACCCTCTAAAGACAGATATTGGCCTGTTGCATATTATCTTACCCTTGTCCGTCCGATTATAGCTCGGGAAGAGGTCTGACGGATCGAAATCCCCATCCGCATACTTGTCAAGGTCCGCCCAATAACTTGACGAACCAGCGCCTCCGGTACTAGTCGACGAAGAAGATGGGTCACCCGCGCTGCTGCTAGACGCTCCGGTATCGACCGAAGACAGTGCACGGGCCATGGTTGGGAGTAGTGGTTGGTGTGGTACTCCGTCTCCTGCTGTGTGATGCAGCTGTCTCCTTCACCTCGGGCTGAGCAAGCTGCTTCCCAACGCAAGAACGAACACACGTCACTTGTTGTGTGTGGTTGAGCTTTTGGCTCTCGGGTGAGAGGTCTTGCTTTTATAGGATTTTTCTTGCTGGAATTCACGCCTGCCTGCAGCCCGACATTTCTGCAGGGCCGGCCGAAAGTTGACAAAAAAAAAGCACGTGCACTACATATGTATCGTAGACTCTTTTCTTTGTGTCAATGCCACCTCAGACTGTCGTAGATTGTGGCGTCAGATGACCTGTCGGAGATCTACCTTTCTTTGGCGTGTTGCCACAGATAGATAAGATAGAGTCAGTGTGTGATGGACGCTGAACCTTGCTGCGCATCATCAATCAACACAAAAGGTTGCTCCCCACCTGACACAAAACACAACTAACTATCCGTTAGCCACAAGAGGTTGAACCGGTGTGTATCCACACCAACCACACATCCCACAAACTTGTCCACACGTACGTGAACCTGGAGACATCAGTCTCATAATTAGATAGAGAGAGATGGATTCGCAGCGTGCGTCATAATAGGAAGAGAAGTGCTCAGCTGTGTGTGGCCAAAATCGGGTACACCCGTCGAAACACGGCCATAATCGGGTACCCCTACAAGATGCTGCTGCTGGGAGCGACCGCATGCCACCAACTGATTGGCCGGCGACGCCTGCTTCTACCCGACCTTGACTGTCTTTCCACCGGGTGCACCCGATCTTGGCTACCCACCCCCCGGAGGAGTACCCAGTTTTTCTTTCCCCTATACCCGAAAATGGCTGGGCTGTTCGACCAAAACCAATGCACACACAAGTACACGTCAGCATCGCCCTGCGGTCGGATTCGGAGGTTCTGACGGCCCGGCGGGCGGAGGCAGACCCCCCGCCGGCGGTGGTCTCTCTTGGGGGAAACGGCAGGCGGTCTGTGCAAATGATCGGGAAGAAGAGCTGGATGAATCCCTCCCACACGAGATGCGACACACACGGGACTCATCATCTAAAAAGACATATGTAATATATATTCTCTCCCTTGCACCAGCAACCAGTTTTTTTGCTCTTTCGCCTGTCTGTGTCGCAACTTTGGTTTATCGATGCTCTCTCGCCACCCACTCCAGCACCAGCGATGACAAAGGTATCCGCCATGAGCTGTGTGTGTGTATGGTCCGCCTTGTTGTGTGGTGGTCTGACCAGGAAGCTGAAGGGCGCTCAAAAATTTTGAGCGCAAGAAGAGTCGTGAACAAGCGGGAAAAATGACCCGCCTCGTCTTTCTTCTTGAATGAAGCATTTTTTTTTGCTCTTTCGCCCGAGTCGCAACTACTTTGGTTCATCGATGCTCCCTCGCCACCCACTCCAGCAACAGCGATGACAAAGGTATCCGCCATGAGCTGCGCCTATGGTCCGTCTTGTGCGGTGGTTGACACAGATCAGGAGGCTATAGGGCGCCCAAAAGTTGGGTTCGCAAAAGTTGACAGCACACCAACAAAGACCCCCCGCTGCTGCCGCCGCGTCCAGACTCTCTCGGCTCGTTTGCCGCTTGTTTGCGCCGCACACATCGGGATGTCCACTTGGCCCAGCCGAACGAACAAAAACGCTACCACCGCTGATGCTACTGACTCTCTACACCAGTCACATGACACAGACAGCTCGTGTGAACACTGTTTGTTGTTGTTAGAGTTTGTTTGTAGGTAGCGTCATCATGTATGTATGTATGTATGTATTTATGTATGTATGTATAGTATGTATGTATGATTGTGGTTGTGACAAAAAAAATACAACAGAAAAAGACAGCCCCGACATAGTATTTATCCAACACTGCCCCAGAAAAAGACAGGATGGGCTGTCCAAAACGGGCTGGCTTTTTCTGTTGGCTTTTTTTCTCTGAAAAAAGACACCGAACCGTAAGAAGGGGTTCTTCTGTGGCCAGTTGTCTTTTTTTGAGAAGGACAAAATTTGATGAAAAAGACAGCTAAGCTCCAAAAAACACAAGGGCTCCGAACTCCGGTATCCGGACTTCGCCCCCCACATCATCGTCCGTCCGCTCGTCATACAGTATAAAGAAAGCTGGACACAACAACAGTCGCTCGCTCTGAAACTCTTGTCGTTTGCATATACCATGGCATACTGCCTTTTGCCCCTCCCAGCGGTTTTTTTGCGTGTGCTTATTTTAGCTGGCTGAGTGGTTCGTCTGTGTTTGTTTCTCCTGGTTTTTAGAAGCCGAAATCAAACCCTTAGACTAGTCAGCGCTGACTAGTCTATTTCTAATGGTTTGCTTTCGGCTTCTTCTATAGGTTTGAACCAAGCAACTCGTGTGCGTGCGTGGGTGGCAGTTTTTGTCCCTCCCCCATCATTACCTTGAACAACTCCCAGGGATGGGAGTGAGTATCTCCAATGGTTTTTGGGCACAGATGCCGGTGAAGCACGGCCATCTGCTGCCGGACCACGACCAAACAAACTGGTGTGATGAAGAGTGCCGCCCTATTTGTCTTCCTCACAAGACAGCATATCAAATCGATGCTCTATAGTCCACGTTCTGGTCGAAAAGGAGGGTATTTTCAGTTTTTTTTTTTAATTGAAACTTGGGCCCCACAGTACAGGTAGATAGAGCCGAAGTCATATCACATGAAAGTAGACGATAAATAGTACATGTATGTAGTCCAGGGAGAAAATGTCACAGCCCAAAACAGCACATCACCGAACTAAACCAACCATACGCACGCATTTAGCAAAACAAATGCCCAAACGCGTCGATTTTGGCAAACAACGAGTAGCAACAAATGAGAAACCCTTGAAGAACGTTTCTTCTACAGCTTTTTCTACGAACTGTATCAGATATACATTGACAATTTCCCACAACGGTATCACGGTAATGACGGAACCTCGGGATGCACCGGTCTCTTCACATCCCTCTCCCCCCTGCTCCCGTACTCGTTCAAGAACTCGCATCGCATGCAGCTCGATAACAGCAGTGAAACGTGGTAATCAACGCTACTACTGTGGACCAAGATATTGTACGTATACATACACAGGCTGCAGCCGCATGAATTCCCCCACCCCGGAGCACCTATTTATCAACAAAACTTAATCACGGAGATAGCGAATGAACACACAAAATAGCAACAAACTGTCGAAAAGACCAAGCGGCTGGGGCTCAAGTGTTCATCTTCCGCCGCTATCCTCGAAGATTTTGTCGCCTCATCCCCGTCCTGTTCTATTGTTTGCCACACGAGGGCAGAACAAGAAAGCGAAAGAGGTCAGAACACCATAATTTGGCGGGTTGGTCGAGTCTCGTCCGAAACCATCAACAACAGCGAAGATATCCGATACAGACAGGTGAAAATAAATCACATAATAACTCTGTTCTTGTCGCGGCGAGGGAAACACCCTACCACCTACTTGCCCGTGCAACTTCCTGCCCATGCTGCGGTCCACCCCCTGCAATTCCACCTCAATATTTACGTTTTTTAACTATTCTTCAACCCAATCATATTCAAACTCCATGATGTATAGTGCACTCCAAATGTGAAACCGTATTATCCTATCCCTATCATCCGGCGCAACAACCTCCAACACTCGAAAAGGGGCCAAATCTCTTTTGCCACCTCACGATGTTACTCCAAGTTTACCTATAGTTGGCCCACCGCTGCCACGCCGCACAAAGACCGATCGGAACACTTGGGGGCAGATGCCCTCCCCTGCGTGCCCATCTCAATGAAAATGCATGTCCTGTTTTCAAACGTACATAAAGTTCTCCCTACCTCGCTCTTTCCACTCAGATCATTTCGGTTTTGAGATTTTTCGCCTCAGACGGAACTAGCTTTGCAATGTACCTCACCGAGAGCTGGGGAGGACGCCGAACAAGGTGTGCCTCGTTTCCAGCAACACCTGTTCAGATGCCCCGTGCACACAGCAGTCTTCGTGGACCTACCGTTGAGTCCAGGTACAACCAGCGTTGCTTGGCGCTCTCTCTCTCTCCCTCTCGATGGATCTCCATTCCCAGTAAGAAGGGGTGGGGCAAATAGCTCGAAACAACGAGGTCCTCATGACCCCGCCCCGCCCTTGCGGGTAGTGGGTGGTTCATTTCAGCTTGGACAAACACTCCCGGTGCTTGAAGCAAGTCTAGGGAGATTGTCGTCAAGATCCATCAATCAATCAATCCGAGCACCTCACTCGCCAAACCCCCGCCTGTTCACCCTCGACCAACATGATTTCGGTAGGTGCTACTTCTGCACCCCGGTGGGTGGAATCTTGACCTCTCTATCGACGGCAGCATTGATACGTTCCATACCGTGAGCCACCTAGCTTAATATCACCCGGGGCTGGCTGCTTCTGCGGGGCTGGCTGCTTCTGCGTGAATATTGAAGATATGAAAGACCAGTATTTTTTAATGTCGACGCCCGATGAAGGGAATGAGGGAGTGTGAAATAGAAATATTTCCGAAAATCCTCTACAGTAGCAATACCCCAAATCCGCCAAGGAACCCTGCTCCGGCCGTATCGTTGTGCCTGCCTAGCTAGCTATATGTCCTCACGTCTAAGCAGCTGCTACTCCCGCCGGTAGGGGTGGGGAGTCCATCATGGTCTGGACGTTTTCCCTCTGCATCCTCACGCTCTTGAAGCGATCCGTGTTCAGAAAGCGGCGGAGGAGGTTGGCTTCCAGCATACTCTTCACCTCTAGATACGCTCGCCCAAAAATCAACCTGAACGCCGAAATTGAGTGTTGAGGGGTGAGGTTGCGGATTGGTGGGTGGGGGTTTTCATTGGTTTGGGGCTACAGTAAGCCTGGGCATGGCCGTGACACCCATCCCTGCCGAGACGCTCACACGTAAAACTGCGTACATATTGGAATCGTGGGCTGAGGGGGCGGGAGGCAGCACTACATCCAATAGAACATATTCCACCCACATCTTCAGATACTCACGAGTGGGGAACAGTGTGGGGGAACAAAACACGTGCAGGAAAGGTACTCTCCAATGTCCGAGAAAGTGAGACGACCCCGATGAAACGAACCAGTGTACGTTGTCTTCCATACCCAACAAAGAGGAACGAGAGAATGCACAAGCGCCAGAAACGACCGCTGAAAACCGCGTGTTTTCTTGTTTGTTTCCTGTGTCTCTCTCGTCCCTCACCTTCTCTCCTCCTCGTTGACGTCCTCGAAGTGCTCTTCGCCCTTCTGGTACAACTCGAGAATCCGCTTCTTGTCCGCGTCGCTGAAATACGAGAGAAAAAACGAAACAAGCATCGAACGCGAAGAAGCGACTCTCTCTCTCTGTTACAACGGTAGGAAACAGAAGCCCTGGCAGCAGGCTGTCGGTACGGGAGCTCCGCAGACACTAACCACCTGAATCCTGCAACACCGTTCGGGTTGACAGGAACTGATGGCGTACTTCATAAACAGCCTGAAAAAACAGTGGTGCTCATCTCAAACTTGTACGAGGCTTGTGGCCTGACGTTGAAATGGGCTCTTGAAACGTGGCATGTTCACGCTGGTACTGCGGAAGACACACGCCCGTAGTGCGAAAGATAGTTGGATACAACAAACCGAAAAGGTCATCCAACCCATCACCGAGCACTAGACCGCATGAAAGCACAGGCTTAATCTGCACCCAGCGATTCCTTGGAGCCCTAAAAGCGTCTTGTGATAACACCGCCGTTTCCGAGATGGTTTTGAGGATATTCGTCGCCACCACGCCAGCATCACGTGTTACCAGCTGGATTTGTACGAATATGAACATCGACCACCGCCGTGTGTTTGAGTCATGTTCACCGTTCCCTGTTTTCTCCTCTCCGCACCTGATGTTCACTTCCTCCGGCGAGCCGGCCTTAATGAAGGTGTTTGTGATGTAGCAGAACGTGCCGAACTGGCTCGGAGATGACCGGATAGCATCTTTTGTCGGGGTAGCGTAGTCTTCGTGCTGATACCTGACACGAGAAGGAGGGAAAAGCGGGGTTTGGGCGACGAAGAGCGAGAGTACATGGGGTCAAAACTCGCCTCCACCTAGGCTCGTTTGTAGAACAGCTTAGCCCGGATGCGGTACTTCGGTTGGTTCCGCTATCGAATTCTGCCAACCATGCACAGACAAACAGCAGTGACAACTCTCCGGACGACATGACAGTTTTCGGGGCTCTCAGATTCCTTTTTCGCACGAGTTGATGTTACCGAAACGTAGGCGCCCCATGGCGGCTTGAAATGGGGAAGTCTTTTTACAAGAAAAGGATATATGCACTCGATCGCATTTCGCACTTCGCATGCGCTTCAACACACACGAAATACATAGCGAGCGTGACATAACGGCGGCGGCCATACAAACGGGTCCCAGCACTCAGCCGGAATTGCCGGGCAGGTACGCCGTGGCATTTGATATAGACAGACAAGCGTTTGCCCTGGACATCTGGACATGCTTGAAAAGTAGTTCCCCTTTCCACGGCCGGAACACGATGCCAGACGCACTGTGTCAGGGCGAAACACAGTAGCCAGCGTCTGACACAGCAACCACAGTAGTGACAAAGTCGGAACGGCCATCCAACCCTTCCCGAAAGAAATCTACAGTCGCGACGGTGGGTCCAAGAAAGTACTCATCGATATGTTCTCGAGATGGGGAGGGACAACACTCCGCCCGAGCGAAGGTTTGAGGAACCAACCGCTAGCGGCTTTCCTTAATGACTCAACCGTTTAGTGGAGGTACTTCAAGTCGATTCCATCGGGATACACAACCGGGTAGACCGCAGTAAACGCTTGAGGACGCCGTACGCATTGGAAACGTAAGGGCTACAGTCAGAAGGCAGGGGAATCACACACCAGGACACGGAAACTCTTCGTTCACTGGTTGCGGCTTACGAAGGCATCCAATCCACAAAAGTGTCGGAAGCCACGGCCACGAACAAGAGGGGGGGGGGGGGGGGGGGGGGGGGGCCCCCAAGCCGGGGGGGGGGTTTTTTTTAAACCTTCCCCCCCCCCCCCCAAAAAACCGGGGGGGGGGACCCCGGGGTTTCCCCGGGCCCGGGGTTTCAAATAACAAAAGGGAAAGGCCCGGGGGGATTTTGGGGAGCCCCAAAAAAAGGGGCCCCCCCCCCGCAAAGGGGGGTGGGATCC
>FN649751.1:4737449-4768416 GCA_000310025.1 Ectocarpus siliculosus | reverse complement strand
GGGGGGGGGGGGGGGTACTCACAGTCGTGCATGCGGTATTCGTTAGACCATTCACCTCGCATCCCGACAAAGCCGGGAGGGAGCACGCCGGGTTCTCACCGGCCCAGGCTCTCACATCACCAAGCGCGAAGCGCCGTGAGGTATTCGGCGAGTCGCATGAAGAGTGCGCTGCATCCTGCTAAGGGTGTTTGGCATCTTGTGCTTATTTCCTTGCGTACGGATGACAGCTGCGTATGACTCAATTTACTTTCTGGTGCTTTCACTTCCAGAGACAGTTAAAGCACGGTGTAACTGCCTCGAGGACGCTTGACCATTTTAACACAACGTGGTGCGATCATCCCCCCTTGCCCGGAGTGAGGGTTCTCCACCCCGCACAACATGATCTACTCGACCACCATTATGGTTACCGCCCAAAAAAAAAACAGAGGTAATAGAAAAGGTAACCTGGTTGCCGAGTTCACGAAGTGCATTGGATTGTTTTACAACGTCGTTGCCAAGCGACGAAAACCCAATCCCGATGGCAAACACCGAGGGGGGGGGGCTTTGTTTACAACGTCGTTGCCAAGCGACGAAAACCCAACCCCCATGGCAAACACCGGCGAGGGTAAGAGGGGGAAGGAACAGTATGCGCAGAACACCATTCATGCCACCGCATCATCCTTGAACTTCGCGTAAGATACAGTAGTGGTCCTTGAACAGCGCCGGCATGTGCCTGCCGGAACACCAGCACTACCCGGGCACTGGTACCATTCAACCAGCACTACAGAGGGACCATTGCGTGTCTGCTTCTCTGTGTCCCTCTCCCCCCCGGCGTTACTTACCGAGAAACCTCGGTCAGAAAGAGCACCGACTCGTGGCAAAGCGCCCTCTTGGAATAGTCCTCGAACGCGACGGCTAGCAGCGGCGTCCTCGCAAGCCGTTCGAAGTTCCACACCTCCATCTCCTCTCTTTCCGGACGGCCTCGACCGCCACCACCACCACGGCGGCCACGGAAGAAAGCCCTCTCCCTCGGCCCCCTCTGGACGACGTCGCGTCTGTTGCCGCCGATGCTTGTGTCGTTGGATACGGATGACGATTGCTTCGTAAAGACGGAGGTATTGATTGGTTCCCGCTCGTTCCACGTACCGGCAGCAACAGCATCGTTGGTGTCGGCGGTGGATGTGGTAATCACACCGTTACCAACGACGGCCGAGGCGACGACGTTGCTAACGTCACCCGCCGTTGTTGTTTCGTCCTTGTCCAGGACTCCTCCAAGATCTCCTTCCTCGAGCCTGGCTTCCTCTTCGCTGTTGGCACGTATCCTTGAGGGGTCACGGCTTCTTCCTGACGAAACCCCTGACGCTGTTCTCACCGTGCTGTAGCGATTTCGTGAGAGAGAGGGGGGGGGGCTCATGCTCTGCTGGCGTTTGAATGTTGGGATATTGTCAGCGCATTGCATTTGAGGCGGTGAACCGTTCATACCAACACAACCGAGAGACGTCCACCATCCGGAAATCTGCTATAAGCTCTGTGGTGTTGGCAACGATATTGATGTCGATGATTACACCACCTCTTCTGTATCCATCGGATGATCATAGCCTCCGTCCATTCCCCTGTGATGGCGTTTACATCAACCTTCTCAGGGCACTAGCTCCTATGGGACACCGCTTGTCTCCTCGTAGAACCACCATTCTCGATCAAGCTTTCCCTCTACCTTCACAAACGCGTACATCTACGTGCTTTACCCACCTCGGGCCACGTACTGGTACGGGGTTCTCAAACCTTCAGCTCTGAGTCGGCAAGACCAGAGGAAGATACGTCGGAATGTTCACGGCAAATCTATGATACCCACAACACGAGAACTTCTTCCGAACTACTCGACACACCAGACAAAGAGAAACACCGGCCGGTCCTATCCGCAGACCTACGAAAAGAGCGTTGCTCAGCCGCGCAGGGGGCCGGTGTCCGTGCCCCTGCTTCTCCTCTTGCTACTTGTGGTTTCCCGCCATTCATGCTCTGTCGCTCACCTGTCGGGTGCCGTGCGGCTTAGCAGTACCCGATCGGCGTAGTTGCGCTTTGTTGCTGCCAAAGGATCCATCGCTAGGCGTCGCAGCGGGTCCACGATACTGCTTATCACAACGTTGCATGAGGAACAACGTTTGGTAAAACGATATCATTGTTTGCGTGGTTTACCGTACGTTTCGTCTTACGGTCACCCAGGCGTCGAAGAGCAAGAGGTCACCATATACGACAACATTCAAGTCGCGCGTTGAGTAGTCACGCTCGACTTTACGCTAGCTGTCGGGAGACATCCGACATCAACTATTCGTGGTTCCCACCCGAAGGCCGCTTATTAAAATCAAAGAGAGCAAAGCCAACGAATGGAGAAATATCAAAACATACCCCCCAAAACCTATAAACCGAATTAATTCAGACACACGGGCCCCGTCACACTACCGAATCTTCCGCCCACGCGTTCAACTAGTCAAAACCCGTCTATCTGATCAACTCAAGACAGCTCTTTCCCTGAGAGATGGATGACGAACAGACGCACCTGATGCCAAAGAGAACAGCAGCGATAAAGATAGAAATGTTGTTTCCAACCCATCTCTGCTCGTACACCCCTCCCCACTCCGCGGCGGCCTTCTGCACGACTGGTGTGGTACGTATCGAGAAAAAGACAACAGAGGAGGGGGCGACGATTACACGCAAAAGCAGCGACATCATCTCGGCAGTTGCGACGAGGACAGAATAGCAAGCGAAGAGTAAGGGAATGCACACGCGTCAGAGAGTGGTAGATGGCTGCTGCTAACACTATTCTCGTCTGAGCATTGCCCATGTCGGAGAACTCACGGCATGTCAATAGGTTAAGTCTCGCCAGGAAGGTCACGTCGAAACACGCACAGCAGTGCCACATACGAACCAAACGTGTTGACCTGCGGCTAGTCCACACAAAACACGGTACTTCGGTGGATGCTACCGCACAGGAGGTTGTGCGCGTCGGCTTCCGTGTGGTCTCACCTGCAAGGCACACGATCGCCACGGTAACCAATAAGAGCTCCTTGCTGATGTTGAATAGATCGTCAACGTTCCGGATGAAGGGATAAATGCAGGCCAGCGTCACCGCGAACACCAGGGCCTCTGTCGTGAGAATAGTGGTCTGTTTCGGAATGATCTCCCTGGGCGTGCAGGGATGGGGGAGCCGCCACGAGAAAGCAAAGACCCGAACCATGGGCTACGTTGTCAACGCCACATTGGGTAGAAAAAAAGGGCAGATGGTTGACTACAACGCCAGCCGGACATCGCGAGGCATACGCAGTGCCCATTTACAAAACAGATCATGAAGCCCGTCGCGTTGTCACATCGTTAACCTCTAGAGTTGGTTGCGGCATGGATTGAGTTATCATTCTTACGTGTGCAACGCCATCTGTGGCAGCATGATGGGAGGGATTTTCCCGTTTGTATTGTACTCGGTCTCACCAAACCTCCAACGTGTACTCCTGATAGATGGGGATTGCCATCATTCCCACGCTTACTACCAGCAGCACCACCATGTAGTTGCGCTCCTGTCGTCCCGAGGGTAGAGGAAACACGTATAGGGGCACGGCAGAGACACAAAATACATCGCAAGCAGAATGTAAGAGGAGGAGCGGTGCACGCTGGCAGGAAAGAGGAGGAGCGGTTCAAGAAAACCGCCCCGAGACCCTGGCCAGAGAGGGGGCGCTATCTCGGTTTGTGAGCGGCTTATGTTGCCGATGCTAACCGAGTGATTCGACCGGGATTGGGTGGAGGAACGACGCAGGCAAGATAGTAAACAGAGCAACAGCAACGCAACATTGTTCTGATTGGAGAGGGAAGTACACGAATGAGACGCCTGCGTCCTCTGCAGAGGAGATACCACACATACATGCGCTGTCGTGGATCACAACACGTCCTCTTACGAAAACCCGCTAAGAGACGCATAAACTATTTGATCGAACGACGCCAAAAAGAAAAAGATACCGCAGTACCGGGATGAGCCACGGTAGGGCACGCTTCGCCCTCGGGTGGAAAACCACGGCCAGGCGGAGCGCGCGGCAGATGTAGCTCCCCTTCAGCGCTGGCGAGATGAAAAAGAGCAGCAGAGACATCCAAAACCAGTCGAGCCCGCTGTCCCAAACGACGTTAATGGAACCGTTGACGGCGACCACCATCGTCAGGAGCACGCACACGCCTTCGACCATGACCAGATGCGCAGACCTGTTCATGCGATAGGCGAGACAGATGTTTGCAGGAAAGTAAGGAAACGAACTAAAATGTAGGGATTTTATAGGGGTTTCGCCCTAGGTCTTGGTTGAGCTCTCCCTTACATGCATGTGCACAAACCGTTAGCACGGGGCGGGGGCGTACTCATGTCTTGCATGCCTTGGTCGTTAGACCATTGACCACGCGTCTTCGAGAGGACGGACCATCGTTCCCACAGGAGCGATCGCCGATGGCCAATCGTACCTTCCTACATTGTGAGGTGGGGGGAGGGGGGGGCATCAAGTTTGAATATTTAACCCTCGTGATTAGAAACGATCGCCGCGTAGACGCCACCGAACACGGAGACCGCGTGGAAGTTCACTGAGCAAACGCAGGCGTTTCTGCAAGCGGGTGCGCCGAAATACGTTGCCGAATCGAACGAAGGGTGACACCCTCGTCTCGGAGTCGGCTCACGTGTAGGACTTCGGCGGCAAGGCGTTACTCTGTACATGCACGCGTTTCTAAGAGATGAGTGTCGTTCAAAAACATCGACTCTCGGTTTTACCAGAAGAAGAAGAAGCGGGCAAGGACAATCAGCAGCCTATAGGCGGGTACTGAAGTGATATCAATCCTTCACACGCGTGTTTTCCCTCCGTCAAACATCGACAGTTTCGTTGGCCGTGTTGAGGAGCGGATCACACACCGTCCATATCAAACATTCCCCACGTTCACCACGCGCGCTGTAATGAGGGCAATAATGGTTGAACTCTTACATCTCAGGGCTGAGACGTAGTTACAGTTAAGTCTATGTACTTCGAACAAGTATCGCAAAAAAATTCAACAACTTTTTGTGTCGTTCGAGTCTCATCATGAGAGTCTCGTGAAACGTCTCATAAGATGTCTCATGAGATACAGATAGCGCCCGCAGTTAAGAAGCGTCAAAATGGGGTCGAGCATCAATCCCGTGTTTTGGAAGCATCAGCCGGAAGTCGTCCATTTCTTAAAAGACATTTCGTATTCCTTTGGACTGTCGAATCCTCCTGATTCTCTTATTTCTTAGAAGTATTTCTTACGTATTTATTTTTTTCTGCCTTTTGATATCCGAGGACAATCCACTTCTTCACGTCCTCACGAGAGGCGGTGGAGAGTGCCATCATACCCGTACACAGCGGACAGCGCGTGGTTGTCCGCGATGTGTGGTAGTACTACAGTACAGCACAGTGAGCAGCAGGGGCGCGGGGGGCGCCGCGGAAGAAACCCCTCCCTCTCCCCCCTTAAAAAAAAAACTGCACTGTTCAGCTAGGTAGGGGGGTGGGAGAGCACCGAAGGAGCAGCTGTGGGACGTTTCTTACTGAACACGCCCCCCCTGCTACCCCTTGTTTCTTACGTCTTGAGTGTATCGCACCATCATGTTTCTTAGTGGGACATTTCTTATGTTGTGGCCGAGATTGAGCTGTGTTTCTTAGTCCGTTTTTTTTTATCTTTCGTAATAACTTGAGCCTGTTTTTCTTAAAAGATGTTTTCTTAACTGCGGGCGTTATCTGGATGCGCTCGGTCTCATGAGACGCCTCACGAGACACGTCTGTCTCACGAGACTCTCTTTCATGGGACTCACGCAGTAAAGTCCACGGTTGTGGAAAATATCGTGAGGCGTCTCATGCGAACAAAAAAACACGTGAACGATCCTCCGCCAAACCCGGAGGCACTTGTATGATATTCATGTAAAAATATTCGATGCACTCACGGGGACACACATAAAAGCCATTGCATCCACACTTGGCTGTTCCCACCCACATACAGACCTACACCAGAACCGTTTACCGCCCAAGAGCGACCTAGCCCCACCCAAGACCTAGCCCTGCTCCAAGCACACCAACCTAGCACCTACCCACGCAGTGACAACCTCGCACCCACCAATGCAGTGACAACCTAGATTTGTCTCATCAATGCTAACCTAGCACCTATCCAACCCACATGTACAGGGCAATGATGTCGGAAATCTGATTATTATTATTAGTTCCACCGAAGGGAGTGTGGGCAAAAGCTGAAGCCAGTGTTGGATATTGGGTATCGAATATCGATACAAAACTGATATATATCGCCGATACGCAGTAGTATCGGTATTGCCGGTTTCCACGCCGATATTTGTCGATATGAATCGGTATCGGTATCGATATCGGTATTCGATACTCAATATTTTGGCCCCCTTTTTACCGGGGGGGGGTCAGTTTCCCAGCTGTCTACCCCCTTTTTTCGCTCCCCGGAGGCGCCTACGCGCCTACTCCTGTCGCCCCCCACTGCCATCACAACCACACACCACACACACACCAGCCCCTGCCAGCCACACACCACACCAACAGCGCCTGTGTCTCAGCTCCTGAGAACCACATCGGTGTGCAACATGAGCCTTCAAGAATTCGGCTTTGTCGCCGGCGATAGCGCTGCCTCTGCCGAATGAGTAGTAGCAGTCATCCCCGTTATTTTAGAGTCAGCTTGCCTCCTTACGTAGATTTGGCGTTTCCCGCAGTTTCAGCAGTAGAACTACTACATTAGTGCGAACAGAGGCCGTACCTCCTGCGGACAATTTATGCTGTGTGAACTTGGTTTTGGGACTTGTAATACGTAACGGCAAGGTGTGCTTGATTTCATGTCCGACCACTTGGTTGGGCGTGTGATGAATAGAGGTAGGTGATGTCGTCGTGTTCAAGTTTGGCAAGCGTTTGATTTTCGCACATAATGTTTTCGCCATGTTTTTTCTTTTGTTTCCTTTTGGCTGTTGGTTTTTCTAGAGGTGATACTCGCTCGAGGTGCATTGCTGATTGTTGGGCACCCACAACTGGTGGGTGGAATTTTGCATGCATAACTTTGAAGGTAGTAAGATAATATAAAACCAAGTGTTCGAGTTTTTTTCGCGCTTTTTTGTCATGAAATCCTGCTCGCAGCCGAGCTTGCACTGATTCGATCGCAACCGTACGGCGGTGTTATAGTGTGTACGTGTATACACACATGCACACTGACTGTAAAATGTAAAATATATCTGGTGGACACAGCTACACAACCAACTCCTGCCTCTTGCACGATGCAGTTTTGTATGCGCAACATCACATCACAACGTGTGCCCGCTGTTGTTGTTGTGCTCGTGATGTTCAACTAACTAACTGCACACACCTGGCACCTGGCAAACACCACTACTTCCATGCCGCCGGACCATGCGCGCACGTCTTGCGCACTGCTGTATACTTCAGATAAGGGTTCGGGTGTGCCAGGGTACGTGTAGTTGCGTAACGCTCGCTCTTCTTGTAACGTGAGGCCTTCAAAACAGACGTATCGATATCGAGTATCGATACTCGATACGTATCGAGCCATTTTCGGGATATCGAACAAAATATCGGTATTTGTGTTTTTTTCTCGATACGATTGGCGTATTGATTCGAACCCTTCTGCCCGACCAATATCCAACACTGGCTGAAGCTGCTGTAATCTAGATGAGAACACTTTCTTTCATGATTCACTCTTTCTTGCGGGCGTAAAAGCAGAACCTCAGGGCGATAGCAGGAGCAAAGAAAAAGCAAACTCTCGGCGACGGTACGCTCTACATCGCAATTGGTCTACGCAAGTGTGTCCGTCCCGCAGTTTGTTCGATTCGAGTGGAATGTACTCTCCAGTTGTCCAGGCAGGAGTGAAACAATATGGGAGAGAGAGAGTCGTCGGGGGCTTCGGGGATGCGGGTGTTCTGGGATCCGCCTATTCTTTGCCCCCAGGCAAGCAATTCGAGGTTTTTCCTTGCTCAGGGATGAGCCGTGGAGGCCGTTTTCGGGCAGCCCCCGAAAAATCCATCCAACCGTCGTCGGCTGACCCGCCTTGCATCGAAAGGGGAATAAAGTTGTGAAACACCCCCGCTGAGTGGCTGACGAGACAGAAAGAAGTCGGACAGGTGTGCCGCGGCTGATGCGTGCATGCGGCTCATTCATGTCCCGCCCGGAAGTCCCTATGGAGGGGTTCTGCCGGCGGCCCTGCTGCCCCGCCGAATTAGTGTGTGCTGGAGGCGTGTTTCCACCACCTCCGTGAGCTGTGCTCGACTGCTCGACGTCGAACCAGGCAGGATTGGTCAACCAGGTTGACGCTCTCTCTGAGAGATCAAACAAAACACAGGTGATTGTGAGTAACCACTCGACTTCGATACACCAAGCAAGGCCTACCTCGTGCGAATGTCCAATATCCATCTTGATCGGTAGAAGCGAACCAACGCATAGCTCCCGAGCACGATGAAGCAGCACCCGACTACCAACCTGAAGAGCGCCAAGGCTGCATGCACGCAAGCCCGGGCGGAAATGCCGTCGCATTTATTTATTACTCTCACAGTTTTTATCACGCAAGAAGAGTCAAGGATCAAGGCCTGCAGCATAAACTCCCGTCCATCGTGGTAACAACAGCATTGGCTATGTGCGATGGCGATCGATCGCAAAACATGGTTGACGTGTCTCCTTTCCTCTACCACGCCCTCATTGCCTACCGCATATCTGCTTCGTCTCTCTCTCTCAGTCGTAACATCCATGTGCTGACGTCCGAACATATTATATATATATATCCGTTTCTGTTTCTATTCCAATACTTTGGCTTGCATCAAAAACAATGCGAATAATTGCTCGAGAGGAGGTTGCAGTTACAAGCCACAACGGCTAGGTTGCAGGGAGAGTGGGAACGGGTTGATTGAGCCTGCCTGCGCATGCTCACAGAAGACAGACAACCACGACGCCTTGCTTGTTGCACGCTCCACGCTCACGGAAATTTCAATCTTTACGTTGAAGACAGATGGCGGATTGCGATTATACATGTACCCCCCCAAACACACAAATCGTACCGCCGAAACAGGGTGTGAGAGCAGCTGGGTGTACTACTAAGCAATGCCTTCTGAAGACACAGCTGTTGGTTCCATTGCATCTCTCCCTCTGTCTCCCGCCTTACCCTTGTCCGTGCGCGTGTAGCTCGGGATGAAGCTTGACGGATCGAAGTCCCCATCCCCGAACCGTTGTTCCCAATAGCTGGACGATCCCGTGCCTCCCCCGACATCAATCGAGGAAGGTGGACCACCGGCGCCACCGCTGCTAGATTCACCGACGTCACTGGAAGACGGTGGGCCACCGGTCATATTCGGTGTGGTGCTCCTTCCCCTGTATCTGGTTCGTTCACCTCTCTTCAGGTCTCGGCTGAACTCACCTCAGATCCTCAGATTTCAGCAAGCTGTGTCTACCTGCGTACCACGGAGATGTACGCGGACGAGCTTTGCCTTTTGGTCTTTTCGTGCCGCTGGTGAAGCGCAAAGTGGTGTATGAGCGCAACTGGTGCTTTTGGCCAATGAGAGAGCTGCATTCCCCGGAATCAGTAGTTTTTCCGAACTTCGGCGGCCCCGCTCTTCGCTCTCCCTGTAACCTTCGGCACAGAGTACAAGTACAGAGCTCGATGCTCCGACACAAAACGAACGGAGAGGCCACACCACAGGTTGTATTCTCCGCCGTCTCCCTGAGTGCCTGCCTTGATTGTTATGGCGAGAAGGATTCACATCCGCGTTTCTGTTGGAGAATAAAGGTCGACTGGTATAGTACCAAACGAAAATACAGCAGCCGCGAGAGTGAGTTAGGTGCGTGCGTGGTGCGCATGTCGGTGTGGGCATGATGGCATGATGTTGTGGGCAGTGCATTACCATCCGTGCGAAGGGATCTTTACTTCTAAATTTACTGTCTCCTCATTGGTTGGAGATGCGCGTGCGCGCGCTCCCTCGGTGAACCTCTTTTTGGTTCTATTCACAAAGCTCTGCTGGGGTGGGGAAATCCCGGCGCTGTTGTAGCTACATATCTCCGCACGTCGCGCACGAGGTGCGCGTGCTGTGAAGGACGGACAGGGCGGCCGTGCTACCTTATCGACACGTAGCCTCTAGAGGGAGGCATTGCATAGCGTGGCTTCCACCGTTGGCCACCACAGGAGCGGTCAGTCGTTGATGCAAGGAGGTGAGCGGCATGCTGCCGAGCACGCGCTCTGCTGGCGGGGCGCATCATGATGCTGATCATGATGCAGGCGCGGATGACTGCGTGGATGGTGCGGCTGGTCGCCAGCACAAGCCGTTGTCGCACCCCTTGCCCGCAGCCCCATGCGCGAACACTGGAGAGAGTTCCAAATTCTTGCAGCAAAAACCCTCCTCGAGAACGGACAGCGACCTCTTCCGGTAGCGAGCCGTCGGGCCATTCCCATCTGTCGGTCAGCGGCGCGCCTGGCGGTGTAGCCACCGTCGCGAACACATTTCCTTGCGACACTCCTGTGGCTATCGGAGAGGCTCGCAGAAGTGTGAGTGGACGTGAATCACCACCAGCGAAACGCCACGCGTCGCAAAGCCCATCATCCCGGGGGAGTTTGGGACGAGATGCAAGAAATTCATGCGAGGGCTTCGGGGCCGGTGAACGTCGCGGCAGGGTGCTGCACTCGTTCCTTGCTACAGCTGTGCAGATGTCCCAAGCATCGGAGGCCTTGGGGACGCCAGGGGAGCTATCAGGTGATGGTTTCGAATTCGCGGAACCACATACGCCCCTTTCGTCTGCCATTGGGGGTACATACGGGGACCGGGATACTGCTCTACCGGTACGCACGGGCCGAGTGCACCACTACTACATTCGGAGGTAGAGGGAGTAGCGCAGCTAAACTATGAACGCTCACGCCAACTTGGAGCAATGTTGCCACCATGGCAGCGCCTAGCCAACGAAGTGCCGTGGCGACCGCAGCAGCAGCAGCAGCAGTAGCAGCAGCAGCAGCAGCAGCAGCAGCAGCAGCAGCAGCAGCAGCAGCAGCAACAGCTGTCAGCCGCCGGTTGCTTTGGAGGGGTATGGCCGCCGCCCCGGCCGCCGCAACGGCTTTTGATGGCGCAGCAGGGCGCAGCTGGCGGGGCGGTGTTACAGCCGCAGCGGGATAGACGGGTACGTCAGCCACTTCCGCCGCTGCCGTTGCCTGTGCAGCAGAGGACGGCAGGTGGCATCGTCGGTGACGCCCTGAACGGCCATGGTTTACATCTGGTTTTGCAGCATGGCGCACCGCATGGCTCAGGGACAGGCGGTCATGAGGAGGAAGACGAGGGGGGGGGGGGGGGAGGCAAAGGATGCCTCCAGCGGAAAGCCCGTCCCTGTCATCGTGCCTGCTAATGCTACGTTGGCGAATCGCAGCTGGTGCTGTTCGAAAAGCAAGACAGTTACTTCGATTTGTCGTGGGTGTCTCAAACGATGGCATTGCCACGTCGACCATGGGCTGATCGACCTTACCAAGGATCGCTTCATTTGCTGCTTCTGCGATACGAAGACGAAGTCGGCATGTCTGTGTCACGCGTGAGTACCCAATATCGTTTTCCGCTGTTCAGTTTCTTTGTTCAATTGCAATTCTCTTTAATTATATGACCAAGAGTGATGTGCCAAATCGAGTTCTCGGATGCTTCTCGCACACGTGGGTGTCACCCGATTCGATGCCACCCATGTGGTTTGTTTGAGAGGAATATGCAACAATATCTTGACTTCCACAGCGCTCGCGCAGCCTGGTAGGCTGTCACCTGTTTTCACCTAGTTGTTCCGGGAATGTTGCTGGTGATCTGTATCGACTCCAACTTTTCTGGTTGCTTGACCATCGGTGTTTGTTAGGTCTTCACCCTCTCGCAGTGCGACCAAGACCGGAGCGTCCACAATACGACCTGCTCTCAGCGTGCGTGCTGTACGTAATACTCATTTCCCCCCCCTCTATTCTTCCCACCATCACATGCTTCGTACTCATACAGGTGCAAGAAGAACAAAGCTGATAAGCGAGCGGCATCCCAGCGAGCTCAAGCCGGCCACATCCACGGGAGTAGCGTGTCCCGAGTGATTCACCGCCAGGCTCGAACCAGCGCTTTCAAGCTCCGTCTGCCTCTCACGGTGGCGGCGCGCAACTCTAGAGATAGACAAAAGGCACTGTTTTCGGTCTCCACTACCGCCCGCGGCGACCGTGTCATGGTCATCACCGACGTCACCGCCGAGCAACCTGGTGCGCCTGCAAGCTGCATCGTGAACTGCTGCGATAACCGATGCCACAAGTGAGTCGATGTAGTAGTTGGGGGATGTCACGAAACAACAGTGCTTGTGTGGTGTCCGATACTCTTCCTTCTCACCGGCAAATCTCCGATCGAAACTACACGTTATTGTTGCAACCCAACGCTTGTATAACTCGTTTGGAAAAGAAAGACATTTGCAGGGCACAGGTAGGGGCCCGGCCGTTCTGCGTTCTCATTTTATTTTTCGACAGTTGCTGCTCGCTAAATTTATCAGAAATTAATCGGCATATATAAGTTTTTCTGACGATGCACTGTCACTTTCACGGTTGCTTTCGTTTGGTTTTGCAGTGTGCAAGCGGAACCCGAGCACGCGCCAAACGCCGAGCAGGTTGCAGCGGGCCAATGTGAGCACGCTGACGTCATTCTCGGAGATGGGACCACTCCGAAGGCGGATATTCCTGAAGCAGAGCCGGTTGTCTTTGGCAAGGATGGGGAAGGGATCGAAAGCGTTGGGGATGCAGCGATAACCCAGATGGTTTTGACTCAGGGTAGCTTTGACACCATTCTAAGGATGGCAGCGACTGCAGAGGAGCATGGGGTGCCGCTGTTGATGCGCGTAGGCGAGACTCAGACGTATGTTGTGTACCATCCGGGTCATCGGTCTATTCCTGGCAGCTGGGCACACGTCCGAGACGGATTTCCCGCAACCACCCGGGTCGAAGAAAGCGCCATCAACGAGAAGGCGGACCACTGAAAGGAAGCAGATCCAGTGCAAGGTGATAGTCTACTACTGCCGATGCATGACTATTTTTTATTCGGAGCTCTAGAGCGCTTCTGCTGTGTATGTTTTCCCGCCCCAACCTTGAAATTCGTTGTGCAAACCACGCCAGCAATATCGGTGCCTGTGTTGTCTAGCTCGGATGGTAAATATCGTGGTTTACCTGACGTACAGTATTTTCCCCTGAGGATAGCTGGTCGGAAAGGCAAAGTAGCAGCGAATGATACTTTCGGTGCTTTCAAGATGGTGTACATCATAGCACGTAGCATTGACTGTTTTCACGCAACAAACCTGTGTCCCACCAACTATCTACCCCCTGGCGCCCGTCACTTGGCTATGATCATAGGCGAATGGGGGGACGGGGTGCACCTCGTCCAAGAAAGGCTCTAGCGGCAAATGCGTGCATACGCATATCGTTGGGTTGGGTGTCATGGGCAGTGATTGTGGAAGCAGCTCCCCCCTCAACTTAGACGGCGGGAGCGACGAAGATTCAGGCGATGAGGGCATCGGTTCAGGGGCGGCAGAGTACAAGCGTAATGCGCCGGGGTTTGTAGCAAAGGTAGAACAGCTGCTTAGGATGTTCGGCAGCATCAAATACCCGGTCCACGTCCTTGCAGCCCTGTCGGAAGATGGAGAGCGTGGCAAAATGGAGGCGGACGCCGAGATTGCGAGTCTCGACGCGGTATGCCCCAAGTGCGGCAAGGAGTATGTCCACTTGAAGAGTGTGCGGGTCACAGCGTTGGTCCCGGTGAGTTGGGTATTTAGTTCATTGCCGGCACCGTGCGTCGCATTGTAAACATCGCCCCTTTTGGGTGCCGCTGCTTGGGCATGGGCATGTGGTGTGGCCCTGTGTCCGTGTGCGACCTGCTAGATTTTTTGTGTTGGGGCATTGTGCCATCCACTACCATATCGCAAAGGCATCCAGGGTACATAGTTGGTCACGCCAGACCGTGAAGAAGGAAAGACAAGAACCGCATGTTATTGATGTGACTGCTGGTGCACGAGATACCTTCTCGAACATCGTACGTGGTAGGCACATGGAGTCACGGTCATTATTATAATTCAACTAGCGCAGACGGAATGCACAATAGATGTATACATGGTCCGCTCGACCTGTTTAAGCTTCACAAGCAACGTCGGAAGGACTCACGTCACATGGCAACTGGACAAAAATTGCGGCTGCACACCAAGTGCTTGAAGATATTGCGAACCTCCAAGAAAGCGTGAGAGCGCACGTTTTTTCCAGTTGGTCATTCTGACTTTGTTTGTTCACGCGACGTCATCATTCCAGGGGCCCGATCTCGTCGAGGCCGTGCTTAAGATCAAGGGCTGTGTTGACGGCGGGGTGGAAGCAGTGACCGGTGATGACTGGCAAGAGCACGGCTATTTCGTTTTCGGAGAGACTCTACTCGTCCATCTGTCCCACATGGACGCGACGAGGCGGGCGGTGCTCAGTGGTACGGCAATCAGCCACGCATTCGACAATCTCCTCCGTCCTTTGGCCGACAACCTGATGTGGATGGCCCGGAACAAGCTGGCCAAGAGGTGACTGTGAAAATCATCATCATCCACTGTTTGTTGTTCTTTGCCTTCCGCTTGTAGCACGGTACGATCCAATGGGTCACGGGGGGGTGTTTACCTAAAACTGCAAGGGAAACACCCGTCTCGGGGAGTAGTTCCCCATGATCAGGCTAGGAAATAAATAATAGTCCCTTCGACCTCCAGCCCCAAAACACTTCTAGTCTATCTTAAATCAAACGCACCATCTTCAAACGTGCAGGTGTGGCAATGCCAAGGCGGTAGGTCGTAGCCACTGTATTTATCCCCCAGATTTTGACCTCAAAATCGAATGTACGACAACCTTATTCCGGGTTTCCTCGGGGATCAAATTACGATATTGTTTCAACGAGTCATCGAGCACACTTTTCCCTCGGGGCTGTTGTTATCTAAGTCGTTCCCAGTACATTTCGTGTCCCCCTCCCAGGGGACGTTGGATGAGGGTACCGCAAAGCGCTTTCAGTACGCACGGAGGTGCGAGGGTTTTCCAAATCATTTCGTTCGTTTTTGCGGGGCCCGGTCCCACCGCATCTCTTTTCATTTTTTTTGCCGCACCCCCCGTGCCAAGTCAAACCAACGCGCGGTAGGAAAGGACAACGAAGTCTTTGGGCGGATCTTAGGATAGGCACAAGGAGGGGTTAGGGAAAAATAGCTTTAACATGTTTGGTATATTGCTGTAGTATCTCGGTTGGTCTGCATCGTGCAACAAGTAGTTTGATCAGCTGGGTGGAGTGCAAATTCGTTGCAGAGAGGGTTGGTGAGCATCGGTAGTACATTGTTCTTGCCTATACAGTACTTGTCATTTATAATCGCACGGTACTTGCGTGTAAGAGTTAGGGTACCTCCGTGCCAGGAAAACAACACTATGTTGAGGAAGCTAATGTGTACCGGCAATGCACATCAGCTGCGGCGTGTCTCAAGCAATTTTTCTCAAGAATGTCACCCTCTAGGTGGCACGGTCAACCGTCGTGCGATCGTTCTTGAAAGGTGTTCATGTCCTACTTTATCACAGTACCGAACTAAATACCGGAGTGGAAAATGCAAATAGATGACTTTGTTTTGGTTTTTTGCATCACGATGCGGACTGGTTCCCTGGGCGTTGGTACTACGCGGTGCAGCATGGACGTGTTGATACGTAGGGGCGTGACCCCCCAACGCCTGGAATGAAGCTCACTCCCCTTCCGGCATGTTCCTGTTGCTGTCCCCGGCGTACCGCTCTCTCCTGCCAGAGCGCTGACCAACAACTACTTGAAAAAGCTGTTGCTTGACGCGTATCTGGCGTTCGAAGCCCTCACCGACCACCCTTACGGGTTCTTCAGCTTCATCGACTTGTTTTTTCCGCTCCTTTCGAGTTTTGACGGCTGCGCCAAGCTGGCAGTCAACATCTGCATCGAGAAGTACCTGCAACAGCGCATGAAGCAAGTGATCGACATGGACCTTGATGCCATCTGGCTCGTCATCAGCATGCTGTCGCCGATGGTGTTCGGAAGGCGGCTGCAGTTCTCACAAAACACGCCGGTGACTTTTTGCCCCCAAAACCGCAGGTCCAACATCATTGTGGTGCCTGCTCGTGGACATGCCCCGCGTAGCGGAGATGCACAGGCTGCCGATGGCCAGAAACTGATGGAGCGTGTCCGGGAGAACGAGGATGGTCTTGGGCTATCGGAGATTTTGGAGGGCATGTCGCTGGACGGGCTGGAGGACCTCTATCGTTTGTGCTTTGGGCCGCGAGCGCCGGGAATTAGCAGGTATTTTTCACGAGAAGCTACAGCGATTTCTTTTGTCCATATTGCCAAAATTCTTGAGGTGGTAGCGCTTATTACAGAATGGACCGCTAATTTGCCGTAGTATTTAGTTTTTTTCCCCCCTTTGTTACTCTGCAATGATCATGTTGCGTGTTGTTCGAGAAGAACCAGTGCTTCCGTGAGGCACTATGAGAAATCGTTTCTTGGTTTCTACGCAGGGGTTGTACTTGTCATGGTTCCACCGCACATTTGAAGTGGCTCAATTGAGGGCTGAGAGGTAGCTCGAGACTATTGCAGTAGTTGATTCAACAGGTATCATTATTCATATCGAAAACATCGACAGCTATTCGCGCGTTTGTTTTCCGTGTGGGGGAGTAGTGGATACCGTCGGAAATATGGACGCCCGCCGTATGCGTCCAATTTATGCCTTCGGGCCGGGTGTTTCGCTCGTCAAGGTGACGTCTGCTGCAAGCCTCCAAACTTGTTCATCTCATATCTCAGGAAAAGATTCGGGACGCCGAAAGTGCATGCGCACCTATGTGGGAACCTTTCATTTATCGCGCAGTGCGAGACATGCTTCCTTTTTCCACACGAAGTAGGGCGTGTTGGCATGTAGAGCAAAGAGCAATTGCACTGCCACGAGCACTGATCGCTCTCATACAAGATTTTCTGTCGGTCTCTTGTCAACTGCCCTCTATCCACTCCCCCCACCCTCAAATACCCCAACAGGGTGCTGCTGATTGAGCTGTTCAAGACGGTGGAGAAGCTCTGGCGGGAGAACAACCACGGAAAGGAGGATTGCTCAAAGTTTTTCATGGAAAGGGGGGCATGGTTGGTCTCGTCTGGGGTGGAGGGGGGGTACCGCCCGGACGGAGTCCAGACGTGCCATATGTTCATGCTACGGGCGGAGAGCCCCACAGACTTGGCCGTGCTCCTGTTGCACCACGTGGTGAGTGCCCCGTTGTAGAGAAACACAATTATCGTATTGATTACGAGTGCTCGTTCAAAAGATCCCGGACTCTTGAAAACAATGAAAGTCGAACACGTTCGACAGATGGTGAGCAGGCTTTGATTAACGAAGGTGTGCACATTTTGCGTTGGTATAGATCAAAAGTGTAGTTGTACATACTTCCGGTCTTTGTTGCAAAACGACAAGTGCCGATTAGGGCATCTAGCGGGTTGAAGCTACATCTACGTGGAGGAGACAACATGGTCACCTACGAGGTGTCTGCATGCTGCGATGTTCACGCACTCCCAACCTTGAAACTATCGTAGAGCACCGCCACGCCGACGCGAAAGTACTCACGGCTGACTTTTGGTTCGTCCACCAGTAATTGGGCGGGACAAGCACAAACCGCAATCCGGTTGTGTAAAGGTCTCTTTCACGACATGTGTTTCTTGTTGTCCGTGCGCTTATGATAAACGACGTACTCGTTGTTGGCCGTGTTTTTCGAATATCGTACAACCGACTTCGGGTCAATCCTAGGTTTTAACTCCGCGCATGGAGCACAGAAAAAATGACTTTGGTCAAATTGATGCAAGCGCGTGTGAAGCTAAACTGTCTGTGTGTGCACGCATGATTTCTTGAATACCCAGTACTGGAAGCCCGAAACCATGCCGCAGGTGCGGCCACAGCGATAGCGATACCACGCCCACGCATGTCCATACTGGAAGTGAAAACTGCGTGTCGTTTCAGAATAAAATAAAACTTGGAAGTTTTATGTGGAAGTAGAGTTCAACCGCCCTCTGAACGAAAGGGGCAAGGGGCAAGAAAAAGGAAACACGTACTGCGGTGCATGACCCAAAGCACGTCTGCCAGCCACACCCGCGCGTGCTTTTCGTGGGTACACTATGGTAGTTCCACGCACGGCTTTTGTTGTTTTTTGTGTTCACATTAAAAACCGCCCCGGTCTCCGCGCAGTACCTTTTAATACCCGTATACTACTGGTACAACTGACGCGGACGCCTTCCGTGGTCACAAGCCAACTACACCCCCAAAGGGTACACTATACCTTTACTAGAACGAAACGAAAACATAAAATGGGCTAGGAAAAATTTCTCCAAATGCGGAAACAGCGTAGCACAAAAATAACATGCGTCCAACAATTCGCCATTTCGAAACATGTTACCACCCGTGTCTACAACAGGTGCGTGCATCAATATCCCAAACAAGGACCCCCTTGTTTTTTCACAGAGCGGCTGCAGCTTTTTTTCATCCAATCTTTCGTGTCAAGCCTAGCCACCTGCCGAAAGCTCGCGTTTGCCACATAGGCCACCGCTTCCCTCCAAATGCCCCCAAGCCGCCAAGCTAGATATGCACAATCCACAGGTGGTCACGAGACCGTGTACATGCACAGGAAGCATGGTCTTTGGGAGAATTTTGGTGCACATTTAAGATGTAGAACGTTTCCAGGAAATGATGTTTCTCTGTGTTGTAATGGGCAGTAACCACTACTCCAATCGATTGAACTGGTTGCCCCACTCGCGCTTGGAGGCCCGGAGTGCGCATGTGTTGTGCCCAAGCCAGAGATAAATATTGTATAGAACGCCACCAACGCGCTACTTCTAACACAACTCAACAGCATGCACGAAGAAAATATGACCATCAATCAAGCAGGCCGTAGGATAGGATGTAGACATAATATCTTATCGACTCCAACTCCAATGCTCGCACCAGTATTAATTCTGGGAACAGTCGGTCGTGCGCACGGCCAGACCCTGTGTCGCTTTTTTTTATCTGAAATCTAGTGTTGTCCAAAAAATCAAGTCGGAATCGAAGTCTGCACATGTGCTGTTCTCAAAGGGAGGAATCGAAGTCTGCACATGTGCTGTTCTCAAAGGGAGGCATGGAATTGTGTCACCTCTTCGGAAAATTTTGCAATTTTTCCTCGTCTTGTCTCGCACATTCCCCCGTTGGACTCTTCTCGGCAAGTACTCAAACAGCGTCCACGACCTCGGGGTTGTCTACACAACATGTGTGACCCTCATCTCGAAAGGCTTTTAAATGCAATAAATGGGCAGCGGGGTAGAACAACTTGGCAGTCTGTGTTAAGTCTATTGCTGGCGTATCCGTCTCAGATTCGTTTGTGAACTGTCTGTTGAATACGTCAGGCGAATACACGACAGTAGAACCCAAGAAAACTTTGTCAACTTCCCACGCTCTACCTTCACCCATGCTTTCATGTCCCCCGTGTCCCCCATTGTTAATGCAGCACATGCCTATCCTCGTCATCACGGACATCATGTGTCGTGTAGGTCCGATCGTCCACGACCGCTGCCAGACGGCGGCGCCGAACGAAGGAGTTCTTCCCCGGGTTGGCGAGCCTGACGAGCATGGCATGCGGAAGGTGGACATCCCAGCACTAGCGCCTCTGGGAAATTACTTTCTTGGCGCCGATCAGGTTTCGGAGCCCGTACCGCAGGAGAAATGCACTCAACGCAATGTGTACAATCTCCTGCGCGATGCGTAAACTTCTCCTCCGGTTTAACGGTTGGACTTCGGTCAGCTTCTCAGCGTTTCAGCATGGCAGGATAGAGAAGAAGGGACCACCGCCGTGGACTTCGTGCTGCTTGCTCGGGCCCGTTTGCGGAATCTGCGCCGCCGAAGCCACCATTCCATGGACCTCTTTGAGGTAGTGGCTGTTCTGAACGTGCGCCTCACCAAGCTCGTGGCTTTCATCAGCGAAGGACAAGACAAGGAGGTCCCGCCAGCAGTACTTGTCGAGGAAGAGCAGATGGCCCCGGGCTCGGTGCTGCCGACGTTATCGGCGCAGAGCGTGTTCTCCACACGAGTTCCCGCGGTGGCGACTGGGTCCACCACCGCAAGGCTCCGGAACTCCCTGCCTTCTCTCAGCATCTTTGCGAACCTGTGGCTGGCCAGAATGATCTTCGACCTGCGGCGCTCGATCACCTGGTTTTGGCCTACGCCCGGGTGAGTACGCCTTCTTTGCGTAGCTGACGTAGTGGGCTGTTGTGCTTTGTCTTTTGGCGGTATTATCAATACTGGTGGGTTGTTCGTTGCTCCCGTTGGTCAAGTGGGTTTATTTTCGCGTTCCTCATTGAACATTGTTGTCCCTCCTTTTTTTTCTTCCACCTTACGTTCCTTCCGTTTTCCTTCTCGGCGTCGCCGGTTGATTTGATTTCTGCGCGCGGCAAAACCTACCTTGTTTCATGTTTTGTTATTCAATTCGGAGCAGTGAACATAGGTAGATCACTGCTGACATATTGACATATTACTCATGTGTTGCTGCAATTTGAAAAACAATGCTAGAGACGCTAGAGCGGGGAACAAGAACATCTTTTCTCGCATGCTGGTAAGGACATGCGCATGCTCTGTGCCCACCGCTAAAACTACCACACTTCTCCCATTCAGCGCATGCACTTCGTTGCATATTAAAAGGCTGTAGTGCTCGAAGCTCTTGAGTTGCTGCCATGTCAACAAGACTACCCAGCAATGTTTTTTTTTCTGATGCTTGTACGGAGTTTCCTGTATAAATGCATTAAAGCAGCCCATATTGCGGTAACCCAACTACTTAGACAACTTTTTCGACCACACGGTTTACTTTCCGTCCCCTTCTTCGGGACCTCTGACATCTGGATCAGGCCAAGGAGGAGTTCATCGCGATTGGACTTCAACCCGCCAACCAGTGCGCAAAGAAGAGGGCAGGTACGAGGACGTGGACACTTGCGTGTTAGGTGTTGAGGCTAGTCGTTTTGTTGGTCCAATAATCTAAGGACCACCAATCTACCGGGCTGTGTACGTTTTTCCATAATGTGTCAATGTTCGTGCCGGTATCAGGCCGGTATGGTACATGTCGTTCGTTACCTCCAGGCCGGCTCAAAATGATCAAACCTTAGTGAAAACGTTTTCATGAGCCAACACATGGCATGCCGTTTTTTTGTACGTCATCTCTGTTCGTCCTCACAGAACTGGCTGTGCGCTCAGGAGCATGCTTCGGGTCGGCGGTGCAGCGTACGAAAGCCCTTCAGATTCAGGTGGCTCAACATCAACCGGGGAAAAGCGCTGACACCAATGGCATCGTTGAAGAGTATGGCCTCCCGTTCGACATCCAACCGCTGCAGGAGGACCCCACGGCGACAGTGCGCAGAACGCACCCCTTGGGGAGCAATGCCGGGCCTTACTACGGGCCTAACGCCCTGCACGACTGCAACCACGGGGATGACTGCCGCCAAAAGTACGGTGGGATAGACTCATGCGCCCAGCTCTCGGGGGTCAACCTCAACGCGCACGAGCAGAACCATGCGAAGAAGAAAAAGTTTCTGCACATGTTGAATGTCATGAAATTTGACCGCTTTACGTTCATGGTAACTCTGATCAACGAGACCGAGAATGAGGCAATAAACCGCAAATCGGTGGCAAACATGGTCAAGCGTGTTCGAGGCCATGGCTCGGAACGAGTAGAGATTTGCCAGGCTCAGGTTTGGTTCTGCGGCAGATGCTTCTGCCAGAAGTCTCTAATACGATCATTCGACCAGTTCGGCCGGCTCCGGCTGACCTTTGTTAAGCCATAGCCATACTTTTGGGGGGGCTCGGATGTTGTTGTACAATGTCTCGGATGCTTTGTGGTACGGTGTCCGCTTGAGCTGAACCGCTTGCGCCATTACGTCATTTCGCCCGGTTCGCAGTGGTGGGTAGAGTTCATTTTTTTTTGTAGTCTTTCGGTTGATGGTGTGTCGAGGCTGGTGGTAGGAATATACAGCTCCGCGTTTTGGGGGATAGATACGTTTGGTTTTTCTTGAGGGGAATTCATTGGTTTCGCTACACGATAGGGTTGCTTCAAGAACTATTTCCGAGCCCACCGACGTTCCGTTTGTCAGCCTTTCACAGCACTTCCAGTACTATCGACTGCTCGCTGTTTTTTGTGTTTCCAAGAGCGCGATGTATCTTTTGCCTTCGAGCCTTGGCTTGAAAGATGCGTATCCAAGGACAACCAGACCTGTTCCCAAATGTGAAAGTAACGAATTGTCGAAGAACCGTTTTTGATCCTATATCGAAAACAAGGCAGACCTACCTACCATTGGGTTCGGCTCATTGCGTTCCATCCGGATGAGGGTAGAAATTATTTTGTGTTCTGTCCAAGAAAGTTGTCTGGTGCCCACTTGCCCACTTGCCCACTTGCCCACTTGGCAATAATTTTTAGGTTGCGTTTTGGCATTCAATACCATTTCGTCCTGGACTTGTGGTACGTACATGCCGTTTCGAGATACCGTAATGGTCGGAGAGATGGCACCGGGTGCGATCGTTTTTTTTAAATGTTCTTCCTTGAGTTTTTATCGCGCCCCGGTGCCATGTCTCCGACCCCGGTGCGGGAATGCAATTAGATCTTTTTGATTACATTTCCAAGGCAGCCCGGTGCGATCTCTCCGACCGGTGCGATCTCCGATGAAATACACACAGGTGTTGTATGATTGGGAGCATACCGGTAACGGCAACGTAGGCTGGTACGTAACAGCTTTCCATACAGCGAGTGGTGTCGTGTTTGATGCGAGTTTGGCTATAGAGTGACGACAAGAAAGGGTGTCGTTTCCATCTGAGGTACTGGTACATACGGCATCAGTTGTCTTCCGCTTTCGTTTCGGTGTTCCTCTACGGATACCAGTACGTACGAAGCAACAATAGCTTCGTGTTGTGAAAGGTGGGGTAGGATGTGGCTTGTACGTTGTGTGTCTGGTTGAGAGTATACGGTTGGCAACTTCCATACCAATTCAAATATGAAATCAACTGGCATCCCGTGTGAACCGCGACCATGCATACGTACATGCAGGGGTGGCGCTCCGCTGACACCATCCCCATATGTATAAGGAACACACATGTACCTCACTCCGGCAGCTGAAAATGAGCTCAATCTTGGGTTTGGCGGTCGGTGTGCAATCTCACTGACCCCGGTGCGTAAATGGATGTAAATCGGGCCGTTCTCGTATTTTTTTAGCAACCCCGTGCCATCTCCCCGACCGGTGCCACCTCTCAGACCGGTCCTATCTCTCCGACTATTCCGGTATATATTAAAGCTATGTTGTTTTTTTTCCGCGTTCACCCCTTCTAAACCAAAGCTTAACAAGCAGGCTATCGGCGAGACTATGTCGGCTCCTCTCTCCCCTCCTGCAACTCCCCCTTCAACCAACTCCCCCTTCAACCTACATGAAGTAAGTCTACAAGTAAGTATGCTTAAAACAACGTGGCGACGACTCGCTCAAACCTGGTGTATAATACACTCGTATAATATCTCCCCAATATACCCTGCGCAAAAACTTTGGGGTTTTCTCGATAGTTCGACATGGGAAGGTGTTGAATCTAGTATCTGCCATTTGCAACCTACATGGGAGCAGATCATCTGCGATGTGTGCCTGTAAATACAGCAGCCTACCCACTTGGACCGTACCGTAGGTGACACTATAGATACCATACCCCCGATTTTCAAACATCAATTACTCCACGAAGAGAATGCGTGCATGAAACGACTGTTTCAGACGGCTCTTGACAGAGCGGCTTCAACGCCGCCGTTTCCGGCGCTGCCGCGCTTCTGCTGTGAAAGAATGGAGCTTGGAAAATCGGTCGAGGGGGTGTGATATCTTGTGTCATACCTTGTTTAGGTCTAGCTTGAGCCGGAAATGGGTAGGACTTCGACGCCTTATAGGGTGGCTGTGGGGGATTGGGGGAAACATGCTTCTTCAGACGTCGTATGGGTTGTTGTGCAGTGTTGTGCCTGGTTGGACGTTGGCAAGCTATCAATCTGGAAGCAGATGGCAGCGGCAGATCTGGATGCTGATGCGCCTACCTCTATCTAGCGTTGCGGGGCAGTCGGTTGTTTCTTTCGTGTACAGCACAGAAAGCGGTTCCGGCCTAGACCTACAGCACCTAGACTCAGCTAGACTCAGCTAGATATTCCACTCGCTCTTCGTACAGCAGCAGTACACGCCCTACCGAACAGCCGGCAGCCCGGTAGCGCGCACATACAAATTGGTGCCCCCGACAACAGTCTACATTGATTGTAGACTAATTGTTTGCTTTCGGCGGTCCTGACATGTTTTTCTAGCAGCATTCTTCTCCTCCCCTACACACCATGAGTCCCCTGTGCGCGCAGGAACATACTCCACAGAACATACGAGCAGGCGGGCTCTGCAAGCCTGCACAGCTCGGGCTTCAGTGTGCAAGCTAGCAGAGCTGAGCTAGCCGAGTACCACCTCCAAACCGTCAAGAACCGCGTGCGCGCGCGCCCAAAAAGCACGGCATGCTTTCCGAACCTTCCGGAAACCCGACCCCCGAACCCCCTAAAGATCCTTTCGCACGATTGGTAATCCGACCTCGTTGTGGGAACAAATCCAGTTCGTGTGACGGCACCGAAATTCGGTCACCAGTAAAATGTCAGAAGCTTGCGAGTTGCGAGGTTATTTGCATGTAACTGCTGAGACCTACCTACTGTTAGTTGTGTGAGCCCGATATGCATCACACATACATACATACACATCATCGGAACGGTTTTTAATGTGAAGACAACAACAACAACAACAACACATCCGAATCCTCGTTTGTTGTGTGGCACATACTAAAAGACTGTTGTTTTCTGGTGCCGACCCCGCTCGGTTACTCCTCACGAGCCTCGTAAGAAGTAACCACAACTACTTCGAACGTGCATTTTTGAGCAAAGATAAGGTGTCAATGATTGATTGAGTTCAGGCTACAGTCTACTTTATCTAACACTACATACATACAGCCAATGATACAGCCAAGCACTTTTTTAGCGCCTGCCTGTGGCTGAGAGGACAGAGGTGGTCTGGAACACGAACGAACCCCGAAAAGCCGTTACTTTGTTTGCGAACAAATAAACGGCTCTTCGGGGAGTTCGGATAGAAGGGGGCTATTCCTTGGACCAAAGCAAGCCAGCGCTGACTAGCTTTGGTCTACTTATAAGTGGACCACCCCTCTAACTTACTTTACATATACGAAGGGCAGAGGAGCTACTACAATATTTTTCGCCAGTACTTTTTGGCCATATTTTCAAGAGTCGGAAGGAGGGTTGTTTGCTTGTTTGTGCTTGTTGTTGTGCTGTACAAATATACCAAGCCTTGATGCTCAAGTCTCATCATGAGGAGTCCTCGTCTTCAATCCGGAGGATACCCTACCTAGCCTCTCCCGTGACCCCGCTCACGGGTGCCAGATCGTGTCTCTACCGCCTTTTTTCATTGGCCATCCGGTTAGCGCGGTCGATGCTGAAGATAAATATCGCCAACACACACTCCTTCGCTGGTGCAAAGGAAGGTTGTTGTCGCCGATTTGTGTGGTGACGAGCAGTACCTGAAAGTGAACCCTCCACCTCTGGTCACTCCCTACGAGTCATTACCCACAACCAATGGATACAGTAGTCCTGTCGAAGTTTTTCTCTTTTCTCTCAGGGGCTCTCTTTGGCCTCGTCAACGTGAAGACCCAACACCAAGGCTCTGGCCGTTCCGGGACCGGAGCTGTCTCACTCCAACCCTCACACCCTCCTTCCCCTCCTCGCGTTACGCCTTCGATGGTAACAAACGAAGCACAGCAAGAAAAACCGTCCGAAAATCGATACCCATGACACCAACGATGACAATCGACACTGCAACACGCGCACACATCCGTCGAGAGTCTCTGTTCGACGCCATAAACCGACGACGACGAACGCAGCCAGGCATATATGCCAAACACAACCGACAGCACTCTACTACAAGGAGGGCTGCGCCCCGATGATACAGTACCGATATCGACGGAGTGTCTCTAGCCACATGTATAATGCATCATCCCATGGTAACAGGCAGTGTGTCTCTCTGCCATGCACATCTATCTCTGCCGTGCACACGCCGATGCAAGAAACTAGCCGTGGGGGGTCACAGTGATACAGCCGTAATCATGACTTCGAAGTCTACCTTGTGAACACACCACCAACGATCATTGTTGGTCTTCCTACGACTGAAATAGTCTACGCAACCGCGACAAAACTCTGCGCACACCGATGGGTGTAACAGGCACGCTGCCTCATGGAGGTGCCTATGGAATAAGAGGGAACGGACCAGCTCTAGCGGAGGGAAAAGGGACAACAAACTCTCGACAGAGTAAGAGGTATTTTAAATACCTTGACATACATTCGCGTTTGCAGCGTTTGCGAAGGGCTACCTGGCGACCCAATAAACGAACGGACTTGAAATGTTGAGGACAATAAGCAGACTTTAACGCAATAAAAACACTGGTCCCTCTTCGTCCGCCTTCTCCTAACCCGTACGAGTAACCAAACCTTGAATTTTTCAGTCGTTCCGTGAATTCAGACACAAGTCGGCGACACTAGTGCTACAACTTTACACACATACACAAAGAGATGAGCACAGCACGTGGTGCGCGCGTGTAGTAGAGTCCCAAGGAAACAACGGGATGCAACGAACACGCGCGTCACTTTATCCCACTACACAACCGTCACCGGAGGTGCTCAATGATCCATATCTGACCCCCTTGTCCTCCGCGCCCGCGCTCTGCATACACCAGATTACACAAGCGCAAGAGCAAGGGGTCTACAGATGTTGGCTTAAACAAGGGTGTGCGGTTGACCTCCCATACCATCAACACGAGCAACTCTCCCCTCTTGGCAAAAATGAAGGACATCAATACATAAGGCTACAAGCCCTCACACGTGGAATGTAGTTTTCGCGGCAAGGCTATTTGCCTACTTGGCTGCAAGACTTGCTTTTCTTGCTGCAGTTGATCACCCCCCGCCCCCCAATGCCTCCCTCTAGCAAAACTGATCACCGCCGAGCCCAAAAAGCACATGTGGCACACATACCTTCCCGATAAAACCACAACTGTTGAAAACAATATAACTCCCCCCCCTCCCGGCCCGTGCCGTTCCCTGCACACTCGTTTCCTCTTGTCTCCAAAACCGTTAACTCTAAATCAGTTTAACTTGCTGTTTGCACCCCGCAGAAAGCGAAATGGTGGCGACAAGTCGCTGCGAGCAAACACCCCAGCGTCGAAGGTTGCCGTCACCGGCAGGACACACCACACACTGCAGCCTCGATGAAAAACACACACTACAGGCCTCTCTGCTCCCGCCGGCCACGGCAGTGTCTCACCGTGAAGAGCGTTTCGAGTTTCGGTACATTCACCTCAGACTGAGAGCAATACCCCACGGAGAGCTGGGAAGAACTTCGAACAAACCATAACTCGTTTCAAACAACAACACCCGTCCAGATGCCTGGTGGGTGCACCACACAAGTAGTCCGCCTGGCCCTCCCTTCCAGTCCAGCTTCAAGATGCTGTACTTCCCCGTGCGTGTGCCTCTCTCTCCGCGTTCTCTCCTTCTCTCTCTCTCTCTCTCTCTCTCTCTCTCTCTCTCTCTCTCTTGGGATCTCTCTTCGCGAGTAAGGGGGAGGACTCAACTCATCTTGAAACAGTGATCCCCTCATTACCCCGCCCCACACTTGTGCGTGTTTCATTTGTGATGTGATTCTCCGGGCGCTTGAAGGGGGTCCAGGGAAACTTAAACTGGTGTCGAGGTCGACCAGCAACGCTTCCAAGCACAAGATGGACAACCTCACTCGCCACCCCCTGCCTCCTCAAGCTCCCATCAAAACAAATTCGGCAGGTGCTACTCCCGTCGACAGTCTCACGGGGGGGGAGGGGATCAAGGCCTCTCTGTAGAGTCCAGCATCACGTTCAATGCCATGAGCCACCCCGCGCAATACCATCTCGCGATTGAATGTTGCACTTCAGAGCTACCGTACCGATACATACCCGCGGCAAACCTCATGAAGGGAGGAAACGAGTGTGTGAAATCGTAAGATACATCTATCGTATCTGCAAGAACCTGGCTCCTGCTCCTGAATAAATATCCGTGCCTAGGTACCTATGTGTCCGAACGCCTAAACAGCTCCTACCCCCGCCGGCAGCATGGGCGGGGAGTCCATCATGGCCTGGACGTTCTCCCTCTGCATCCTCACACTCTTGAAGCGGTCCGTGTTGAGGAAGCGGCGGAGTAGGTTGGCTTCCAGCATGCTCTTCACCTCCAGGTACGCTGGTGAAAAAATCATCCTGAAAGCCAAGATTGTGCGTTGACGGGAAGTGCAAGTCGCGGGGGTGCGATACTCAGAAGTCATTCGCCCGCCTGAGTTGACCGACTCAACGCTGCCCACCCGGAACGGAGAAGCGCCATTCCCACCCCTGTGAAGAGACACCGTGAACACCCTACCTAGCGCTCTTTGCACATCACGACGCGTTTCGCGCCGAAAGGAGCTGAACACGGGGGGAGGGCGGGGGATTCGTTTCTTCTCTCCTTGCCTACTTCGAGGTAAAATCAGACGTTGATTTGCACGCATGGGCCGGCTGACGGCACCACCAACTGCTGTGGGGTCCGCATCCAAAAACGACACCTCTCGTGCGCACAGCTCACGGGATTCGTCGCAATCGTTGGGAGCGATTTTCCCTCGCCGTGCAGGAGAATAGCAAGTGCAGGGGACATGTCGCTACAAAAGTCAATTTGGCGGAGGGAATCAACAACGCAACACGCCTCCTTTTAGCACGAATACACACCCACGAAAGCGGGCTACCACCAACCCTTACCAGGGCGGGCGCGAACGGTCGTGTACAGGTAAATACGTGGTTAGCAACGACCGTTTTCTCATGTCCTCTGCTCACCTTCTGTCCTCCTCGTTGACGCCCCCGAAGGATTCTTCGCCCTTGTGGTACACGTCGAGTATGGCCTTCTTGTCCGCGTCGCTGAGTGAAGGACGAGAGCGAAAAGCAACGACAAGCACGGAAACGCAAACAAATTCAAAAGGCTCATCATTGACAACGGCAGGAGGCAGCACAACCAGCAACGGAACAGCCCTGCAGAGATGCAACAATCCTTCCTGACGCCTCATTTCTAGGATTTTTCGTTCGAGCCGACACGAACGAACCGATTCGTATCATGCGCACACGAAACGAGTGCGTGAAAAGCGTCGCGGTTTGAATTTGAACCAGGGTCGTTATTGAAAAGGTTCTGGTACCATGGCGCAGAAGGCGTATAATGCCCGTGCTGCGGAAGATTAATCAACAGGACGAGACGTGCAATTTATCCCCCCATCACAGAGCAATACGCCGGATGGACTGCAGGACCAATCTGCACCCAGCCTTCCAGTCGAGTCCCGACAGCGCCCTCTAAAAAAAAAACGCCACATCTACGATGGCTTGAATTTATTTTCCGCCGTCACACGGGCATCACGTCCGACCAGATGAAGGAATGGCGGTGTTCGAGGGGGGAGAAGGCGAACATGAACAGCGACCGCTGCGCTTTGAGTCGTGCTCATCGTTCGTTACCGCAGCTCACCTGATGTTCACTTCCTCCGGCGAGCCGCCCTTGATGAAAGTGTCCGTGATGTAGCAGAACGTGCCGAACTGAGTCGGACACGATGACTCCGAAGATGGTCTTGCCGACGTAGCGTAGTCGTCGCTCTGATACCTGACGCAAGAAATAGGGGGGAAAGAGGGCGTGGGACACGATTTTGGCGAGAGCAAGCTTGTACGTTGGAGTCAACCATTTGCCTCCACCATGACTTGTTTGTGGTACAGCCCAGCCTATAGCCCAGCCTATAGCCCAATGCAACCCCATGCGGTATTTGCGTTGGCAACCTAATGCAACCCAATGCGGTACTTGCGTTGGCTCCATCATCGAATGCTACCAACAATTAGGGGTGACAACCACTCAGGAGATGGCATGAGATTTTCGGGGCCCTCGGAATATTTTCTCGCAGTTTCGGCTTCAACAAGGAGCGGCATTGAGGCAAAAGAGGTGGGCCGTACTCAGTTGGAACGCACAAACCTAACCTCCGTGCCGGAAGAGACATAAAGGGCCACCGTCGTGCGTGTCTCTCCGCACCACTGGATGAAAGGCGTCGAGGTGGGCGCGGTCACTATTTGTGTGTATGAGGGTGCTCGGTGAGGCTGACTGCCACCGGAGAAGCTTCTGTGGCAATTTCGTACGAAAAAGAAAGGTCCTCTTCTTCCCGCTTGGCTTATCAACGCCTAGTCATCTTATCTACCTCTCCCCCCCGGGCCTTCTTCTCACCGAGAAACCTCGCTCAGAAAGAGCACCGACTCGTGGCAAAGCGCCCTCTTGGAGTAGTCCTCGAACGCGGCCGCCAGCAGGGGCGTCCTCGCAAGCCGCTCGAAGTTCCACACCTCCATCACCCCGCGGTCTTGACCGCCGCCACCACCACCGCCACCACCGCCACCACCGCGGCCGCGGGTGCTGTTCCTCTGCCCCCTCTGCAACGCATCACGCCTGTTGCCGCCCGTGCCGTGGCTGGACAAGGACGACAATCCACGCGCCAACCCGCGGGCAGGAGCGGCCCCGGCCGCGGCACCCGCGGCGGTGGCAGTCGCACCGTCGTCGCCGCCGGTAACGGCCACCATGCCAGTGTCATCATCTGCTGGTACTATTGCCGGGTTCTTGCGACCGTTTCCTCTGGGCGCCCCTTCCTCGAGCTTTGCTTCTTCGTCCTCCCTGTCGTCGTCGTCTATTCCTGTCGACATCCACGACTCTGTCTTCGCCGCCGAGCTGTTTCGAGTTTCGGTTGACGGCGGGGGCGGGCGGGCGGGGGGGGGGGGGGGGGGGG
>FN649751.1:4699317-4737349 GCA_000310025.1 Ectocarpus siliculosus | reverse complement strand
ATGCTGATGCGCCTACCTCTAGCGTTGCGGGGCAATCGGTTGTTTCTTTCGTGTACAGCCAGCGCAGAAAGCGGTTCCGGTCATCTCGAAGCTGTGCAAAGGCCTAGACCTACAGCACCTAGACTCAGCTAGATATTCCACTCGCTCTTCGTACAGCAGCAGTACACGCCCTACCGAACGGCCGGCAGCCCGGTAGCGCGCACATACAAATCGGTGCCCCCGACAACAGTCTACATTGTAGACTAATTGATTGCTTTCGGCGGTCCTGACATGTTTTTCTAGCAGCATTCTTCTCCTCCCCTACACACCATGAGTCCCCTGTGCGCGCAGGAACATACTCCACTGAACATACGAGCAGGCGGGCTCTGCAAGCCTGCACAGCTCGGGCTTCAGTGTGCAAGCTAGCAGAGCTGAGCTAGCCGAGTACCACCTCCAAACCGTCAAGAACCGCGTGCGCGCGCGCCCAAAAAGTACGGCATGCTTTCCGAACCTTCCGGAAACCCTACCCCCGAACCCCCTAAAGATCCTTTCGCACGATTGGTAATCCGACCTCCACCTGTGCGTATACCGGTAGTTTCGCAACCTTCGGGAGAGGTCTATTTACACTGTTAGTGACTCTTTTAGGTCTAACCGATGTTGCACTTTTCAAGGCTAGGTTCCTCACCCGACCACCCGGAACCAATGCCGGACCAATCAGAGGGCGTGAAACCGCTTAGATAGGAGTCACTAACAGGTTGCAAATATTACTGCTGCTTCGGGGTTCAAGAAGAGAGTTCGCCATTTTGTTCGACTTTCGCACCGGGCACAAGGTGGTGTTATCGTAATCGTGAAAGGCAAGATAAAGCTCTGTTTGCATCCTCGTTAGACCCCTGACCCCAGTAGATGTGGGGTCAGTGCACCGTGGGAAGGTGCCAGATTTGCAAATGCAAGCTGGATACGTGCTTCAGTAGGAGGTGTCGACTCATATCCTCTCATGGGAGTCGGGCGCATTCAACAATTTGAAATCTTTTGAGCCACTTTTCTGCACCCATGCGGAAACCAAGCCAATAAATATTGTGCGGGCCAGGGCACCTGCATGTACGGCGCACCCCTCGGGGAGATGACACCGAAGTGCGCACAAAAGAACAATTTTCGCACCGGGCACGGTGTTATCGCACCGCGGTGGGATATCGCTCTGTTGGCATCCTGGTTGGAACACTAAAAATCCGAGTAGATGTGAGGTCAGTGCACCGTGGGAAGGTGCCAGATTCGGGAATGCTAGATACGTGCCAGGTTGAGGAGGTATCGACCAATGTCCTCTCAGGTAGTCGGGTGCAACGACAAACGACAAATGTAAGAAGTATTTTGAGCCACACGTCTCCGCACGAGGAAGACAAAAACAGCTGAAAAAACAAAATGCGAATAAAGTGTCCTGGCCAGGGCACCGGCAGGTGCGGAGGTTTTGCATCGGGGGTGTGGCACTGAACCGAGGCGCGCACACAAGAATTGCTGTTGTTGTTGGTGTCGTTCCGATCTCTCTATCCAGTGCGTTCATCTTTCCGTATTGATCTAACTCTGGATGTTGGTGGCAATACTGGGCCGGGCAAGGCGAGCGTACTCTAACGTTTTGCATGCCGTAGCGGTTAGACCATTGAGGGGGAGGTGAAACGCAGAAGGAGGGAGATCGCAATCACTCCGCCCTCCGCGTTGTCCCTTCCGCCAAAGCAATGCACGCACGGGAAGACTGGGTGTGCCACGACTGCAACGTCCAGGGCAGAGACCCGCACTACAACTTTGCGATAAGCACGGTATGACGAGTGCATGAATGTAGACGTGCGGATCACCACGGCAGGACAAAAACCCTGTTCCCGGCGTACCCGAACAGACCACCATTTGAAAAAAGGGGTTAGTCCTTTGGTGTCGGGGGGGATGTGCTAGGCGGTGTTCATGTTGACGCATGCCATAGTCGGTACACCACAGACCTCGCGCCCCTACAATGCCGGGACGGAGCGATATCGGGAGGTGTTCCCGGTTTCTTGCCTGCCGCGTTGATGATTTTAATAGTTGATTTTTTCCATCCCAAGTGGACGCTTGCCACGCTGGTTCGAGGGCGGCCGGCTCGCGGTATCCAAGGCCGACCGGCGACTTGCTGCATGTGTACTGCTGTGTCGAGAACTCCCTAAACATGGGGGCTGACACTGAAATCGTGGCGCACCGAGGCGCCACAACAGCTCAAGGCCATCGATGGTGCTGGCATGTCAAACGACGGTAAAACATCACGCAAGCGCGCCAAGCCCTTGTGAACAACGATCGACGGGAAGAGCAGCCAAATCTCTCATGAGTTCAAGCGAAGGCACCATCTGGAATTAACTAAAACGTGAGGCATGATCAAGCTTGGCACGATGCTTGTCAAAAAAGGTAGAAGATAATGCACGAAACTCAACTTGTAGATCATAATCAATTGAGATGTATGCCATGACTAGTCGTCTTTCCTTCTCCCCAGAACCTGGGAGATTTTTCGTTGCGCGTTTCCAAACGTCAAAAAGGTAACAAAGCACACAGCGAAACCCAGCTCCACCGGAATATTGGGTCCTCCAAAGGCAGTCTCCACCTGGAATCGAAGCAAGTAACACCGGCGGGGGATGATTCGTCAGGAAACAAAATATTTACTATTTTCGCGTGAGTGAGAGAGACGCACCCAGCAATCACTCTCACCTCACCCTGTACCTTGCTCGTTGATATCCCAAGCTGTCGGCCACGGCTTAATAACCAGCTGAACTTCACTGCAGTACTCCCTACTCCTTGCCCCCAACGCCAGCAGCATCTACAGCACATACGACACCCAGTCTTGCCTGCGACAATAAATAAGGATGACAGAGGTGGTACCAAAGAACCGCGTCCACTGCTCCCACTGCAGCTCCGACAGCAACCTGCGGAAGAGTATGGAACCCCGCTTTGACCCTCCAAAGACTGAAATTCAAAACAGAGGAAGTATCAACGGTAACAACGCCCAGGACAAAAGTCAGGAGGAACCCGAAACCTTTGGGGGCTGCACTTGGAAAATTTCTAGCGAGGAAGAGAAGGAAACACGTGTGTCGTGTGTGCGAAATACTAGTCAAACGATGATGGAGGAACAAGGGAACAGGAAATGGGGGGGGTGTGGTCGGGAATAAAACTTCGCGATCCACCTGCAAGCGATGTCATTGCCCTCGATCGGTTTTCCGCACGTGGAAAGATGGAAGCTACTGGAGTGTGACCCATACAGTAACTGGATCACAACATGTGCATTGGATCAGTGCATACCCGAGAAGCCCCCTCTAGCATGCGCCGTCGCTACTGCCCTTCCCCTACCTGGCCGTCAAGGCGTACATGCCAAGTAGCGTCTGCGTCTGCGTGACGCCAAGAGGCCATGGCGGCAAAGACGGGTGCAGCAACAACACCCCGTGCTCCTGAAGACCAATCACGAGGTACGTTCCCAGGTAAAACAATGACTGACGGCGGTCGAGCGAGCCGACGAAACGAGCACAAAACGAGAGGTTCACGGTAGCGAGGCGGCGGTGACGGCAATCGCGGTGCGCGCGGGGGAGGGGGGTCAGCTGTTGTGGGCGGATACACCGTCCTTTCACGAGGGGTTTTCGATATAAAGCTTCAAACCTTCTTGGCCTCGTGGCCCAGAATCAGAGTGGAATGTGGGAGAATGTTCAACTATACACCGCTTGGAAGAGTTTTGTCCCCCACTCCAGACCCCGCATCCACCTTTCACGGGCGACGATTTCCAACGGGCGACCAAGCAACACAAGGCACCAAACAAGAAGGAGGACAGCAAGACCCGGTCCGTTGAGCTCCAGGGTCGCCAAAAGGCGGACAATGTGGTGTCCACTGACAGACGTCCGTGCACCAGCAGGATTTGTTTCCTTGCTCGCCTCTATGCGGCTGCTCAGAACAACTCACCATGGCGTGCGAGCTCGGCATCCCTGGGTCTGAAAGCTGGGCCCCGTCCGGGCGCACCTGTCACGAGCACTTACAATATTTTAGTTCCCGATGGAAAGTCATTTAGCCAGTATTGCTGTCGGCCGTCCACCTGCATGAAGATGGGCTCTTGAGGAGCTGAGAGAGTAGGAGTGACTGAATCACCAGGCTGACACCCAATCGGGCAAACGCGTCCGCAACACGGAACTCATACCTGATTGATGGTCTTCTTCAAAACTTTGGAGAACACCGCATTGATGAGGGACCCCAATACATACACCAGTGTATCAACGTCGGCTCTCGTTATTAGCGCGACGCCCACCGCACCAGCCACGGCCCACTGCGTGCTGCTGCCCAGCACATCCAACCCGAGCTCTATTCCGGCCAGTAGGGTCTTGTCCCGTCCCATCGTGGCACCGCCGGCTAGGGTTTCGGTTGTTGCTGCTGCAGCCGCCGCCGCCACCTCCGATGAGTCCGCCTCAGGGCTGCTACTGCTACCGCTACTGCTGCCGCTACCGCCGCTGCTGTCGTTGAAAGCCTGTTCATCTCGCGAACCAACGTGTGCAACTTGCCTTGAGCGCAGAAGCATAGTCAGCATAGGGGCTGCTGCCCGCAATCGACCAAGGCCGTGGTTTAACAGGCGAGCCGCATTGTTTGGTGCGAATGGTGTCGTTGGGTTGCAGAGCGTAAATATCTCAATAGGGCAGCTTTTCGTTGAGCGTGCCGACAGCTTGTGGCGCTACGCTGGTCATCTGGACTGGATCAGAAATTGTGGAGTGCGGCACTCTCGTCGTGGAAACCAACGCCTCGGTATCGCTGCCACTGCTTTGTGGCGGAGCCCACGGAAACCAGCATTTACTTCGCATACACTCTCTGATCAATAGCAGCGCGCCACTTCGTTTCAAAAACACCACGATGCACATGATACAGCAGGTCCACACCCGGGTGAATTAGTCTACATGACAGTTGTTTTTTTTAGATGCAGAGGACGACCGTGCTGGATGTAAAAAATGCCCAGCCTGGCAGCACTGACAACAATGCACCAACCGGACAAGCTCAAAGCGCGGCAACTACCCCGGCTACACCACCCACCTGTTTTACTCTGACTCGTGATGTGTGCGCTGTACCCAGCAGAACTCGTGGGCAACCAATTCGCTCGGCACACACGCAAGCAGCCGCTGGGCGTATGTCGTTGCAGTTTGTAGCGAGATCGCTGAACCACCTGTGCTGAAGGGCAGGACCTCGAATGAAGCAGCTAGCCAGCCGCGAACTCGCTAGCCCGATGAGCAAAGCGTGCCCTAAGCGGTGCATGGGAAGCAGCCGCAGCACGCGCGCTGACACACACTTGTTGAATGTGAGCGAAGTGCCAACACACCCGAATTTCGCCGCATCGCATCTACGAGATCGGAGATCGAGTTCGCCGGTGTGAAAAAAAATAGACTGTGATGAAGAGGTTCGTGAGCAGTCCATCGCTCGCGCCCCGATCCGTGGGTACCAATCGGAGTACCAGCTTCGCCTGCAGTGACACGTGGCCACGTTAACCAACTGTAACATTATGGTTTTGAGACCACACTCCCCGGTAGCTCTGGTGTGTGGGCTGCTGAATGTGTGCGCTGCGTTCGTGCCCAGCAACACCGCCGGCGGGATGGGGTTGATACCCATCGCTGCCTCAGCACCTTGCCGACCTGCTGCTGTGTCTACATCTGGGTCGGGAGGCCACCCAGACCACCGGCGCCACATGGCGGTCACGATGGCGAGCTCGGTGGCGCCAGCTCCGAGGACGAAAGCGGAAAAAACGAGCGAGCAATTCAAGCTCAAGGATGGGGGCATGGTGGAGTTTGGGAGCGGTCAGCGCGTTGAGGTGAGTGTACCACAGCAGGAGAAGGGGGAGTACATCACTAGAGCAAGGAGTCAGGTTAGGGGGCAGCGTTTTTGTTCTAACTACGGCGGTACTGCTACGTGTGTGTGCTGTTGCTGAACCGGGAGGAAATACAGCAGAGACAGGGCTGGGGCGATAACGTGTTGACGGGCGTGAAAGACCCCAGCGAACGCAGGAGGTGACTCATCGCCCGTCAGAAAGAAAATATTCAAGTCTACATAGAGGAGTGTATGCAATGTATGGCAGCAAGAAAAGTGCTCCCAGTCTCCGAACAGACACGCCTGACCCTTAGCGCAGCAGCGAGACCCTGTTCGAAGGTTTGGAGCCGCCATACTTCATATTGCGTGCTCTCTGTTATTGTCATATATTTTCTGCAACCAATGTATGTACACACAACAGCAGCCGAGCCTGCAAGTTGTTGCCATGACAATGATGCGGGCTCAGGACGTCACGTGTTCCCGCTCGGCAACGTGTATGTACGTGTGCGCCACGTACTTGCGGGCTGCTCGTGTGTGATGCGTCATATGTGACGTGTTCTTTGCTGGGAGAAAAAACGGCTACCAGACTGTCTTGTTGAGCCTCTCACCCACAGGGGAGATATCGCTGTGTGCTGCTCGGGAAACCGTAGAAATTCAGGTACATGTTCCGGTGACGCTGTGAATATCCATTGCTACTGTAAATCTTAGGGCTGGGGTTCGATGTATGTAGAATACGTAGAGATGGATTCGTTTCTGGGTGTGTCATACATTGGGTAGTCTTTCTGTGTGTTTTTTTATTATTCCTTAATACATATTCAGAAAAAATAAAAACAACGAACGTTTCGGGAAAGACACCTTCTTTCGAAACTATGCTACCAGTATTAGTAACTGCGGGGCCGTTTGAATTTTGCAATATCATCTCTCACGAGCCTGCTCGAAGCTGCTCCTGCCCACTATTATATTATCATTTTCGCTGGTGGTGCGATTGTGTGAGTCCGGCGGTTAGCGTGGTCGATGCTTAAATTTATCATCGAAACCCGCATACCAAACGCTGCTGTGCTTGTTACATTTTCCCATATTGCTCTTGCACTAGGCTTCAATATCCGGTGCTCCTCTGGAGAGCATGCTGGAGTACATTAGCGAACCCTCCCGCATTGTGTACGCGTGCTGGGAGCACAAGGATATCATGGACATGGGGGACGGCGTGTTTCGGATGGCCTTCAGGGGGCAGAGCTTTCTGTCGATCTCGATCGATATGTCGGTAGATATCCAGCTGTGGACGGCGGAGGACGGCACGATCCAGTGCAAGTCGGTGGGCTACTCGGTCGACGACATGGCCAAGCTCTTGGGCCAGGTATTTCTAGATTTTTTTTTTGGTCTTTGGAACAGCTCAGGACTTGACCTCTGTGTTGGCTGCAAGGACAGAGATGTGGACATGTCTATGACTTGTCCCAGCAGATGTTGCCGTGGCAATCGGCTTGTTTAGATAACGAGAATTTTCACGCCGTTGACAACATACTCGCCTAAAGCGCAGTGCAACGTAGAATCCTGGCAATATCATGTTCAAGGCCATGAGCTACCCGCGCAATGGCATGGGACTCTCTATATATACTTCTATATACTAGGGGGAACGATTGGCCCCCCGCCCCCTAGTGGGGCGGGCGGCGAGCATACGTGGGATGGGTGCCGCAGTATGATGGGCAGAGGAAGTAGAGGCGATAATGACATCGGTACGAAAGAAGGATGTAAGTCTCAGACGGTATGAGGTCCTCACGTCCGTCTGTCCGTGGTGTTAATAGTCGGTGGTAAAAAAAAACATGAAACAGGGGAATTTTTATGAAAGGTCGATATGCCCGATCACCATCAAGCGTGAAGCGGAAGAAAGACGGGTGTGGGAAATTTTGTGAGGAGGGAATGCGTGCATGGATGAGATCGAACATGACATCCATTCCGTGTATGACTGAGGTGTTGTCACCTACGCTTTCGAACAACTTATGGCCTCGAATCTGAGGCTCGTAGACAACAGTACCTATCGAGAATTGTCACCTCCAACAAACTATCGGCTACCACCTTGCACGAAGACTTTGTTGCTACATGTTGACGCAAGGTCGCGTGTTTATTGTTGAGCGCGGCGAACGTCCTGTTGGAGAACATCTCTGCACGCTACAGCAGCACCAATCTTCAACAGTCTCCGGGCGATGTAGTCTACAACACCTTGTTTTTGATTATGGCAGATTGAGAAGAGAACTTGAATCCGAATCAACACGAAACAAAAAACATGTTCAACACTGCGGGTGCATACGGTAAGACGTGTCTACAGCAGCAGCATTTCACTTCGCCCGGTGCCTGGTATTGAAGTATACCCTTCGGCATGCAGCAGGAGGTATCTCATGCAGCTGATGTCGCAAAGATGCGCTATTATTATGAGTTTTCTTCACCCACGTACACAACAATCGGTGTGGGTAGCAAAGCAGGCAAATATTCTGTCACCCCCCCCCAAGCAGGAGGCACAACACATCAAACGCGGTGTTCTGTAGTTCGGCAGCAGCAACGAATGCATGCCACGGGTGGACGCAAGGCCGCATGTCGTCGTTGAGCGCGGAGAACGCCCTGTTGGAGAACGTGTCAGTGCCCGCTACAGCAACAATGTTCTGTAGATGTAGTCTACAGCAGTAGAGCAGACTGAGAACAGATTTTTTTTTCGTTTTATCCGAAACAAAACAAACACGGAACAAAACATGTTCAACACCGCGGGTGCATACGCTAAGACTTGTCTACAGCAGCAGCGTTTCACTTTACCCGGTGGTGTGGCATTCAACTACCGTTCGCGAGGTCGCAGGAGGTGTGTCATGCAGCCGAAGTCAAAAAGATGCGCTAGTTTTCGGTCTTACCCAGCGTACTTCACGTGTACAACAACAAAAATCGAGTTACCATATAGGACTATCTATAGATTGGTATTTTTTTCCACGGGACTGTGCAAGACTGTGAAAAAAATTCGTAGGGCTGTAAGAAGACTTTGCACTGATTCTCAGCAGCTGTCGCGGCGTGCGTCGGGCCAGGCGTGACATGTCTCATCGAACAGCCCGGCAGAAGACGTCAGCTTCAACCAAATACGTGCGCAATGACAGCTGTTTGTCACGTTCAACCACATACCAACATTGGTTGGCCACACCAACAAGCACGTCAGAACAACCAGCGGCGGACCAGCTGGCGCCGCTTAATCAATTCGTCGTTCTGCTGATGATGGCCATGAGGCCATGATTGAGTCCGACTGCTGAATGAACTACACACAGCAGTCAGCCCCAAGTATGTATGTAGTTTCCAGCAGCCGTAGAGCAATGTACGTGTCGTGGCAGTGTCAGCAGAGATGCTGAGCAGTGCACACATGTCCGTGCAGACCGCCGAGCCCGCGTCAGGAGGCCGGCACGCCGGCACATGCAATGCACATATATTCACATCCATCCGATCGGCTGCGGGCTTTCAACCCAAAAACTACAGAAACTACAGAACTTCTTGTTGCAGCCAAAATCCTCCAGAAGGATCTCGGTAGAGTATCGATGAAAAAGCTCGTGCCGGTGTCAGCAGAGATGCAGAGCAGAGCACACGTCTCCGTGCAGACCGCCGAGCCCGAGGTCGGGAGGTCGGCATGCACATATACACATCCATCCGCGCGGCTGCGGGCTTTCAACCAAACTAAATCCAGAAAACCGGTGAAATGTTATGAGCTCGCGCCGACCTGCCGCGAATCCTTTGATACGAAGCTATCTATGCGTACGTATTTACTGCTGTCGTTTCTCTGCTGGTAGCTTTTCCTATGTTCTTGCATCGCCCCTTGCCGCGGTGCTCTCTTTACCCCACTCCGGAGGGACGCCTTGTATATATATATATATTTCCATACTATTAGTTCGAAATGTATGACGACACGACCGCAATCCTGTCAGAATATATAGCATGATTTATAAATGTATCTGTATGTGTTGGCTTGTTTTTCATCACCCGTACCATACGGCTAGGCGGTGAAAAAGCATCAGTCTTGTTTGTGTTCATTTGTGTCCTGCCAGGAATCCGCGCGGATTTTGTGCTCATTGTTGCACAAGACGTTTCGCGATCGCAGGCAATGAAAAGAATGTAGTCGCTGGTGTGGGCTCACTGTCCTTCACGCCGACCGTAGCCACTGTCAATGTTGCCGTCTTTTCTGGTGTGGGCTGTTCGTCGTGTGATATTCAGACGGCTATTCAAGGAATCCGTGAACGCTAGCCGCCACTCGACTGATAGTACTCATCGTATCCTAGAATGTGGATTCGATGAAAAGGTGGGACGGCCTGTATTCACATAGATCATGGTGGTTGAACAAATCTATTTCGGCTTTCTTTCACTACCTTGCATGCATCGGGGGTGCTGCTCGCCAGGAATTCGTGGACACGTTCTTTTTGGAGCTGGAGGGGAAGCTGAGGGTGGAGGAGACGGTAACCAAGGTCAGGGCGCTGTCCCTGAAGAACACGCGCTTGAGTGGCGACGTGGCAGTCACAATAGGCGGCAAGGTACGAAGCAAAATGTTTGGCTCCTCTCGTTAGTTGGTCCGGCTTGCGGCAAAGAATCGATCTAGTTCGCTGCACCAACTGGCTGTGTTTGCTGGTCGAGATAACTCCTCTGACCGCTACGACATGGGTGAGGCCTCGTGACTAATCGATGTCGTTTTTCGTTTGTTTGGGTCGCGGTTAGCACCCTCCCTGACCTGTTTTTGGCGTGGTTTGTTTCTGGCAAGCCTTGTTTATTCGGTTATCCCCTCTCGAAATGGCCAACAACAGTCATGGAGCACACCTTGGGGATATTGCGTGCTCAGATTTGGCAGCCTTGTGAATACGCCTAGGATACCACAGTTGAGGGTTGCATGACAGCAGGTTCACACATTGTGCGCACTCTGACGAGCACGGCGTAGGCTTAGTTCTTACAAGGAGCCGCTGGACAACAGAACATGTAGTTGATTGTTGCCCATGCCAACGCACAGGAACCCTCCGCGATGTTTCTGCGGCGGTTGTCAACATACAGTAGGAGGGCGTCAATAACGATTAGCGCCGATGGCCCTGTATAGGGTGGGTGATTGCTGGGAAACTGCCCCGGTCGATGTGCCGGACACGCACCGGCGTTATGGATGGCATCCCACTGCACACGGTCTCCAAATTTGGTTATGCAGCACATGCTGCACCCACTTCCTTGTGTTGTTGGAGGCGCGGTGGCTAGCGACCCCCCGTGCCCATTACCCCTGTCCTTGCCTGTTTTTTGCATGGGACGCTACGTAGATGCCAGGCCTCTTGTCGGCGACGCCGGAGCCTCTGGTCAAGTCGGCCGCCTTGGGGATTAACAACAAGGTTCTTGAGTACGTGTCGAACACTTTCGTATCCACCGTCGCCGGGGACTACCGAAAATGGTCTAGAGATCAAAAGCTGGTGAAATAGGCTAGCCAAGAAAGAACGGCGCTTCAGGAACGAACGGTCCGTGCTTCTTATTGCGTGTGAAACAACATCTTCACGTTTCTTGGGCCGTCCTTGTCGCCAATCTTGGTGTGCAGAGGGTGGCCGGGTTGCCCCGGGGACCCGACACTTACGGCTGCTACAGGTAAACCTAGTGTAGTTGTTTCAAACCCAGTTCCTAGGCAAAGATGGGCGCCGCGGCACGGTCCACAGTATGTGTGGAAACGGCACTTGCTTTTATGTTGCTGAAGGTTTAATAATCTTGGGAAACCTTGGATATCCTTCGCCTTTCTGAGGTGTAGCGCTTTCCCTTTTTTCTGGGATCGTGGGTAATGTTGGAACGACTGGTTAGTGGGAGAGGATGGATGTACCTCCTCCTCTTCCTCCTCCTCCTACATTTTTTTTTATGCTCTGAAGGTGTTCCTCGCCTCCTTTGCCTCTCGGCGATCTCTAGCCTTGACACGTGAAGAGACCTTGTTCACGGACCTATTCTAGCGAGGGCTTACAGTCTTGGCAACAAGAGAGTTGTGGGTTGATGTTCGAGACCATCGTGCACGATTTTTCTTTTGTGTTACCGGATTTGGGAAAAGGATGTTTTCGAAGAAACGTTCGGCTTTTTAAGTCGGACATGGGTGTGCGATGGACGACAGGCGATCTAGACATGAGACTAGTGCATGTTTCGCCGTCTCAGACTCTCGGGTGGTTGTGTTGTATCGGTTTCTCGATGGGGCGCGTGTGAGATAGTGAGACATTGAACTCCAGCAAGCCCAACCTCATAGATATTCCGGTGTGATCCGTGAATATCTGGGCAAGTAAAAACGCCGGAGTTTGAAGTTTCCCTTCCGTGCGATGCAATGCAAGCGTTTTGACGGGCACCTGCGCATCGGGTGTGACATGCCCTCGAACTGGCCCCCGTTGGCGACTCGAGTACAACTGAACCGACGCGTAAAAGTGCAGTTGATGGTGTCTACACCGCGTTCGTGTCTGTAGCACACAACGTGTACCATGTTCGCGTGTACTTTAGCTAAAGTGTTATTGTCGAGATCGTTTTGTTCCTGGGGTTTGAATTCAACGGGTGTTGATTTATGAGGTAGAAGCTTGTTCTTCCTCGCCCTTCTTCGGGCTGTGCATTCGCTCTGATATATTCCAACGGATGAGAATGCTGACAGACAGTTCAGTTGGTTGTTCCTGATGAGCGCTCCGAAAAGCCTTCGTACCTGCTGCACGTATTCTTGATGGGTTTGCTGAATAGGTTTTCGTTGTATGCAACAGCCTCCGTCAAATACGGCCTGCAACTTAGCACGTTTGAGCATTTCTCTCTGCCACTATCACCGTTGTCACCCGTCATGAGGAGCTGATACCCAAGTGTGTGTGTGGTTGTGTCTTGTTTTTAGCATCGACCGCGCTAATCGGCTGATCAATGAAACGATGTCCGTCTCCGCGCAGTTAGATTCGGAAAACCCTTGTAAAGGCCATGATCCGGGTGAGGAGAGGGTAAAGGGGGAGGCTAGGCATGTGTGAAGTGACGGTGTGTTGTGTTGTTGTGTTGTGGAGTGTGGTTCTGGGGGCGTGCTGCGCCATTCAGAAGAAACACGGCAGGGTTAATGTGAAAACAGGGTCGGTCATAGACTATCGTTGTTGTGACAGCGTGAGGGGGCGTCATGCGAGCGGCTCAGTTATTCTCTGGATGAAGGACAGAAACGATAGCAGATGAAGACAAACACACGCCTACCGTGGCATCTGTACTTTTTTCTCGTGTTCGTTTCAGCCCCGTTGCTTGCTGCTTTTATGTATCATTCCCTTGCGTATGCCTGTGTGCGTCTTTTTTATTAGCATCGACCGCGCTAACCGGCTGACCGATGAAACGACGCCAGTCTAATTAGTACGGTGGAAAACATAATATGCTTCTGCAGGGCACGATCTGGGACCCTGTGACTGAGCGTCATGGGGGCGTGGACGCTACTCTCCCGGGGATTAAAGACAGATACCATACATCATACAGGAATATAACAGAAGAAAATAACTGCACATGTTTGTTTTTGTTGTGGTTGAGAGAAGAATCGCAGCCAATTAAGTGTATGTCCACGTAGATCTATCTCCGGCGTTCAGTAGGTCATGTAAGTTGACCCCCGGGCCGATAGTCAAAGGTCGACCTCTCTCGGCCAGAAAAAAGAGACGGTGCCCCATATAGCCGCATTGCATCCGTCTCGTCGAGATCGTTCCGAAAATGGTACATTGTACTGGAGTTTTATTTGATGTTGGCATCATCTTTTCATCATGGAGTAATCGACCTTTGACATTGGACCACCGGTGTATCTTATGCGATCTACGCACCAGTAGGGTGGACTACTGCTGTAGAGGGGTGCCTACAGAAAGGGGAATCTGAGTGCTACTCTGTAGCACTGCACCAGTCAGTGCAGAATCCTTTTCCAGACCACGGCGATTCGAAACCAAGAAACTCTTGAACAGGCCAAGATGTACGTGTACCAACGGGTGCTGCATGTTCACACAGCAGTACTGTCGACGATGAGCGCATCTCCATCTCCCTCCTCGCAAGATTTACATGTACCAACGGGTGCATGCATGTTCACACAGCAGTACTGTCGACGATGAGTGCATCTCCATCTCCCTCCTCGCAGGACTACTGCTGTACATGGGTGTGCATCTCCCAACTGCCTCCATGTCTTCATTTTTTCCCTCCCCACGGGACTGTCATATTTTGTCCGCGTGACCGACCGGACCCCTGATCTCTTGAAACTGCCGTTTTCGACGGCGCAACGCGGCGGCGGCCGTCACTGGACAGCCTAACCTCCCGCCATGTCTCCTAGTCTTAGCACCGCTATGGCATCTGCTCGGGCGGAGCAAGGCATGCTAGGTGCTCTCGGGGTGCCGAGACTCACTGTCGGAAAGAATCCGTTCATCAAAAGCCAAGCCGGTACGACCGCACGCGTTGCTTGTCTACAGTCGAGGGCGTAGGAAGTACATGTGGTTGCAAGGTTCGTTATATAGTCTATGCTCTTCTCTTGCGTTTGGTTTGGCGCCAATTGCTGCCCGTGTTCGCCACCTAAACCAACAAAGCTTTACGAAGATTGGTGTTGGCAGTACTTACAACACCGCCAATGAATACACGCAGTGGTTCATGAAGAAGCGTACAGTTAGGATCGCGCGCTCCAACAACGAGGTGTCATTGATGGAGATCGCCTTGCGTTCTGCTTCATGCGATGACACTTCTAGCGTACTATCAACGTTGACGCGGAACAAATCATGTAGGAGTGTTGGTGAGTTTAACCTCCCTCCCCCTATCCGGTCCAGGCCTTTCGGTCGTCGCCGCTCGTCCAGAAACAACAGATGCACCGTACTGCCAGGGTAAGCCCACTAGCCGTGGTGGCGACAGCAGCCGCGAGTCATTGCTTGCCTCTCAGAGGAGTGTCACAGATGGAGGTAGAGAAAGCAGGAGCTGCGCCGACAGGCTGCCAGCCCTCCCTTCACCAAATCATCGCGCCCGGAAGGATGAGGCTCACCGAGAAATCGACGAGGTCAGTCAGCTTGAATTTGTATTATTATACGACATACATAAGGTTGTAGTCTGTGTGTGAATGTCCACACCAGACTCCTGCGCATCCCTACTTCGCCGTGAAGACGTGTAACAAGTTCCAGGGACGTACGCCCGCAATCATGGGGTTAGACGAGTCTCTGGGATAGATGCGGACGGGGTGATACCGATGGAGTTGGGGCTCCCACGGGAATCCAAGGCAAAGTGCACTTCGATGCATCAATTTCGATTCGGCTTTCTCACGACACCTCCTTGGTTAATGACAGGTCCGCACGCTGCATCATCAGCCATTGGACCCCAGTCAACCTCGCAGCGGGTTTGAGAAGCTACGCAAGAAGCAGGTACGGAGATTTGGAGGATGGGCTGCATCTATCCGGTTCTTGGCTCCCCTCTTCCCGTGCCCATCAGCCGTGTGTAACGAGGCAGTGCTGTTTTTCGAGAGTAAACACACTCACAGAAAGACTGGACTACAAGTTCCAGATATGACCACAGTCGAAAGAGGTGTGTTGAAATCTTTTCAGTGTTCTTTTTGGGTGAGCAAGGTTTTGTTTCCTCTGACGTGGTAATCGTCGCAACCGCTTTTTGAAAAGTAACAGGTCCCTTTCCGAGACATGTTGTTGTTCTCTGCAGATTGTAAGCAATGACCAAGAGAGTTGATATGGGTTGTTTTCTCCTCGTTCAACAGCAAGCTCAGGGTGTCGTTCCAAAACCTTGTGAACCATGGGTCTGGATGGAAATCGTAGCGCGGCTGAGCATCGCCCGGACGAAGTTGCTATGACTGCCGTCCCTTTTGGCCGACCTCAGCACGCTCGGCCCCAGCCCAACTTCAATTTCATCCTGCGGCCGCCAAAGCAACGTCGGCGTGTTTCAGCTGGAATGACGGAAATGAACCCCTTGCTTGCAAGGAACACACAGTTTCCTGATCTCAATCCTTCAGGGTCTCGTTTGCACTTTCACAGGAGGATTGCAACAGCAGATAAATCTACTACTGTAGTGCCGTTTTACAGCCGGCTCATCCTCGGCAGTATCCGGTTGTTGGTTACAGACAGATGCCCTTCCTTCCGTCTGACCTAACGCACGGCCGCGAGTTCTAGTGCCCGATACATGAGGCAACAGCGTTTGCCGCGATCTTCCGCCCCACACCACTACAGCTGTGCCGAGACCTAGACGAAAGCCATACCGGCACAAAACACCACCAACTGAAGTGAATATTCTTCGGGCGCGCACACGTGTGACAACCGCACACGCGACACGCACAGGCAGAGCGGCGAGAGCGCGACGCCCGAGCCATCGAGACGTTCGAGGCCGGGGTGAGCGCCATCTCTGAGGACATGGAGCAGAGAGTGTTGGAGGCAAGCTACGCTCTCCGCGACGGCCTAGAGGAGGCCGAGGAAGCCGTTGCCACCATACGGGCAGAGCTGGGTGCGGACGATCAACTCGTTCAAGGAGACATGGCGTACGTCGAGGTATGTCGATGCGTCGTGCTCAGGGCGCATCCGCTACGAACCAATTGTTGTCCACCGTGGTTGTGTGATGAAGGAGAGTGGTGACGTGCGCGCTCGTTGGAAAATATCTAGTTCAAAGAAAATTGGCGTCAAAGTTGTTTGTTGTTGAAAGCAAGGATGATCAAGGTCTTAGAAAGGAGAGACCGGCCTTTCTGTACTGGATTGATCGGATCGGGGAAAGCGCGATGTATTGCGACCTATGCCCAAGGCCGATTTGAAGCACCGGTGCATGGAATGCACAGCGGCGGAGCAATCTTGTGGAGGGAAACAAGATGCGTGGTAACATCAAACGAAAAACAGTTGGAGTTAGGGGAACAGTTGGTGCGAAGATTTATTGAGGCACTACAGAAGGCTGCGTTTTTGTAGGCCGCCAGGGCAAATTAACTCCCAGAACAGCTTCCATCAACTTCCTTGCCCCACTCCTTGCTCAACCCCCCCGGGATCCCGTGCCCAAACGTTGTCACGGAAGCCTGCGTTATTTGTCCCTCAACGTTCCGTTGTTCCGTCCGCAACACCCGTAATAGGAGATCTGGTCTAAGCTAGAAGCGCAGTGCAACCGTCGGTCTAGCCGCATCCAGGAGTTTCGAGAGGGGTTGGAGCGCGTCGAGATTCTCCGATCAGAGGCTGTCGGGGGAGAGCTTCGTCGTTTGGTGGATGACATGATCGCTATCGCGTTCAGGATGCCGGACGAAATAGAGCGAATCGCGGAGGTCGGTATGGAACTACTAAGGTGGAGGGGGTAGTCTAAACGCGGCCATATTGATAGCGGGATCAGTACAACTATTCTGGAATCTGCAGAGGCCGGCGGGAAGATCCCTTCGGCTATTCGGGTTCGTAGGATACACGCTGGGATAGGATGATATCACGCAAGTAATGATATTGCTCGTTGGAAATACCGACTTCGGTGCCTACCCTGTGTTTCGTGGTTGTCGCCAGGAACACGCTCACGAGCTCAACGGGGTGCTTATCAGCAACCGCCTCGCCCATGCCGAGCTCCTGGGAACGATGGAGAAACGAGATTTTTCCTTCGCGGTGGGAATTCGAAGGTGCGTTTTGAGACCATGGCGGCCTCGATCGGGACAGTGGTGAGCAGGGCACAGGAGGCAGCTTAACTCACGCCTGAACATGTTCCGGCAATTTCGTGGGTCCCAAACAAGTATTTGACGGCAGAGCATCATCATGACCTTGGCTCCCTAGCCCTTGATTGAACCCTCGGTCACAAACGTTTCGAGACCGTCTTGCACCATTCGAATATGCCCTCCTTGTGCTATGATTTCAACCGAGGGAGGTTACCACTAGGCCGAGTTCACGGTAGCATACACTGCAATAAAAGTGGTTTGGGATCGGTCACCTTTGCCATTATTCGTCCGGGCCCACCAACGAACACCCATGTTTCCTCCTCGGGCACCATGCTTGCACGTGCAGTTTCCCCTTGACCCCGCTCAGTGGTTGCCTCCTAACCGTTCGAACCAAACCCCTTACTCTCTCTCTCCTTCCCTCTCTCTCTCTCTCTCTCTCTCTCTCTCCCTCCCTCTTTTGGAACCAGGGTGTGGGAGACTCGAAGGGAGGACTGGCGTCGATTGCGACACGACCGCGCGTTGGTACACTTCCACGCAGACCTGACAGCGCCGAACTTCACCAATCCCCCGGAGCGCGTGGCGCTGTTCAGGGAGTTCAAGAAAGGGCAGGTGTTGCGACACGCAGAGCGAGTGGCCTTGCTGAGGGGTCTCTGTCATCGGCGGCCCGTCGATTCATCGGCTCCTGGGGCAGTCGCGGACGATGTATCAGAGGTGGGGGGACATGTGGATACGTTTTGTCACTACGACAAATGGTGTGCGTGCCTAGTCAGGGTTCTGTCGCAGTTGTAGCAAGACGAGGTGCCATGCGGGGTTTTGTCCAAAAGATGGCGTCCGCAAAAAGTCTTGTTTCTAGGCATGTCCGAACCCTTCGACATACAGTTGGGGCCGGGGTTGGTGTTCCTTTCGTCAGTGCACCCAAGAGCGAAGCCAGCTGTTTTTCCTTGTATGTCAGTCCACTCGCTACTTGTCAAGCACGCCTGGCTTGCAATCCAGCCAACAATTATTCTGGCGCATTTGGTTCGGAAAACGACTTCCTTGGTGTAGACCAAAGGTGACTGTTTAGTGCCATGGTACCGCTGTGCACACGGGGTCCATCGCTGCTTCGAGCTGAAAACGTGCTTCAGTAAGGGATGAAGCGGTCCTCCGGGCGTGTTTTCTGTTATTCATCTGCAAGGGGCGGCTCACGACGACGGCCGTCCGCGAGGTTCGAGAAGCGTACGCGATCTTGCACGGGGAAGAGATCGCAGCCATCTTGGCCGCGCAAGAAGGTCTCGGGAGCATACGGTGAGGGGTTCCGTGGTTCGTAAGAACGAAGAGTGGCCGAAAGGAAGCCCGAGGCGAGGACAAGCTTATCAGAAAGAGCATGCCTTACACCATCGTCGGCTTGGTAGCGTCTCACAGCAGCATCGTTGGGAGAGCTCTTCGCGTAGTCTCGCCCTTGCGTGTCGTTCTGGCTTAAGTCATCCGGGAGAAACATTGGTCGGTCGATATATGTCGTCTCGACATGCCGGGACAATCCAGGAAACCGGTCGATGAACGGCTGCTGTCGGTGCCCACGTCCGCGCATCGCCAGCCTGAGAGGCAGGTTCTCCGCTGACTGCATCATCATCTTAGTTTTTTATTTCCGCCATGGTCGCTAGGATGAGAATAACCAAACACAACGGAACATCGTGTGGCACAAATACAGCGAAGCAAAGCAGAATGAGTCCGAAGCGCGCCGCGAAGCGGTCAGGGCGGAGTTACACGGCTACGGAGCAGCGTGCACCGAGCCGGACCTCGAGGCCTGCTGCATGCAGGTGGAGGCCGTGGCGCACGCCCGCGGCCTGGAAGACTTCATGAGGAAGGCCGGCGGGCTCAAGCACGAGCTGCTAGCTTTGGTTCAGGTTAGTCCCGGTCTTGCTGTTGAGGGATGAAGCGCGGCGAGGCGGACTGAGGCGGGGGTGGACGGTGTCGTTGCTGTTTGGTTTTGTAGCGTTTGTGTTCGATGGACAATGCCGTTCGAAGGTGTGTTTTTCGGGGGGGTGCAAGCATAGATAGCACTCAACGATGTTGGATACACAGGACGTTGGCAACAAGCAGCGCTTCTGTGTTGTGAGAGGTAGAGGAGCGCCACAGTGTGTTTGTCCATTTTCCCATGTGCACAACGAAACTCATCTCTTTTCCCAACAGGCCACGCAAATAAACCATCACAATTTCAAGCACGCTTTGTTCCGGGTTTCACGAAAATATCGAGTCGAGCCTCCGCTCCGAGTCCAATGGACATGCGGGGCAACCTTCTGCGCCCCTGAGGAAGAGCAAGACGCACCTACGATGTATGAAGGGGTGCTTGCGAAATCTGTGTTATTTTCGAATAGATCAGTCACCACTCTGCTCGTACTCTATGCCCTGACCGGGTAACATGAACGCAGGGCATGCGAAGCCCTGAAATCATGTACGACAGCTGGCTGTCAGTGGCTATCGAGAGGACCGACCTGGTGCTATGCGGAGTGGATCTTGAGCGGTGAGGGACAAAGCGACAGGTGTATACATGGCCGGATCACACCTCTCGTTTCTCTCTGCTTGGATGGCGAATTAATGCCAACAATGGCGTGTGCCCTACGTTGAGTCCCGAGGGCGAGGGGGACATTGCACCTTTGTCATGCATGGTCGCGGTCTTAACACCATAGATCATCGCACATCAGTACTTCACTGATCAGGGAGATAAAAAGAAAGAGGAAGGGGTCGGGCTAAATCGCTTTGTTTCTCCTTGTGAGTCAACAATAAACCTTGGCGAGTCATCTCCTTTGCCCCGAATGGCAATGGTTTGGGCAAGCTTTGACGTTCCGCAGAACTGTGCTGATGTCGAGTGCAGCACGGGTTTGAGGGAAAAGCACTGGGTTTCACCATATTTTCTAGAGGGAAACGCTCTTGTCGAGAAGCAAAGCTCTCTCTGGGATCAGGTGTTATCCACGTTTTTCGCCATCTGAAAACTAACCTCAGTCGGAAGAGGGATACAGGCCTTTAATTCTTAAACAACACGTATTTCACAAAGCCTCCGATACACCGCAATGAAGCACCAAGGCACTTGTCGAGGCAGAACAAACGAAAGGCGCCTCGACACACAGGCTGTCGCCATGAGCGACCCTTTGGCGCGGAAATGACGTGTTCCCCCTCCTATTCCCTGCTTGTGATACAGGGTTCTCGACAAACAGGGCAAGGCGGGCATGCGTCGGGGTCTGGCGGACTCGGTCGAGCGACTGCGCAAGGCACCCAAGAGCGACATACCATCCATCCTCGACGCCATGCGTCGCCAAGCGGCAGATCTCTCACAGGTACCCACCCTGTCAAGTGAACAGGCCCGGTGTCCTCTGTTAGCCGTACTCCTGTACACTCTCACGCGACGCCGCCGCAGGCTTCTTACCCCAGGCCGGCGTCCGCACGTGCCCAGCATGCTACGTTAACTTTCGGTTAGAAGCTAACGCACAACAGAGGTTACCTCCTTGATGCCATTAATCATCCTAGACCGATATTGCTTGTGGCGTTACAAGCAGGTGGTGGATATCGACCCCCTGCTTGCTGCCTGTCTTGACCACGCGACGGAAGACATCGACCGCGTGGTGGACACGATCGAGAGGAGGGGAGACAGTGACAGCGGTGGGCGTGGCGGGGGAGCGGCCTCGGTCGGGAGCCGGGTTTCCAAGAGGAGCGGTGTGGGGTCAAGCCGAGGAAAGGGTTCAAAAAGGTGCTGTGGGTGTTTCCTGTGGCTCCGAATGTATGCTCGGAGTGTGCCAAGGTAGATGGAGCCAGGGTTTTCCATGCGTTGCGGGGTGACTCAGCGGCAATGCCATGGTGTGACAGATTCATCCACCGCACCGAACACAGGAACGAGCCCTGGAAAGGTGACCAGCACACCACCACCGGAACCAGGGTTCTCGACACTGGATAAGACGAGGTGGATGACTCAGGCCACAGAACGTGGGACATGGAGACATGCGGCGGTGGCGGAAACGTACTGCAATCTACACCGCCGCCCTCTGCCGCCGCTTTCACTCTCACTTCCACTGCTTCCAACCCACAGATTTAGTACTCCCCGGCCGATTGTTTCCTTTCAAACCTGCCGCACACTTGTTTGCCTCTCTTCATGTGTCCGGTGATAGTGGAGGGAGCGCCAGCGGAAGCAGTCCAGGGGGCTCGAGAAGCACGGGAGGACCACGCCGCTCGACAACCTCGAGGGGCGGCGGTTGGGAGTCAGAAATCGAGATCGACATGCTTCAGGTAAAAAGAAAGCGATGCGGTTCTCGGTTCGACGCGAACCACTCCGGTTTGGAACCACCCGAATGTGTCTTTCAACCGTGTCGTGACTTTCGAAGCTTCGAAGCACAAAGAAGGCGCACCTCTCCACCCCCCTCTGCCAGAAACGCCCCCTGTTTCCCAGAATGCTTATCGCGCGTGCCCTCAGCAGGATTGTTTCAAATGCGGCCAATATGGCCATGTTCAGCGTTTCTGCCCAAACTAGTTGACGTTTTCATTAAGGTACCCCACGGGAGGCAGGTTGTTGGGCCGTTGGTGAGCGAATGGGTAGCATTGGTAGGAGGGTGCCCGCACGTACAGGGGCAGTGTTTTCGGTCTGCATCGTGTGGAATACTGGCGCACCATGGTGCCAAAAGTGCTGGACGAGCCAGGCAGGGCCCCATCGCCTCTTCCTGAGCTTCACACACCCGTTTCGCTTTGCCGTCGTACTGATGCGGAATCGATGTATGCCTACCTTGGGTCGAACCGCTCAAGGTGCGCGCGGTGCAGCGCCGACTCGGCATGCTGGCATGCGCGAGTGACCTGAGCGAGGAATTCAAGGAGGTGCTGCGGAGCACTCGAGCCGCGCTGGAGCAGAAACGATCGTGCAACAAAGCCGTCGACCTTGTAGTGTCGCAAGAGGTGAGCGAGGAAATGAAGGTTGTCTGACGCGCCCTGGAGAACTTATCAACGATACTACGAGGCATTCCGGTACGTCCACGAGGTATATCGGTACGTCGAAGTGGGATCGTGCTGGAACCATTCCATACATTCCCAACGACCGCTTGAATCGCTCGGTCCACTCCACGATTCGTTACCCGCGTGCCGCGAATGCGCCCTTCTCGACAGACTTTTGGAAGTTTTATTGTGGGAAAGCTTGAGTCCTGAGCCCACAATCGTGGCTGACAGACTCCATTGTCCGCCTTTGTCAATCAGGCAAAAGATTTATGACACGTCTCTCCCGGTTGTAGATCGGAGGCGCCGTTCACATCTGCATTTAGAGTATTGGCCGTGTGGCAAGAATCAGATATCCGCCCCCGAGTCACTTCCTCCATATCGTATGGTTTTCCTTTCATTGCACAACCTTTTGACCCTTTCGTGCGTGTGCTCCTCTCTGGTCACCATGGGCTAGCAACAACAACAACAACAGTCTAACCACACTTGCAACATCACAATCCCAAACCAGGCTGACGGCGAGCTCACCGCAAGGTTATCGGAACAGTCGTTGCTAATGGAACGTGCCTTGCGCTCCATGGACGCGAGGGCCCAAAGCCTTCACGCCTGCGCCGAGCGTGTCTGTTCTTTCTTCGCGGCCATGGCCTTGGAAGTAGAGACGCACGAAGAAATCGAAGCCAAGATCGACGAGTCCGGGGAGCAGCGGGTGCGGCAGTGAAGCAGCGTGTTTTGGATCATTAAGCACATGAGTGTTACGCGTCTTTTAACCCCTCTACATCCCGCGCACATCCATCCCTTGTCCCATATTTTGTGAATCCCTCGTCTTCTGCCGCGCGCCCGCAAAAAAGTTGTAGTGCGCCGAAATTGTGCACCGTGGTACTAAATTGCGTTTTCCCGCCGCGACGGACGGCGACATCATCAACACCAACAGCCCTGTCTAAACCCACCTGTTCTTCTCGAGTACTGGTGATTTCGCGGTTGGTTCGACTTTTACTTTTCCTCCTGTGCCCATCCTCTACAAATGAATTGAATAAGATGTTCGAGTGCAAGGAAGACTTTAGGCTAGCCGACGAGGATCGGGAGGACGAAGTCAAGACGTCCACGTCCAGGGTGAGGATGGCGGCAGACGAAAACGAGCTGGAAACGTCGTTCGCCAGGGTTATCGACCTCCTCGATCAGGTCAGGCGACGGAAGGCATAGTACAAACAGAGGATACTCAAACGTTTGGGCCACTACGTCCCAACCTCCGTTGAGTTCGCATTTGGATAGAAAAATGAAGAGGAATGTGTTTCTTTGATGGCGACATTGGAGAGGGAAGAGTAGAGCCGGGAAAATTGACGAGCAGAGAATTCCACTGCTTTCTTTGACACCACGAACCGGTACCTCGACCTCCTTCCTAGTGTCTCCCATCCCCTCTTCTTCTCCTTCCAACCTCCCTCCCTTCATATCCCAACCTACATTTGGTCACACGGCCACAGGGCTACAGTGAGCCCCCGCGAACCGCTACGAAAAAAATGCTCAGATTCTGGTGAATAGTAACACAAATCGACAAAAATAACACACCTCAGCCGTGGATTTTACACTACACTCTTTTCAATGACCTATGCTCGACGGTGGTGAGGAATTAAAGAAATCGAACCTCGACCCCCAATTTTGACGTTTCTTAAGCGCGGGCGCTAAGTGTACCTGCGGTGCAAATTTTGGTGCCAAACCCACAGGTGGAAGAGTCTTACCGTGAGTACCACAAGACCGCCTTCACGGCGGCCGCCGTACATCCGGCCAAAGCTGCGCAGGAGGCGGAGCGGGTGCGGGCGGCCATTTGCTCTCTGGTGGGGCTGCACCCACCCCGTCCACCTACGACGGAGACTCCCCACAATGAGGGCGGCGACGGCGAAGGCGGAATAGGGGAAGGGACGGAGGAGGCGGTGACGGAGGATGAAGAGGAGGTACGCGCATAGCTGGCGGAGAGGTTCCGATAGCGGTAACATGGACGCAGGATGGAGAGGCACGGAGGGAGTAACTAGTCGAAACGTGTACAAATGCCCTGCATTTATTGTCGTTGTCCCGTCTTGTACGCGACTCTTCGGAGGGCAATGGGCATTCCGATCGAAGATGGGGTCACTGAAGGCGCCATCGAAGTACGACAGACGCTCAGGATGCTTCTTTGCAACACACGGTGGGCACGCCGTCCGGCGCTCTAGAAAAGATACTTGGAGCCGCTTTCGATCTCTCGCACGTCATCACGTTTGGCTTTCGTGCTTGGCGATGATACAACTTTCCCTAAGGGAGCCGGGAAGCCGAGATTGTATCCCGTCGCGGCACACGTGACCCTCCAACTGCCTTGTCCTAGTTGTACCCGGTTTAGAACTCCTCCCCTTGCCCCCCGTTCTCCGACGAAATTTTCGCGCCAGAGCAACACCAAACACCGACGTGCCTCGGCGCTCGAAGAAGAAGGTGCAGCGCTGGCATCTGACGGTCCAGAGGAAGCCGACAGCAGTGACACGAAACCCGTCACCTACAGGGCCCCGGGAGGAGGTGGCGGCGATGCCTCCGCCGGTGCGATCGACTACGTCGTCGACCGTACCCCGCACGAGGTCGCGCAGGACCTCCTGTCCTCCTCTGTCGACGAAGAGGGCACCGAAGGAGACGAGACCGGCAGCGCCACCGACGAAGAGAACGAGGAGCATGACGGACCAGAGACAACGCCGCAGGGGGGAGAGGGTCAGGGCGCCGAAACAGCTGCCGCAGTCGACGCGGCGGCGAGCGGTGGCGACGGCAAGAAGGGCAAGGGGAAAGGGAAAGGAAAAGGAGAACCCGCCATGTCTGCCGCTGACGTTGCTGCTGCCGCCGTAAAAAATCTTCCGAGGTACTGGAGGGGGAGGTTCGTTCCTCTAGAGGAAGAGGACCTGCAGGCGCTAGAGCTTGAGAAGGGAGCGGAAGGCCTGGAGGAATACTTCGACAGGAGGTGCGGTCAATGTGTCTGGGGGAGGTGGGGGGCAAGAGCTGAAAGGCCTCGCTACGTTAGCCAACAGCATCACGCGTTCCCACGTGCAGGCGTCCAAATCTTTGCGCGGTCGATGCAATGTCATGCGCTGAGTAGAGGACCGCCGTTCATTCCGGGAAAGCCTGGCGAAGACTGTCACGCCTCGTCTCTCTGCCCCGTTTCCCCACCCACCTTCCTGCCTCCCTCTCTCTCTCTCTCGCCCTCTCTCTCTCCAGGGACCGGCGGTTCCGGGAGCTCTCCGAAGAAGAGGTAGAACAGTTCCGAACGGCCGCGGACGCCGAAGCCGCGGCACGCGCGCAAGCAAAGGAAGAGGCGGAGAAGGCGGCCAAGAAGGGCAGCAAAAACGGCGGCGGTAAGGGAAAGAAGCCGGCCAAGAGAGCAGCGGCGGCGACACCACCAACCCCGGAGGAGGTTGCCGCGCTGGAAACGGCGCCCGAGCCCCCTTCGGTGCTGGAGGCGTACGAGGAGGTGAAGCGAGAGGTGGAGCGGCACCGGGAGTTCCGTAAGGAAGAGGCCGCGCGGCGCCGGGCGGAGGAGAGGCTCGTGCCGAGGGACCCGACGGGAGAAGTGGTCATGGAAGAGGTCGGTTCTTGTCAGCCAGCCAGGGAGCATGCCGTCGTTGGTCGCAGGTTGTGCAGATGATTTCGCTCCTGGGGAGGGGGTGGCTGGTGGGCACGTTGGAGGCGAGAACGGGGAGGAGCGAGCGCTCGATAAATGGGGGTTTTCCCCTTGGCTTCCTCTGCAACCTCCTCCACCTACGGTAGCGTTGCATCCGCTCAATACTCGGGATCGTAGTGTTTAGGCGTTTCTCCGAGACTTTTTCTAGCACAAGGGCGGCGGAAAGGTCCGCCACCCACCCACCACGATGTGCCCATCGTGTTCCCCTCACATCCGAAAAAAACAAAGGTAGGAGCCAACGTTTCAGTTCAACGCCAACAACTGAAAAGGTTGTTAGTGTCCAGACCTGTCTGAACCTTCCTTGCTGTTATTGTGTGCATGTGCGTCCCGCAGCTGTCGATGCCCGTAGAGGAAGCCTCGGCCCTGCTCTCCTCGCTCAGGGACGATCTGGTGTCGAGAACCGAGACCAGAGCGGCGGTCAGGGTGGCGGCGGCCGAGAGCGCGTGTCTCGAGGCGCAGGAATATCTGTCCGAGGAGCTCGAGGAGCGGCTGCGAAAGCACTGGCCGCGGAAGGGGAGGACAGAGGTGCGGCGGTGCGCCCTACCTTAACACGTGTCTTGCCTCTCGTCGATAGAGTGGAAGTTTTCACTGCAGATGGTGGGCTGAAACCGCTAGAAGGTACTCGCTTTTGGTGAAACTGTTTTCGGGGTTAGGCAACCTGACAAAAATGATAAAGGCGCGTTCGCCTGCTATGGGAGTCTGTACTCGCGGGCGGTGTCCCCCCATTCCGAGCGCTTAATACCAACCTCTCTCTGAGTGATGGAGTGATCGAGGCCGCTGCGTGATACGATGAACTGGGACCAGGTAACGGTATCATTACCACATGTTTCGTTCGCAGATCGGTCCCAAGTTGACCGGCGGGTGATGACGAGATTCGCAAATCGTACGGAATGCATTGGAATCCATGCCTTGAGGCATGTACCATAATCGCCTCCTCCAGCTGCTCCCTTACTGTTCGCACCAGAAAGTGCCTCTCGCCTGCTGCTTTCCCTCGAAAACGCCATTTCTGTCGGATTCCGCCTGTCTGCTCAAACTGACGAATACAACATGAAGGTGGGGTCGCGACAACCGCGTGAGGGCGAGCTGCACGCACACCGCCAGAAAGCCCGAAGGTAACATGCTACTACGCGAAAAGGATTGCGTCGAAGTTGACTTATCTTCTATTGCAGGCACTCCTTCGACAAACACGTTAAAAGCAGATAACAGGGTGCACTTTCGTCCGAACATATGTTGTTGTTGTAGTTGATGGTGGCGATGGAGGGGGTGATTGTGATAGTGGTTGCGTTGCTTTGCTGCTGTGGTCACATTGAGAAGCGTTCTAAGCTACTGCTGTGCTGTTCTACCTGTTTTGCTGCACTATTTGAGGCAAAGACGCGAAGTTCCGAGGCCACCAGCGTAACAACCATTATTCAAAGAGAGCGACCGTGGGTACATCAACTTAATTGCGCCTAGATCGTTATGTCCGAAGGGTAAAAGGGCAGGGTAAGGCAGGGCGAAAGGAAGCAGAACCCATTGATCCAACTCTGGTTAGGAACGATAGAACACCCACACAGACCCTGCTTTCATAAACCACTTGATGACACATTCGACAGATGTTTTGCTTTTGCTTGTTGCTGTCCAGCTTGATCACCTCGACCGAATCGGCAGAGGGGAAAGGGAGGATCGGGAGAGAAAGAGAAAATAGATCAGCAAGAAGGTCGGCATCGCCATGCTGACATGCTCCGATCTGCAGTCGAAAAGGAATGCTACCGACGCCGAAACTTTCACTATTGGTCTGCTCCGCTGTGTACTGGCCATGACCTTTGTAGATTCGTCCGGCAGGTCCGAGACAAGTTGTCAGAGCAGGAGAAGGCCTTCCGAGAAGAGCTCCAGCGAGGGGTGTCCGCCCGAGAGGTTTTCCAAAAGGTAAAAGTGTTGCACACTCAGGAAGCACAATGGTGGTCGAAGCCATGTTGGCACGCCTCGCTAAGGGGGGTGGCGTGCGCAGGAGTATTCTATTGCCCGCGGCCAGGAGTGCGGTAGCAACAAGCAAACTCTTTCGCCCCAGGAGTACGTCCGTTGAAAGTCGGCCACAAGAATACCAAGGGCACTGGCATTCTCAGACTAGTCTTGCGCTACGGTATTCTCTGCCGGGGGTGTGGAGGGTGAGGGTCCATAAATATGATTCAATGCGGAGTCAATATGCCGGACAAATGGCTGGGGCTGGCCAGTCGTTGCTGTCTCACGTACAACGTTCCTTCGTGCCGGAAACGAAGAACGGTTCGAAGCATTCTTCGAACACGTATGAGTCGTTGACCATCTCCCCCTCCAGACCATGTGTACACAACGCCAGTCATTGTCGTAGCAATGACTTTCATTTCCTCCTGGACTGTTGTCTCGCAGGCGCTTGCAAGCATGTCGGAAGGGCTCAAAGACGCCACCAGCGTCGCGGCGCTGCAAGGCATGGAATCCAGGTAAGAAGACGACAGAACGTGCATTGAAGACAAGGGTATGCGCGAGGTGTGCGCGACGAGAGGTAGAGAGAGCGAGAGAGCATCTGCATGCTCCCGTTCTTAGAACAAGCCTCAGACTGGTCGCCAAGGCCCTCTCGTTTGCTGTATGGCTTTCGGATCACCGTTTGCTCAATAACATGTGATAGTTGCAGGCCTACCTAAAAGGACAACCAAGACAACGTTTGAAGTGTTTCATAACCACACTTGTTCGGGGCGGAGTTCGTCTCCGCACCCGTTCTGTGTTGTACATTTCTCTCTCCGTCGGTGAGACCTCATTCTGTGCGCCACGCGCCTTGCACTCCGTTTCCAAATGGGCATAGGTGCAAGCGTCTCGTGGCCAGCTTTGAGGTAGAGCACGAGGCTCTCCAACCGAGGCTGGAGAGGTTCATCAGGGAAGAGCCGGCGAGGTTGCTCGCCAGCTGCGACGACATGACGAGGCTGTGCAAAGTGCGTGCAATGTTGTGGCCACTGCCCCGAGAGATAGATGTGGACAGGGATTCCATGGCAAAGGATTTCACGATGTTTACCGTGTTGCGCGCGCCTCAAAAACCCTCGATGATGCTCACGACTCAAAATCATGAAGCACCCAAGAACCTTCAATGAGGCTCACGACTCACAGGCCCATGGGTAGAGAGGTGGAGCTTCATGTGTAGTTCCTATTGCGGAGTCCTACACACTCTCATGCAGCGTCGTGGAGCCTCATGGGAACTCATGCGATGCCTCGCAACAGTCACCGACGATGTTCACAACATTTGTAAATAATAAAGTAGTCTACATAGTTGTTTCCTCACAAGACTTCGGCGATACATAGAGACATCGCAACTGCAATCCTTTGGCTGAAACATCGCAAGATAGGTATGCGTTCGGTTTGCCTCAGACCAAAAGAACTGTAGGCTTTCTCGCAGCGCACCACAGCTCTCGAGTGCTCGGCCAGCGGAAGACAAGCTTGTTTGCCGTCCGTTTCTCTCGCTGTTCCTTGCGACGAGCAAGGATTCGTGTCTACCGACGACGGGTTTCGTGCCTTGCGTAGAAAGCTCGGCATGGAAAATGTTGTAGACCGTTTCCCGTCTGGATTTTTTCATGACCATCTTCGGGAACTCGATTGTGGACGGGTCCCACAGCACAACCCCCCACCCCACAGCACACATACTCCACATCACTACACGGCTTACAGCACCACAGTACCACATCCCAAACACTCACGCGCTTTCTCTCGCCCCCCCGTCCTTCTTGCCGGTTGATCTCCAGACGTTTGCTGAGGGAGGGGACTACGACGACCAGGAGCTGGACGAACTCGAAAGCTTCCTCCGGGACCCACGAGAGGAGGCAAGTGTTCTAATCGAGAGTTTAATGGTCATAGGGAACCGTACGCACGCGCAAGTACGCACCTCAAGAACGGAACCGGAGGAGACAAACCCGCAAGTCCCTTTGACAGCGTTCGACGTCCACGACAAACAGAAAATGCGAATCCATTCGGAACGCCAACATGACAGCAGGGTTTGCTTAACTTAACCTCGTAGGCCTGAAACGAAGGGATACCAAACCGAAGCCGCCACACACTGCCGTCACCGCGCTACCGCCACCGATGGCACAGGTTTCAGCAGCGGTGGCGTTGAGGCGGGAGGCATTGGTGCAGGCTGGGGAAGACCACAAGCTAGGCGCGGAGGACGAGACAACGTTCAAGACGGAACACTCGCGCTGCGTTATGGAGCTGTCGCTTCGCGAGGGGCTCGGACAAAGGTGACTAAAACGTCGGTGCAAATCGCCTACGACGCGGTCGTAGAGTGAACCACAACAAGCATATAAAATCTACGATGGTGGCGACTGTGAGTAAACGACCGGCGAGAGCTGGGCCGGCATTGAGCTGGTCTGAACAAGGTTCTTCTCGAAGAGGGGGCCGCCGTTTTTGGTGTTGCCGTTAGCTGGTTGTGATGGTACTACGGAACCGGTCGTCGTTGACGGGAGCATGTTGTTTTGGGTGAGTGTGCTGCACCATGTAAAAACAGGCTAGTATAGGCTGGGTGGGGTGATCCTCGGAGCGCCCACGGCAAAGGATGACAAACACCCTAGTGCACGCAACGGCAAAGGTTTCAAGTTCCGCTCCTTGCTACTCCTCGCCCCTCGTCAATTGACCTTGTGCTTTGGAACGTGATCAACACATGTAGATATGCAAACCGCTTCTTTCTTTTCCTCTCGTCATTCGTCGAGTTGAAACCGCTCTCGTGCCGACCTGCTGCTCTTGTTCTTGCTGACACTCTTTTTTATTTTTGATCTCTTCTCCCTGTGTCGAACGTGTGAAGGTACGGTGCCCCCCGCCGGAACGCCCAGGAGAGGCTTCGATCGGTGATCATGAGGGACGAGAGGTGCGCGGAGACGATACATCGACTCCTCAATGACCTCGATGGGTTGCTGGTATCCCGTCAGGTCGGCGATACCGGCTCATTCCTGGCCGGAAACCTCGACGAGAAGGTGTGGAGAGAAGAAGAAATGAGCGCCATTTGTCTGAGGATATGTTCGACTTCTGGAGAATGGACTTCGACGCCATTCCTGCGCGATCGGTGTCGTTTGTGGCAGTGACTGTGGAATCATTGCAGGAGGGAGACCTTCATTTAGATATGTGTTGGGGCAGGTACTATGATGAGGTGCGGTGGCCGGCGTGTTGTTTTGAACGAGTGAGTATGCATGTGCAGAGCGGCTGTACATAAGGGATCCCACCCACCTACCCATGGTCTCCCACACCTTTCCCTTCCCACCCTTCACGCACACAGGCGCCGGGCTGGGGTGGGAGCATCAACCGACCACAAGAAGAACAAGACAGGAGGAGCGATCACACGGTCACGTCTTCCGCCCCTGCCGAATCCGACGACGACGACCGGACCCTAACGCAGCTACTGCGATGCAAGTTGCTGTCAATTCGAGAGGCCCTCTTCCGACACGCCTCTTTCTTGGAGTTCCTCCCCGCGCCTGAGAGGGTGGATCGGAACCGACACGTGCCGGGGGTGGACGTGGACGTCGGCGTGGGGCGAGAAGACGGGGCACATCACCCGGAGCAGGAGAAGGAGGAGGAGGAGGAGGAGAGGGAGGTGGGCGGGGATGAAATCGACCCTGAGGTAATGAAAAACCATGCAAGAGGTCTCCCAAGCCTCCCAGGAGCGCCACGCAGTAGAAGATTTGCTCTTGGTTAGTGCTCTAGATTGAGCAATTACGTATAGTAGTGTTGCGCCGCAGGTCATTCCAGCACCAAGTGGAAACAGGTGTGCTTTTGCGCGAGGTTCGCCAGACTCGACAAGAGCTTCGCAAGCATTATGTGGTGCCGGGAGCCACATTCATCCGAAGCATCAAGACCCTCCTCTTTCGCCCCCGCATCTGACGGAAACTACCGCCCCCTCGAAAACGACTGGTCGCATCAGGTAACCCTCATGCCCCAGGAAGGGGAAACGTTCGCCGGCGCCCTCGACTCCCTGGAGGGCCGATGCCGGTCCGAAACACGCCTCCTGTACGAGTCGGAGGGGAAGGGGGAACTCTTGGACGAGACCGGCGTCCCGGAGAGCCTCAGGGCCTGGCTTGGGGAATCCCGTGAGCGTGCTCTGGGCGACGGCGGGCACCGAAGTGAGGCAAAACGACGACTCAGAGGGCAGGTGGGTGTAGGTGGAAGCTCCGAGTGAAGGAAAAAATACGCAACGCTACGCATTGTAAGGCATGCAGCACGGGTTTTGCAGCCAAGAGGTAACGGCGAGTGGCACCAGCACGCCTGCCCAACAATGGGCCACGCACCCCAAGCATCTGTAATACTGTAGTGCAGTCAAACTGTGGCACGAAGACCCTCCGTCCTTCAGCCTACAGCCGAATGGCCATGCGCCGTCCAGACAGGACAGGAAATACGAAAACGATGAAGAAGAACGAGCGCAATGACCTCGTAGCGAACATAACTTTCACGCCGCATAAGCTTAAACCATTCAGCTGGTGGGGGGGCGATACATCCAACATCGTGCAAGCATCCAGGACTACGAGAGGACGGGCTCGCCACTAAGATTATGTTGGTTACTAACTCTGTGAAATGTACAAGCGATTCCCAATACCGGCATACTGGCACCGCTGGCCAGACAGATCGATGAACCAACAGAGGAAACCATGACGTGCTTGTTTAAATCCTAGGTCATCTTCATCACGCTCACAAGTGGTTAAACACATCACCTTATTAGAAACATCTGGAAATAGAAATGGGGCATGCACAACAAGTCGCGCGTAAACGATAGTAGTAAGTGCACTTTGGAAGATAGGATCACGCAGTTCACCGACCAACTGTTTCCCTTGCGGGACAGGTGGAGCGGTTCGAGCTTCTTGTGGCCAAGCGCCCCGTGCCTCGCGATGTTTCGGCCGGACCTCGCGCTCCGGCGGTAATGATGCTCGACTTATCTTCTAGGCTGGAACAGCAAGCATTCGTTCGAAGGCGACAGCGCGAGGTGCGAAACTGAATGATGTGTACTTCCAGTATTTTTCACCAGGCTTCAGGGTACAATTCTTGACCACTACCTGAAAATGATGTGGATCAATTTAGAAGGGATACAAGTTTTCCCTTTTTCCAGCTCGCGTCGATGGTTAGTTTTCAAGCGAAGCAGGTGACACGCGCGAAAAACGTCGTAGGAAGCGCGCAGCCACCTTTGTTTTCCATACACCCTCAATTCAGCCCCTTTCTTGTATCAAGCGCTCATCACCACCCTTTTACCAACCAGCAGGCCTACTTCGAGCGCTCGCTTTCCGTCTGGGCCGCAGCCCGTACCAAGCACCAGCGACAGCTCCGTCCCGCTTTCGGGTCCGCCGACCGTCGCGAAGAGCTAGACGAACTCCTCGCCATCGAGGCCGCTCGAGCGGCGGAGGTGACCGAGGCGATATTGTCGTTCAGCCGGGAGTTAATGAAGGAAGAGGTGGCGGCGATGAAGACACATGCGGCCAGGGTTGCCTGCTGCTTTGGTGGCGTCGCCGCAATACTTGACAGGTATTTATCTTCCGTCCTTCAAAGCACGCACGCACCTATTTTCGCAAGACGGTATTTCCGAAACCCGTCCCCTTCCACCAAGGTTAAGATAGCTCAAAGTGATACCTACAGCACGTTGGACGCGAAGATGGATGAGGCAAGCGCACAGGCGCACCCCTCCCACTTAATTTTCTCACTTCTCTCGTGGTTGACTCTGTATCTCTGTATCTCTGTATCTCTCTCTCTCTCTCTCTCTCTCTCTCTCTCTCTCTCTCTCTCTCTCTCTCTCTCCCCCCCCCTCTTTCCATCTATATCTACCCCTAACACAGTGTGGTAATGGTGGATGACCTAGGTAAGCTTCCGGGCGACGACGATCTCGAGCCGAAGCGAAGAGGCTTGCGGCGCCTGAGGAAGGCCGAGCGCACGTTCCTGAAACAGCAGCAACAACAGGAAGCCTCCATCGCAGACAGTCAGCCGGCAGGAGGGAGCAAGAAATCAACCGCCGCTGCCACTGCCGCCGCCGCTGATGACGGTGACGACGGCGGTCTCCCCTCACGTACCGACATGAGGGGGAAAGGGCGTCAATGGGAGCGCCGGCGTTGGAGAACGATCGGCCTGTCCGACCTCACTCGCGTGATACTGGCGGCAGGGACAACCACGGAAGCGACGGCAGGGATGGCATCTGCCACAGAAAGTTTCAGAGCCGTGCTCGCAGGCCTTGATGCCGGCGACTCCACGAAGGTAGTGGCAGGAGCAGACGACGAAGCGTCGATAGCAAGAGAACCAACAGTGGCGGGAAAGGGTACCGGAGCGAGCAGCAAAGCCAACGGGAAGAAGGGGAAGGGCGGCGGCAAGGGGAAGCAAGCAGCGGCCGCGGCGGGTGCTGAGGAGGTGGAAGAAGACGACGGGGTGGCAGCGGCGAAGAGGCGGGCGGCAGACAGAGAGGCAGAGGTGAAAACGTGGGCGGAGGGGGTCCGCGAGGCGCTCGAGGCCGAAACGTTCGTCACCACAGCTCACAGGGCAGCAGTGGCGACGAGGGACGAGATCATCTTGGGCCTGGCGGATAGAGCAAAGGTGCGGTCGAACCTAGCAATGCTACGGTAAAAGAGGGTCACCCAATCTTACACCTTTGGGTAGGGAATAAGGGCGACACACTCTACGTAAACGTATTGGCCGCGTCCCATTTCGCCGTAAGATCACCGAAACAGGGCTACACGTTTTCTCCCCAAAGTGCACGAGTGCACCCTAAAAGTTCACCCCCCAGCATCCGTCCCTAGGGATTTTTTTCTGGTTCGTTTGTCTTTTCTCATCCTTCTTTTCTCGCGGTCGACATGCTGTCAGCCGTACTGCTGCATTCTGAAGTGTATCTGCAGTGGTGCCCATAGACGTTCTTTGAATGACCTTTTCTAAGGTATCGGGAACCCAGTGTGCCTACCGTTTCCGGAAAACCGGAGATACTCTGCCGAAATCAAACCATAAGATGTGAGCTACAGAAGCCGAAATCAAGCCATAAGACTATCTTCGGCTTCAATAAAAGTTAGTCGTGGGAATCGTGTGCCCGGGCACTTTCACTTTCGAGGAGGGTGACTCCCCTTTCCGGTGCCACTATCCGTCCAATCACTAGTTCGATTCATACCGCTCGCCACCCACATACTGCAGAGTGTTCTAGGGTATCAGATGAGTCCTTCCGTGACCCATACTCTGACCGGGAGTATCCAGGGTCTCAGGGAAAAAAACCACCCCGAAGTGTCCAGTCTGGGTCTCGAACCCACGACGAACTAAATAATCTAGAAGCCGAAATCATACCATTAAACAAGTGATCGCTGACTTGTCTAATGGTTTGGCTGACTATAATAGGCTAATGGTTTGATTTCGGCTTCAATAGAGCCGCAGAGCACCGTTACCACCGTCGAACCAGCCCATAAACCGCCAGTTTGTAACAGAAACTGTTCAGCATGACCAACCCTTCATGCGAACATTCGTCTACTTGTCGTCGTCGCTAATCGTATTCGTTCGCTTGTGTACCTTGTCACCCACTGGCGTCCACGCCCAGAACAACATCATCGAAATAGAGGAGCGCTACAGCCAAATGATCGATGAGGAGGCCCACTGGGGGACGAAGTGGAAGCAGCTGGTCGACCTCCTAGTCAAGAATGAGGCTTGATGGCTTGGTGTCCGTGAAGCCGTGGGCGTTTTGATCGATTCTCGTGTCGGGATTTGTGGCCCTTCGCCGCTGTGCAACGACGGTTCGGACGTTCGGACGCCATTCTCGCCTCGACATCACACGAGGGAGACGATTGCCGAACAATTGCCCATGTTGAGGAGCCACGTCGCGAAATTTGGATGCGTCGCGAGACAATTTGATGTGGTTGCAGTGTTTCTGCTGGAGAGGTCTTTTTCCACTGCGAGATAGGTCAAATGAGGTAAAAGGTAGCCACCGCACGACAACGCTGCGGCACTTTGCCAAAAATACTGACGGAAGTATCGAGAAGGTCTAAAGCATGCCGCATCTTACGGTAATTTAGTTGGAGGGGAAAATGACACAGATGAAGGTAATTTTGATCCCGAAATGGAGCCGATGAGAGAAATCGTTGCGTCCAGTTTGTGGAGTGTGGAACGGTTGGTTGTCGATGTCGAAACGAAATACGACCTGCCAGATACAGAACTATTGATTATTGTAGCCTTGCCACTGTCTCAAATGGGCTTTGCTTATTCTCAGAAACGGAGAATAGCTGCCTAAGCGAAGGCTCGAAGAGCATGCGTAGCCAAGGCGCTTGTACGTCTATGGCCCAACAGTCGCCGATCCCGATGAATGGACGAAATAACAGCACTGTCTCCGCCAGAGGCCCGACAAAACTTCGCCGCCTGCCCTGCCTGCTGGAACGTCGAAGGGGCTTGCGGTGTGTGCCAGGAACAAACGAAACGGATCGATACTGTATCATTTGGGAAAAGGCAAACAATCTATTATTGTGACCTACCGATGTTCCTCGGCTTCGGCACCACTACTCCTACGTGCTACTGCTGCTGCCCAACATGGCTCGGGGCAATAAAACGCCATATCCTACGAACTATATACAGAACCATGCAGAGACAGCAACTACCAACAATTTCTGGAGAAACAGAAACAACTGCATAGTGGAGATGGTAAGCACGATGCCTACAAGTAGACAACAGATTAGGCAACAGATTAGACAACAGTTTTGGGCCGAGCACGCACACTCGACCCATCCTCTGCCATAGGCCAAAACTTGCACGCGATAACCACCAGGCCACCACCTCGTTGGGTGAAAGTCGCCACCCCCCCCCGCGCCCCCCCCCATCCGCTCCATTTTTTTTGCCATCAGTATGTATTGGCCAGCTAGTCTAGTCAAGCAGAGATACGCCGTACGAAGGACTATGTGCCGTAAGACAGAGAGAAAGCACCACCATCGCCCGGGGGCCACGCATTCAGCAACAAACTCGCTCCAGCTGGGTCAACGCTACATCGCCCTTGAAGGCAAGATAAAAGGATAGATACGACGGACCTACCATCAGTTGCTCTGCGGAGTCATCACACGCCAAACATACAAAACCAGAACTACGTCTCACCGCACCAGGAAACGACAGGGAAACACGTGGTACACGCCTCGAGCAGCAGTGGGAACCTTGGTCGAGTGGCCTCCAAACTATGGTTTGTCTTTTAGGGGCGGCCCTGCGGCGTTTCCAGGGCATCTGTTCGCTTCTCCAGGTTCAGAGTGACCGATGTCGGCGTCAACAAACGGCCACTAATCCTTGTCGAGAATACCAGGGGCTTTCCCAAAAACAAATCCAAGGACCCCATATGTACAAACTTTGGTCCCCCCCCCCCACCACCACCCCTGGGTCCCATCCCGAGACATGACTCAACGTAAAAGGAACGAACATGTCGTGCAGGAGAAGAGGGGCTCGATTACGACAAAAATAACGGCATGGACCGGCACGGCTCTCGACGCCACAAGCGACGCGCGGAACAACGTAGTAACCATCCAACAGCTAACCCATACTGCATGTACGCTGGCATGGTGACCATGCGTGCAATGTGCAAACTACAAACGTATTCTTGACACCGCTCCATACCCCTCGAGGGATCGAGAGAGGGACGGACGCAATCAGATTCCGCCAAATCCGACGTGGCAGACGAATCTCTAATTTCCGTTCAGCACGGCATGCTTCTACAGCTAAAGACCACCCAACATTCAGCCCCCCTGCACCCGATTCCCCTCCTTTTTCCCTTTCCCACCCACGACTACGTCCCTTTTCGCCTCCGGCCGTAGACCCAGATTTCTCCCATATCGGTGTTCTCTGCTCGTGAAGGGAACAAAAACATACGGAGTAAGAGGAGTGTCGAAACGGTAATATATACACCGCTAACACCAATCGCGAGCCTTTCGCCCTGGCAACACCAACCCCCAAAACTCCCGTCTACCGATAGTCTTGCAGACGCGAACTACACTCCCCCCCCCCCCCCCCCCTAAAACATCCCCCTTGCCCCTTCCCCCCCTTAATAT
>FN649751.1:4682344-4695364 GCA_000310025.1 Ectocarpus siliculosus | reverse complement strand
CGGGGCCGCCGCTGGTGTTGCCGCTGCCGCCGCCGCCGCCGCCGCCGCCGCCGCCGCCGCCGCCGCTACCGCTACTGCTGCCGCCTCCTCGTTTACCATTTCCCCCCGCGACCTTGAGTTTCGTCCGGGCGCGGGGTGACGTCGATGGCCGTGCCGGAGGGACCGATGGTTGATCCGCGTTCGCGTTGCCTTCTGCAGCGCGCAGTAGCATTCTTGAACGGGAGCGCGTCTGTACGAAGATGGAGGCCGGGGGCAGGCCGTGCCCTTGTTCTTCTTCGGCCGACGGGGATGAACGACCGCCACCGCTCCGTGCATCCCTTCCGGCTAGGCACTGCCGCTTGTTGCTGCTATTGCCGTTGATGTTGGTGCTGCTGCCGCTGCTGCTGCTGCTGCTGGAGGCGGTACTGCACTCTTTGCCCCGGTCAATGTCACGCTTCAGGGCGATGTGGTGCGCGCGCTCCAACCGGTTGTAGTCGTACTGTTCGTTGGGCCGTCCGGGGTGTGAATAAAGACACGTGGAGTGCATACATTATATATGCATAGCTTAGACTCTGGACACGAAGTAAGTAGATATTTATGTAGATGTGCGCAAGTGCTGGCGGCCAGGTCGGGCGGAGAGCAATCACCCAGGGGACAGGCCCTAGCGCTTGGCCTCTATGTACATGAATCTACGCCGATGATCAGCATACGGCCTGGCCCTCCTTGTGAGAGGTACACACACACACACACACCTCTTTTACATACTGCTGCTGTGGTGAGGTACGCAAACACGTAAGTCTATCCTACGTGTAGTGCCAGACATCGGAACCCGACCTCGGCTGTTTATCTTGAAGTGTAGTTCCCATCAATGAAGATGAGAATTTTCCGCATGAAACAGCACCCTCGGCGGAAACGAGGTGTGGCCACTCCCTGGCCCAATCCAGCGTTGAAGCACAGGTGCGAATGAAATCAATTACCCTGCGACCCCTCCAAAGTTTGGTCATTGGGGCGCGTCCAACGTTCCAACTTTCTCCACCAAAAAACAAAAATACAGCAGTGTACCTGTAGCGGGGCGTCTTCAAATACGTACAAAATGTAGTATGACATCAACTAGCACACGTCTGGGTTTCAACGAACAAGCACGGAGAACTCACGTTAGCGCGGAGGTGGCCAAACAGCGCGGGTTTGGACATGGCCGAGAAGTCATGGGCGCCGATGTGAGCTTGCCGGGCCAGCCTAACGGGACAATAGAACAGAGGGACGGTAGCACGTATGAACACGCACAAGCTGATGTACAGATCGGCGGCGAGTTTGCCGGACCGTCACCAGTTCAAAATGGGAAGGGTTTTGCCACGGGGTGGCGGAGTATTCAGCCCCAAGTTGAGCACCAGGACAACCGACGACTGCGTCACAACGTCTGGGCTTTCGCTGTCGCCATCACAGCACAGATGCCGAGAGAGGTATCCCTGGCCGAGATGTTGAATACCGGGGATACTTACGTACCGAGACCATGGGTAATGCATGTGTACGTGAGGAACAGCAAACTCATCCGCAGCAGCAGCACCAGCAGGAAAAAATTCCGCATCTCAGTTCAGATGGCACCACGCCCCTGTCTCTCAGCAGTGAGGCCGGAGAGCAATAAAAGGAACTACACACCTTGCTATATCTCGGTACGCCCAAAGTAAGGGCCATGTATCAGCAGCGTTGCTGCCGGGCGCGACGAGGAAGCCGCCTGGTGGATACAAAAAGCTGCTTGCTGCTGCTGCATGCATAGGAGCAACTAAAATATTTAGCTCACCTCTGAAGTTGATACAAGGATGGAGAATTGCGCGTTTCCATCTCTTGGCCTTCTCGAAGCTGCTGGTGGGGAGACGTGTTCCTTCCTTCCGAGCTGCTTGCCAGCTCTACTGGAGAGAGAGAGAGGAGGCAGGGGGGTGGGGCAACAGAGAGGCCGAGAAGGCTGCTGCCGCTGTCAAGGTCCTACGAGAGGGAGAGAGTGATTCTGCTGCACGCAAACAATGCGCAGACTAAAAGGTAAAGTCATTTCGCGTGTTTGAAGTTGAAACGAGCGCTGACTTCTGTGCGTCCGCGCCGGCGCTGGCGCTGCTTTCCTTCCCCGCATACCTGGTCGTGGTGGCCTGCTTCCGGGTATCACGTGCTTCGCCGTACGCGAGCAGGACTGAGTTTCGCCTCCAGCCAAGCAGCTGCACCTGAAGAAGAACTACTGTAGCTAAAATAATGTAGCCGAGAGAGGAGGGAGAGAGAGGGAGACGGAGAGAGAGCAGGAGGAGATGAAACCGTCAACCAACCATGAAGAGGGTCGTTGTCGTATGTCACGGACCGACCACGCTTTTACAGCTACCCGGCACTGCTGTGACCATGAGAGCAAAACCGAGAACGAAATAAGGACCACGAGATACGATTAGGGCGGCAAATATTTCCCGGGTGCTAAACGTCCTCGTGTCGGCAGGTGCCATGTACTACTGCTGTACGGCCGCCCACACAATGAGGCAAAATGGGCGGAAAGATTACGTGTACTGTAGACTCTGCTGTATTCTAGACTTGTTTGAGAACATGCGCCTGTGTGTAGCCACGAGAGGCAGAGTCACAGTATCTTACCGTCAAGTCGAAAGGCCTGCGCATGCAGCCCTTGTATTTGTTGTTCCTTTGCTATGGCAGGATATTTGACATGTATGCACGTGGGCGTGGCGACGTGGCGACCGGTAAATACGAGTCAATCAAGATCTTCACACGCCGTCGGATATTTTTTGTTCCCAAGCACGATGGAGGCGAGAAAAAAAACATGATCTTGCCCCCAAAAAACCAGGCTGTAGCCTTCGGAGCTTTTTTTTCCCAACCAAGGGACCTGTGCGCATGCAGCACTGGCACTACATACTACCGTACAAAGTTCCGCTGCAGCAGGATAGTTGCGGTGTACGGGCAGGCTGGAAGAAGCAGAGCGACCTTCCGGCCATGGATAACATAACGCGCACACTCGATTTGGGTTGGCCGTGACCCGTTGATGACAGATTGAGAGATGGATGTGTTAACTATATGCAAGAAAATGAACAAATAAATAGCGCAGAAACAAACGCAACCAAAAAAAGGCCGCATCCGTTCGGAACAAGACGCACAGATTGCACGCTACGGTGGATGACTACAGCCGTGCTGAAAAAACATGGTTTAAACAGCGGTGGGAATGTTAGGACATTCAACCAGTCTGTTTTGTCCATCCCCGCATACAAAACCTTGGTCTCTCAACTAGGCGGCCAGCCACAGAAACGCCCATAACCACCGGCGTCCTCTTCTGCACGTGTACCCGCCATCAAGTTACCACTTATCAGGCACCTTGCAGGTGGTATACTAGTGAGAGCATTCCAAGGATACAGTGTTGGATCACAACAAAAACACTGCCCTCTCACCCAACTACAAACTCTAGGAGGCTCTTGTCTACCGAGAGACCTGAAAACCTAGACGCTCAAGGATCAATGAGAACAACGAATTACCGACGAAGGTTCTACCTACAATGATGTGCGCGTGCCTGGATCCCACTGCCCATTGAAACAAATGGTAACACTTGGAGCGGCGGCACAACCAATTACAGCCGACAAGATTCCCACTTTCGAGTCCCACCCTTGAGCCTGCTGTACACAACGTTTCGGCCGCATCACATGTTAATTAGCTCGGACAACCAAGGCCGCATCACGTATCGGTGACTGGGCACAACCAATGGCGTGGAACCGCTACAAGATACTACGAGAATAGACACCACAGCCGCAGCAGTGCCACCAACAGCAACATCGCCCGTACCGACGACACCGTGACCGCCCCCGCTGCGGCAAACCCTTGCGCTCAATTGCAAGCTGCCACGATGAGCCTGAGCATCTCCTCCGATGCCTGGACTCCTTCGGACTTGGCCACCGTGAACTGCTCCGGGTTCCCCTTGGCCGCAGCCTCGACGGACTCGGAGGAAAAGGTGGTGATGAAGGCCCCCTTCCCCATAGAGTTGGCCTGCAAGACGCCGCCGCCGCCGTTGCCGGCGCAGTCACCGCAGACCGGACGCAGATTGAACCCAAGCAAGGAAGAGAGGAATGGGAACAGAAAAGGCACGGCGCAAGAAGAATAAACACGTCGTGTTGGTCGAGTCAGTCGCGCTCCTGCCAATTCGTGCGCTTTTTTATGGCATACCTCCAGCACAGACGGAAAAACGTGCCGGCCCCAACACAAGGCCATATCCTTTCGTAGCTCACGGAATCATCCGCAAAGAGGCAACCAAAATGTTATCCGACGACAATGAAGGATGTGTCGCGACCCGTGTGGTATACAGAGAAACAACTGAACGCGCTTTTAGCAGGGATACCCTCATCGACAACACCGGGGTATACAAGCCAAACCCACAACTCGATATTTGCCGTGCCAGTATCTCTCTCAAAAGCGACAACCGAAGTAGTTGCGAGATCTAACGCTGTTGCTGTATCAGCCCCGGCCCCGGGGCTCTGTTACCTTTGGTCTGGAACCCAAAACAAGCGCAACGGACGACCTCTTCGCAACGAGAGCGGTCCGTGAAAACAGCAGAGCACTGCAGATCCAAAAACACACTCTTCCGCGCTCACCAGGGCGATGTCGTTGTCATCGTCTCCCATGGAAGCGCAGTTCGCCAGAGGAATGTCGAAGTGCTCCCTGGCCAAGAAGGCCGCGGCGTTGTGCTTCCCGCTCCGCAACGGGCAGATGTCCACCAAGCCGAAGTTTGTCACGACGCGCAGGTCGGAAGGCAGAGAGGCCAACAGTTTTTTCATGGCTGCTTCACCCCCCCGCTCCTCCTCCTCCTCCTCTTCTTCCTGTGGATCCTCGGCCCCTTTTCCCTCGGGGTTCTCTCGAGCCCTCTTCTTGCCGCCCGTCTTAACCTTGATCCTGGATCGAGTGGAGCGGCGCCAATCAAGGATTGCGGGGTTTCCTCACAAGTATTCAAAACGAAGAAAGGGAGCCCGTGTTGCTACTACCACCCTAAGGGGCGCTCCTGCAAACCATTGCAGGGAATAATCAGCAAAAGCAGCAACACAGTGATGGACCGCGTCGCCAGCTTGTCCTGGACACCTAAAAAAAAACCGTGAAAACAAGCACCTAATCATGGTGTAGTAGGTGTTGGTGTCCACCTCGAAGCCCTCGGCAACAGCGGTCCGGTAGACGTCCCAGAGCGGACCCTCCCTGTCCTCGGGCGCGATCGCGTCCTGCGACGCCGGCCCGGTGGCGCTCTCCATCGTCTCCCTCCACTTCAGGTCCTCCGTGAGCGCTGACGCCGCGTGCGCCGTCAGCGTGGGGTCTCCAACCGCCGACTTCTCATCCGGGCAGGAAGGCTCTCCGCTGCCTCCTCCTCCTTCACCGCTGTTGACCTCCGTGTGCCCCTTGTCCCCGCTCCTCGCCGCGGCCGACACCGAAGCGACATCCTTCTTCGGGTAGAAAACCCGCCCCCCGTTCTCGATCACGTAGGCGTCGGCGCGCGGGAGGAAAGGGAGGCGGTTCACGAACGTCGAGTATCGGGTGCCCGACACGAGCACCAGGCGCGCGCCGCTCGCCCGCACTTGCGCCGCGAGCTTCAGGGTTTCTATTGAGATTCGGGCCTTGCGTCCGGTTGCGGATTCGGGGAGAGGGAGGACCTCCGGCATCCCGGGTGCGTCGGCCTCGTTCTCGTAGTAGTGGACAAGGGTCCCTGCTTGATCCGTCAAGGTTCGGATTGGGGGGGTGTTTAGACGGCTTGTCGTCGTGGGGAATCAAAGTTGTGACAGGCAAGCATGCTACGACCTAATACGCCACTCTATTGAGTGGGCTATTGTACCGTTGGACGCAATGGTCGAAACGTGCATCAACGCCGAGGAACGCGTACCGTACAGCCAGCATCATATGCGAACATCAAAGAGGCTGATTTCATGGAAAGAAATTGGCGTCAAGTGAGCACCGAGAGTTACGGGGGGTTTGGCCGCCAAACCCAACATCTTTAAGAAGGCGAACACCATCGAAAGAGGTTGTACAAACAACCGCCGCAGCCCAGCCCCAACAACCATGAATCCTTACCGTCGATGTCTGAAAATAGGCAGCGTATGCTCCCCTTGCCGGCACTACCGCTGTTGTTGCGAGGGCACATCGAGAAGAAGGCGAGCAACGGCGACGACAGCGTGAACAGGCGAAAGTATCGGAAGACGGTGTTTAGTTCTTAATGTGCACGTGTTTCTACGCGTTAACGCATCAATACGGCCTCAAATACATACGCACACCCACACCCCTGAGCGCGGCGGGGGGGCGAAGGCCGAGGTATCGGTATCCTGTTCAACTTGGCACGGTTGACAAACTTATCCGAAAAGGTAAAAAAATTGACAACATCACGCAGACATCCGTTTATGACGAGGCGTCCCGTGATGACGGAGTTCACAGGCTACGGTCGGCAGTGCAGAGGATTTCTGCTTGAAAATACTGCGCGTGGCTTGAAGATGGCCATGGAACGGTGGCACATCACTAACGGCGGTCCGCGAGGGCGACACTCGAATGTGTGTGTGCTCTTGTAGAAGAATAGTACTTCGAAGTACGTGTTTTTCGCCGGGGTGGGCGAGGTGGCCCACCATGATTCATACTTTCAAGCAAGAACAGCACGCGCGAAACAGGAAGGCCAAAGGTACGTGATCCTTTTGATTGCCACGCGCTGTTGCGCCATGCCCGGCTATGTTGATCTTGACAACAACTATGGGCTGGCAGAAAGACATCCCGCTCCGGTGTGCTGGCTTGAGGGAATCCGGGGAAAAGGCTGCACAAAAGGCTGCACACGTTGTTGATCTTGCTGACGACACTATCGAAGCGCAATGTGCTGTGCTGTTGTCTGCTGCATTGGACCGAATGCACCAACCTGATACGAACAACACTATATCCACGGAGGCAGGCCTCCGCACACATTAGTAGGGTTTACTCGTCCATGGCCGCCGGCCCTTTTTCGTCCCTGTACAGAGTAGCGCGCTTTTACACATGCAAGCGGAATCACCTGTTTGATCGACGCCCTTCTCTCTAACACGGCGAAACCTATCTCACTCTCTCACCTCGTGGCTGCTTCTGTCGAAGACATGGCAGCACCGGTCAGCAATAGCGTCAATGTGGCCCCGAGACGCATTCACGGCGGTGGTGCTGTAGAAACGGCTCACTCGGCAGACATCAGCAAGCGACGGCAACGCTTTTGGGGGGCGCGCAAAGTGCGCTGAACCTTTTTGTGCGTACCTGCTGGTACCTCGTCGGGACGCGGACCGAATCAATGCTCTTGCCCGCGAGCTGCCGACATGGGCGAGGTACAGACACAGAGATAGACGCCAACACTCGCCATGACTAGCACCACGGGACCAGGGGATGCGCTGAAGTTTGTGGTGAGAGTAGGCTCTATTGTATCCTCGTTTTCTCTAGCAGAACGTACCCACTAGGCACCGATACGGGGAACGTGTTGCAGCTACACTACATTTACAGCTGGAAGCGATGTTATTTCCCCGCGTTTTCGCCGTTCTCTCTTCGCCCTTGAGACGACTTACGGGCGATAGCCCTGTGTGCGAAGAAGAAAAGCTCGAAACTCTTCTCAACCTTCTCCTCGTCATCACAGGCTTTCTCGAGCCTGGTGAAGGTTGAATTCTGGACCGAGCTCGCCACCAAGAAGCTGGACACGTACCGCCTCAACGACGACGCACAGGTGCAGTACTTGTACAAGGATGCAAGTCCGTGAGAGTTTGAAGAACATTCGTGTGCAATGTAAGTCGACAACCTCGCCGAGCGACCTAAACAGGCCTACCAGCCTTGCTCGGAAGACTGCTTTGCTGCACCACAGAACGAGTAACAGCAGCAGCGGCTTCGGCAGTAGAAACAGCAGTGGTGTTAAGGACACTGCTGGTTCTTGGTACACGTGTCGAGCTACCACGGGCATTCCCCGTCGCGTCGGTGTACGCGTGCAGGTACGTACTTGAACTGACGCGTGCCGGAGGTTCACGTAGAAGTATGTGTCAAGTGTTTCAGTTGCACCAACACGCACACGCGACTTCTGATCGTGCTGTCCGTTTCATGCACGGCCGGATGAAGGTGTGAGTGGGCCTGTTTTAGGTAAAACACGCGACAGGGCAACGACTACCTCTTGCACGTATACACGGCACGAAACTCCTACAGCAGTAGTGGTGGGTCCAGTTCGGCGACCTCTAGTGTCAGGAGAGAATATAGTCGCCATTCAGGGCAGATAGCTCTCGCCGGTAGAGCGGCTGTTAGCCGAAGTGCAAGTGGTGCCGCGCGATTTTGTGGTCGCTTCGTAGTCGCTAAACCGGGACCATCACCAAATTCGTGTTGTTGAGAAGTATACAGTAGATGGAGGCGGGACACGTGTTTCCTTGCGCGTGTCGGGCGATATATGTTCATATGAGCGCATCCTCGTTGCGTTTGAGAGGCCCTCTGGAGTGCTGCTGCCACTGTGGCTTGTTTCATGGTCTTGCATGGTAGGATGTCAGTGCTGGCGTTCGAGCCGGGACTCGTTTTGTCCTCCGAACGGCTCTGCCCTCAGCCTTTTAACACTCCCTCGGTAGTCTTCGTACGATTTGAGTCTTCTTACGGTTTGTTTTTGTTTTGTTTTTGCTTATTTAGTATGTCATAACGAATTCATCTGTATCTATTGAAAAAGGCTTGATCTGAAATGGCTATCTTACTTCTCTTTTTTTTTTTACGGGTTGTCCTGCTCTCTCAGCGCTCGTCTGCGTTGATCTCCTCTTGGAAATATTCCGATTGTAAACGATCAACAAGAAGACAGTCGCTTCTCTTCGTTCGGCGGCGGCGCGAAGCGCCACTGACCCGAAAATATACCATAATCGTTTAGGGACGACGGACTGACAGGCAGCGTGTTCTCTGTGAATTTTGTCGTTGATGGCTCTCACCCTTCAGTATTTAGTGTCAGACAAACAAAGCATATATAATTGTAGTTGCGCCCGGCCTGATCCTTCAATCAAGTGTATTCTCCATTCAACACAGTGCAACACAACAGTGGTGAGTGCGTTCTTCACCTAAGGCCTGGTCTCTGCACTTTGAATTTACCGTTGCCTTGGAATCGCTCAATTTGGGCAATGGCGCGAAAGCGCCAAGAACCTTGTATTGTAGACTGTACTCTTCGGTCTAGGACTCTCTCTCTCTCTCTCTCTCTCTCTCTCTCTCTCTCTCTCTCTCTCCTGCAACACCGTAAGACTACCGGAGAAATACATGCATGCACATTGCATATCCAGGCAACTCAAGACAAGATGAACCAATCACCGACAGAGAGAAAAATACCAACGCCTAAATCGTCGCCGCAACCGATCCCCCCTCTCCCCCACCCTACACACGCTTACCAACAGCCGATATACGGGTTCTATGGCTCCGGTCACGACGCCAGGACACCTTGCCGCCTCAACCTGCTGGGCGAATCGTCTTTCGATTCTCCGGACGACGAAGGGCGGCGGGCGGCGGGACCGGGGGCGCGGTTCGAAGAGTGCCGCGCAATTGGCTACGTCAAGAACGTCAACACCAAGGAAGTAAGCGGCTAGCCTTAGTGTGATTGGTGCCTTGTTCGCTGCAGTCGCCTGTTTGTGCCACCGCATGACTCGTAAGGTGTTTCTCCAGCGGGGTGGGTGGGCGGTTGGGTGGGCGGTTGCTGCCGTTGGAATCAAGTAACGGACAGCGCCCGGGGGTGGTAGTGAACGGAGTGCCAGAACAGAAACAAGCGCACGGCAGCGTAGACAATCTGATGTTGTCTTTGCGTTTTTTTTCTCTCGGCGACCAGTTATGATCGCAACCAACACCCTGACCGCAGTACAAGGGCAATAACCCCCGCGGGACTGGTGACGGTTATCGGTAGCCTCGCGCGTAGCCTCGGAAAAAAACTACCTGCAAGTTGCCTGCCAAAGGTTCTCAAATCCCCGCCTCCCTCACTCGCCACATGAACATACTCCGCGCGCGCGTGCCAGGCCTTCAAGGAGCTCGACAAGCCCGCCGCGCTGGCGGCGATCGCTCGCGAGACGTGGGCGGACGCGGTCGAGAGCGACCGGGCCGTCGCCGAGCCCGAGCTCCTCCTCCGCTTCCTGCTCCTGACCTTCGCCGACCTCAAGAAGAGCGCGTTCCTCCACTGGTTCGCCTTCCCGACCCTCGGCAGCCAGGCCCTCTTCCGGCTTGTTTCCTCGAGGCCGGCTTCCGCCGCCGCCCCCGGAGTCCTCCTCGGGGGCCCCGCAGACGCCGCCTCGGTGGTGCGGGGCCTCGCCGGCCTGTGGGCCCGGTCCGTGGAGGGCACCGGGCGCCCCCACTGCCCCCCGTTCTTCGTCGTCGTGAAGGACCCGCGGCCCGGGGGGCGAGATGATGGTGATGGGGAGGAGGCGGTGGCGGCGGGGTTGAGGGTGCTGTCGCTTCTGGAGTTTGAGAGGGAGAGGACTGGCGGGGAGGTCGGCGACGACACGGTGGTGTTTGGTTTTGTGGACCCGTGCTCCGAGCCGGGAGGGATGCCCGGGTGGCCCCTCCGCAACTTCCTGGTGCTGCTCTCGGCCAGGTGGGGCGTGAAACGGGCGAGGGTCCTCTGCTTCAGGGAGCACGTGCCGCGCGCATCGGCGGGGGCGGGATCCGGTGCTGCTGCTGCTGCTGCTGTTGCTGCTGCTGCTGCTACTGCTGCTGGTGAGCTTCCGTTTCATCTGCTGGCTGGTGTTCACTTTTTGTGCGGTTGTGGTTGAGACCTGACGAATTTATCTGGGGTTTTTGTGGTGGAGGTGGTCGGAAACTTTTGACGTTTTTGCGGAAATCAACCCCGTTTTTGCCGCAAGACTCGTTTCACGCTGTCCTGGTCGTGCGCAGCTTTCGTGCTGGTCGCAGATAGTGTTTCTGCCCACAATACGTGTGTACGTGACTCCGGCAGCTTGTGCAATAGCCTGTCCCACCTTTTTCAGCCCACGCACGCACGCGCCACATGTTGTTCAAAGAAGGACGAACGGCACCCCAGTTGATGTTGCACGAAGCATGTCTGATATGCGTACGTACGTCCTTTCGAGGCCCCGCTTTGCCCCACCGTCAACACAAGCGACAACGCAAACGTATACATATACTAACCAGACAGGAATACGCACCACAAGGTCATCATCCTAACGAAAACACAACGACGTACAAACCAGACAAGAACATATCACAAGGCCATCACCCGTCCGCCACCCCCGTCATGCAGGCGGTGCTGCTGCTCACACTACGGGCGGCGGGCCGAGCCTCCTCGGCCGGAGCGTCGTCCTCGACATCGACCTATCCGCGGCGCCTTCCGTTTCGGGCGGTCCCGGGGAGGCGGCGGCGGCGGTAAAAGCGGCTTGGCTGCCGGCACGTGTGGGGTCCCTTGGGTGGGAGCCGAACGCCGCCGGCCGGCCGGGGCCCCGTATGTCGGACCTCAGCTCCGTGCTGGACCCGGCGAGGCTCGCCGAGAACAGCGTGCGTCTGAACATCAAGCTCATGCGTTGGAGGGCCCTCCCTGAGCTGGACGTGGAGCTGCTGGCCGAGACAAAGTGCTTGCTGTTGGGAGCGGGTGAGTTTTGAGCGGGCGGGGGGAGGTGGGGGGGGGGCAAACACCCGGTGAACCCAAGGTGTTTTCGGGAACTGCGATGGTGTGTAGGGCTCTCGTTGGGTGTAACTTGCTTCTTGGTTGTGCTGGAGGGAATCGTAGGAGAACAGCGATTCGGATTTGAAAAATTGGTGGCAACCCGTCACCGGTTTAGCGAACACGTAGTAGTCTCTCTCGTCGCGTGGGTGAGGTGTTCGGTGCTATTCTACCGTTTCGCCCAACAACGTCCACCCCTTGCCGCCGCAGGCACGCTGGGCTGCGCCGTCGCCCGGTGCCTGATGGGCTGGGGGATTCAGCACATTACCTTCGCGGACAACGGGCGCGTGGCGTACTCGAACCCGGTCCGTCAGTCGCTCTTCGCCTTCGAGGACTGCAAGGGCGGGGGCAGGTTCAAGGCAGAGGCGGCGGCGGCGGCCCTGTCGGCGGTGTACCCGGGAGCGAGGTCCTCGGGGCACGTGCTGACGATCCCGATGCCCGGCCACCCGCTGACGACGCCGGCGGAGGCCTCGCGGGCGAGGCGCGACGCCGAGACGCTCGAGGAGCTCGTCTCCTCGCACGACGTGGTGTTCGTGCTGACGGACTCGAGGGAGTCCCGCTGGCTGCCGACGCTCCTCGCCGCCAAGCACGACAAGATCTGCGTCAACGCCGCGCTCGGGCTGGACTCTTTCCTGGTGGTGAGGCACGGCGGGAGCCCGGACGACGGGGAAGGGGGGGAGACTTTGAAGGAGGACAACGGAAGAAAACGTCAGGCAGAGGCACCCGCGGTAGGGGCGGCGGCGTCACCCTCGCAGATGGCGGAGAAGGTAGAATCAGGAAAGCCGCAAGCATCCGCAGCATCCGCAGCAGCGGCGTCATCACCGGAAGCTCGAAAACCTGAGAGTGAGCCTACGGCGCCGTCTTGTCCTCCCGGTACCGATGCCACCACCGTGGCAACAGCTGCTGCCGCCGCCTCCGCCGCCGTCCGACGGGCGACGCCCTCCCGGCTCGGGTGCTACTTCTGCACGGACGTCGTCGCCCCCGAGAACTCCTCCCTGAACCGGACCCTCGACCAGCAGTGCACCGTCACCCGGCCGGGGCTGGCCCCGATGGCGGCCGCCACCGCGGTGGAGATGACCGTGGGGCTGCTCCACCACCCCCTCCGGCAGAGAGCGCCGGCGGACGACAGCGCCGGGAGAGCGAGGGGGCTCGGGGCGGCGCAAGCGGCGGCGGCGGCGGCGGCGGGGCAGGGCGGGGGGCACCCCCTCGGCGCGTTACCACACCAGGTATTTGTTCTAACGCCTGTGTTTTTGGTGTAGGCAGGCGTTCTCGTTCTGGTGGGTTTTGAGGAGAGGGAACTGCATGAACTGGTTTGCCGTGTGTTGTGGTATCGAGGTACGGGCTCCTTTGCAACAGGTAATCGTTTCGCCCCCCCCCCCCCCCCCCCCCAGGCCTGG
>FN649751.1:4662761-4676328 GCA_000310025.1 Ectocarpus siliculosus | reverse complement strand
GGGGGGGGGGGGGGGGGGGGGGGGGGGGAGGCAAAACGCAGGTGGTGGTGTTGGTGTGATGTTCAACTTTCGTACCAAAGTTGTTCGACTTTCGTGCCATAGTTGTAATGCAATAGCTTCACGCACTCGAAGTGCCGACAACGATAACACCTCGCGTGGTCGCTTGCGCTACTGCCCGTTTCAATCAAAGGTTAGCGATCCAATCCACACTGCGCGCCGGTTCTTGGAGCGTCAAGAGTCACGCCCCTCAGTGTTCCACAACTTTGCTGTGCCTTTTAGTTGCTTCATTCGAACGTATCTTTGTCCTTGTTTTCAGTTATGAATGGCCCCACTTCCCACTAACACGTGCTGCCCCGCTGCCACTACAACCGCCCGAGTCTAGACAGGCGAGGGCCACGGTGTAGTGGTTCGTGATTCTCAACCATGATCGAGAAACCAAAGAAGGGACGCTATTGTTGCGCGCATCAGGTGCTTCTGCGCCGCCATCCTTCCGTCGTTCGGTGGATGCACTACGCCCGACGCGTGTCAACAAAGGAAGGAATGAATGCCTGCCCGCGGAGGATGCCGCGTCGCCACCGCTCTACCTATTTCCCATCCTTCGCCCAGTGCAACCAGCATTACATCTAGTGCCAATCAAGAAAATCAAAAGTCACCTGGGGGCTGCGGCTGGGCTCGGCCCGAAGGGTCTGGTAACGGCGTGTGCTGTTGACGTGGTGGTCCCCGTGCCTCTGGAGCTTGAACAGCACCATGTTGGTCAGCCGGTGGGGAGCGTCCCAGCTGTGCTCGAACCCGACCGGCTCCGTCCTCCCCTGCTCGTCTCGCTTGCGCTCGAGCTGCTTCCATCCATCCATCCATCCATCGATAGACCGTGTCGCAAACCAGGCGAGCGGCAATGGAATCGATAGGGAAGCATTGTGGTTGGGAGGGGGCACGGGGGCGGCGGCAAGCGTGCGGTGGGGGCATTGTGTTCAGGCTCTCTCCGCCAAGCGCGTGAGTGGGGCAAGCTCACACTTGCATGCCAACAACATGCTCTCGGTCTTGCCACCGCGTTCGGCAACGTTGTTCATTCACCGTAAGTCCCGTCCCGCGGGTAAGTTATCATATTCCAGATGCGATGGACACGTACATACATACCACGAAATCACCACCCTTTTTGTCCACTTTGTCATCAGGTCAAGCGACCAAAGTGTGCAAACGGTCAAGACTTGCGTCACCGCCGCTGCGAGGAAGCTACAAAATGTACACCGGGCGCAACAAGAAAGGCCTCCAGTGCTCTTGGGTGTCTCACCCCGTAGTGTTCGACGTAGTTGACCTTTGGTGACGGCGGGTGTGGTTGTGGACGGCAGGGGCACGAGAACATTCACAGTCCCATGTCGTAACGTGCGCAATCGCCAACGTAGCCGGGGAGCGAAAAGAGGACACGGGCGTGAGTACGAAAACGACAAGCGAGTGGCAGGAGACGGGGAAATGCAACAGCGGAGGAACCAATACTACCTTGGGTCATGAAAAATCGACGGCAGTCCCAACGCACAAAAGCAAAGCAGGCTCTCGATCGAACTGCTCACGCGGGACACAACCACTCCTCCCCCTCCCTTCAACTCTCTCTCTATTTCTCTCTCTCTGCCGAAACCAAGGCTTTCCGATGATGACCCCCTACACGTGTTCATCCCGTCGCCCCAGCCACCGCCTGATCTGGTGATGACGCACCGACTCGAAGAAGAAGATTCCGATCAAGCTCTGTCCCACGAACAGCGGGATGGTCAGAGGGCCGAACATCGCGGTCAAGAGGGCGCAGAGGCACGAGGAGGCTACCCAGTACCTGCCACATGTCACGCGCCCACACGCCAAGCGTTTTAGCCGCGAGACACGGGAGGAGGCACAATGACCCACGATCCCCCGAAAGGGCAAGGTGGGTGAGGAAGCGCTAAGGGCGTCGGCTTGTGGCGTTGAGCGGTTTCAATGCAATAATGCCGAATTCCGCCTCCCTCCCTCCCCAAGCGCCCCAGTGACGAAGGAAAACGATTATCGCGATGGGGGGGGGGAGGAATTGACGAGTCCCGGCTGCCTTCGGGATGCGTGGGTCTAACGCACGCGGCCAAGCATGCGTACCCCCCCCCTCCCGAGTGCACGTCCCCAAACCACGCTACCCCCGACAGCCGCGCATAACCGGATCAGTTGGAAAGCCACGTTCAAATACACAAACTGCTGTCCTTCACTCTATTTCGCCTATTAATAGTGCAGCAGCCAAATCAAACCAAACCAACCCACCAGAGCATCTCGTTGTGGTAGAACGGGAGGTTCCTGTCGCGGAGGCGGTCGGTCTCCAGCCTCCACGCGCTGGCGAAGCTCCCCACCACGCAGCGAGGCAGGAACGAGTAGAAAGACTCCCCAAACCTGGCAGGGCGGCGGCGACCGGGGGGTGGGGGTTCGATTGAGCCAGCGCGAAACACATGGGCGTAAGGTGGTGGGTGGCCTGGCGATGGGGGGTGGGGTTTCAATTGAGCCAACGCCAACAACACAAACGCGTTGCAGTGGCCTGGCGATAGTGATCGGCCTTCGATTGAGCAAAAAAATACAACATCAACGTATCGAATTTTGGTGAAGGTTTCTCGGCGATCTGCCCGTCCGCCCTGTCTTGGTCCTCTCCGTTTTCTTCTCCCATTTCCCCCAACCGGGGGCGCGAGAGCGGCAGCGAGACCGCCGGCAAAGGGCAAGCAAAGGAAATAAGGAAGGCTGCGGAGCGAGGGATACCTTCGCTGTATCTTGTAGGGACCTAACTACAACAACAGGCTAAAACGGGTTTTGAGACGGTGTGGTTGTTTTGTCGTGGTCGCAAGGGGTCAATGTCGCACCGGCGGTAGCAGGTTGACCTCCCCAAAAAAAGACAAACGAAAGGAAAAAAAAAAACGCCTCCTAATACGTGTTCTGCAAGGTAGCCACCGTGTGTTCTGCCGTTGTGTGCCGCGGTCGGCGAAGCACAGGGCGACCTACGAGAAAGCGATATGCCTCAAATGGTAGATTCTGACTAGCTGCCGTGTTGAGGTGTCGCACGGCGGTGTGCACGGCATGCGCTGCCCTCTGCCGGCCCGCGTGGAACCCATGCAGGACGGCAAGGATAGACACGGTTGTAGCCTACTGCTGTACCTCGCGGTGGCCGGGTCCTCGTCCGTGGCCACAAGCTTGTGGTGTCCCCTGTTGTGCTCGACGTAGAAGTGGCCGTAGCTTATCATGACGCACATCGCTCGTCCTGGTTTCCCGCGAGGAAGGAGGAGGAGGTCCAAACAAGGGTCAGCAAATATATACCATATAGCCTTTGATGTTGCTGCTGTAGGGGATGGCAGGGAACGCGGGCTACACATCAGGCGGGGGGGAGCAAAGGGGGCAACGTATTTATCCGCCGACAGCAACGTAGCCGTGTGGCCAACGCAGCAGCAGAGCGCGAAAGAGGGCGGCGGGGAGTAAACGTTCGTCCCAACAACTGAGGAAACCTGACCGTAGCAACAGTACCAAAAGGAAATACAACTACAAACATCGCCAACAGACACAACACGACCGACAGTGAGCCTCTCGGGTCGTTAATAGTCTTCGGCGGGTGTCCCCTCGCTCCTCACCCAGCCACTGCTCGATACGGTTGGACTTGTGCACCAGCTCGTGGCTAAGGGTGATGCCGATCCCGCCCGTGTACACCGCGACAGACACCACAAAACCTGACCACATCACCCAGACAAGGGCAACAACGAAACAGGTATTCGTGGCGAGGGAGGCAGCGGGAAAACGACGAAAATAACTCTCAAGGTCCCCGTCAAACATGGCCAGAGGGCAGCACCTCGTTCCCTCAACAGACGCGCGATGGATGCATCAAGAGGATCGATGGATGCATCAAGCCGCTGCGTTCCTTCAGCCAACAACGAAACGAACAAAGTGATACTTTTCGGGACTGGCCCGTCGAAACCTTTTGGTCCTCGTTGCCACAACGGTCGTGTAGAGGGACGGAAACGCTTGTTTCCCGACATGCGGCGCCAATTGCTGCCCCCCCTCACCGAAAAATTCGAGGGGCGTCAGAGGGATGGTGTTCACGGCGTGGCAACCGTAGGCCAAGAGAGCCAGCTGGGCCGGAAGGAATATCCAGGAGGCTATCCGGAACCATTTCCTGTCGATCAAAGCCGTCGGGGGTTCGGGAAAACGGTATCCATGAGGGGGGGGGCGGGTCGAGACGGGAGGGCGTCGTCGGTCTTGCTTGCAAAACTCTGGTTGTCAGCTCGGGAGAAAGATGGGGGACGGCGACTGCCTGAGTGACCCTTCATCAACGCATCACTCAACTTTATCGCGGCGAAGTTCTTTCGCCCACCCTGCGGCGCGAAAATCGAAAAACTGACCTTTCTCGCAGGACCTTGTACTCTGCGTCCCGCTTGTTGAAAGTGTCCACGCCCACGACGAAGTCGGCCAAGGGTAGGAAGAAGAACGCCCAGTAGAAGCTTATCGCCGTCCACCCGCCGCCCTGTCGTTTCGTTGTCGGCGGTGGCGGTGCGGCAAAGGAACACGTGTTCGGGACGGGGTGTCAAGCCACCACCACCACCACCACCACCACCACCACCACCACCATCACCGCGGCAGAGAAAAAAATGGCAGCAGAGTATGACAGAAACAAACGCGGCCTGTGCTTTGAGCGGCAGAGGAGAAAGCAGCAGGAACCAGGTCCATAGTTGTTAGGGTTAGTCGAGACCCGCCGGGTCATCCCACCCCTCCCCCGTCCGACAGCACGAACAAGTGCCTGCCCTACACAAAGGGCGATGACACAACACACGCAGGCACGCACCGCCAAACCGTTCCGCGCCGCCACGCAAAAACCCGCCACCCATACAAGTACCCTTCATCCCTTCCGTTTGTTTATTTGCCCCTATGACGTGCGTAGACTGTAGACTGACCTAGCATGCATTGAAGCAGGAAAGCAGGTCTGCACGCGTACATATGTATGTACGCTTATCAAGAAACGCTTCCCGTGTGGCGGCCCCCCACGCACCTCGTGCACGCCCTTGACGGCGAAGAAAGGGATTGCCAGGTGCATGAAGTACGGGGACGGGCTGTCCCCCGAGTCTGGGATGAGGGCCGTCGCCAGGAAGAGCGCGGCAACGAACCTTACAACGCCACCAAACACGAACAAGGGGTTGTTGTTGTTGTGGGTGTGGTTGTTGATGACGTTGATCTTGGGATGCTTGCTGCCGCTGGTGCTGGTGGTGCTGGTAGTGCTACTGATACTGCTGCCCTCAAACGTTGAGAACATCCTGCCCTCTCTGTCGCCTCCTCGATTCTACGAAGTGCTTCTTCTACTTCTGGTGTGGTACTTTCCGTGGCCCTAAGCTCGACGAATCCGAAGGCACGCCTGAAATCCACGGTCGTGAGATAGTAGATCGTGAGACCAACGACATGGCAGCCGTAATCTAGGTGTAATACAACCACTCTTCCAAACACCGATGGCGAAACGTTACACGGTTTCAATGTGAGGGCTCCCCGTCTAGTAGTTGTTTCTACCACTCGCTGTCGTTGTCGAGAACGGCATGTTGTTGACCATTCGCCTGCATCAAGCTCTATGTACTTTATCCCTTCCAGAACACCACCACGCTGCGCACGCGCACATCACGCCCCGTGACTCTGGCCCGAACGAACCCAAACACAAGTATTACTAGTGTGAGGAGCCCACACAGCAAAGGTGCGCCTGAGCCGCACCCATATCCACAACATAAACCCACCCTGCGTACACCCAGATGTCATACTCCAGCAGGAACATGGATCCCGCGATCAGTCCCACCACCCACGCTTGCCAGAGCCGGGGACACAGGCGAGCCATCCCCGGATCGGGCCGGGGGTAGTCCCTCAACGCCCACCAGTCCATGCCCGGCACTTCCTTCGACCTGCCGTGATATCGTTAGAATAAACCTTGTGGGATAAAGCACTACGCATGCAAGTAACCAGGGTTCATCACTGCTTTGATGTCGGATTCTTGGAGGGCACATGCCATACGCCACAGCGAAATCGCAGAAAAAAATCGTGTCAACCCTTGTGCACTACCCTCGAGGTCCTTAGATGGCACATTCTTTTGGCCTGCTACTGCTGTTACTTTAAGTTCGCCAAGAGTCCACCTCTGTAGTCTACACAGTATAGTTGATAAAAAAGAAAACAACAGCAAGCAGTTTCGTCTCTCACACAGACGCTGCGGTCCTGGTTTTCCATGCCATTTCTTCGATCTCATGTTGGTAGCGTCACGTAAGGAATCCACAACACTGGAGATTCTGGCACTAACACAGAAGACTGACTGCGAAGAAATGAGAAACCTGGACTGACAAAAAGTGCTGAACTGCGTTGTACAGTTCGTACCGTAAGGTTGCGAGTCATCGCACGGTCCGGAGTCATCGCACCGCTCGAAAAAATGGCTTAATGATGTTATTCGATTTCCGGGCAGGTCTGGAGTAACCGCACAGGGGTGCGATGACTCGCAACCTGGGGTAGTTGAGTGCCCGTGTTGGCATGTCAACTCTGCTGTATCATCGTCGCACAGCACACGTGGAGGTATGAAGGAAATGAAAAACAACGGAGTTTTGTTGGATCGGTAAACTTGAACACCGTCCATTCAACCAAAACACTTTTACTTTCCAAAACACGAGAACGAGAAAGAAAAACAGCAGACATAATCCGAAGGTTGTGAGTCGCGTGTAGTCACAGCTCGACGGCGGGAAATCGCGTTTTCCGCCCGCGCGGGATTTCGTGCTTCGCCGCGTTTTATTTCGCCGCAACGGTTGTGGGTGTGCGTGTCTTTCTTATTAGCATCGAGGCGCTAACCGGCTGTGTGTGTGTGTGTGTGCTTTCTCAAAAACCTAGCATCCACCGGGCTAGCTGCTGTGGTTCACTGATGTGGGTGTGTGTGTGTACGTTGCGTGTGGAGCCTGCAACCGCAGCACAACTGAGGTGTCCGTGCGTCTGCCAAGATTTTTCGAGTACCGCACATACCGGAGTTACCGCGCAAGGGGTGTGCGTTATTCTTGATAATATGATAATATCACCTTCAGGGTTTACTCAAGGACCACACGTACCGGAGTTATCGCACAGGGATGGGTGTTATATATCAAAAACCAATGATTTAATTCGATGTCCGCACAGGGCCCCGAGTCATCGCACGGTCCGGAGTCATCACACCCTATGCGATGGAAAACTAAACGGCGAAAATGCTTACAAAACGACCGCACGGGGGTGAAATGACTCGCAACGGTAGTTTACCAACAACAGCACGGCGGTGTCTCTCACACAGACATCGCGGCCCTTCTTCCAGGCCAGTTTTCCGATCTAATGTTGGTAGCCTCAAGCGAGGCATCCACAACAGCGGGGATTCGGGCACCAACACAGAAGATTGGCTGCGAAACGAGAACAAAACTCCAAAAAACTGGACTGAAAAAGCGCTGAAACAGGCGTTGTTACGGGTGTACCAGTCTTTAGTGACGTGGTGACCAACTCGATCTCAGACCTCAGCGTGTTTCCTTTCGGGTCTAACTAGTTGTATACACTCCTCCATTGTTGCGTTGTGATACTGCCGTCGGCCGGTGGCTTCGCACTCAGCTAAGGGCGAGATAATCCTTGTGGTCCTAGACTATGTCAATATCGCCACCAACCGACAAGTTGAAGTTCTGTTTGTCATCATCAGCCGCACACTTTGGTTTCAATATTCAAAATGGAAACTTTTCGACACGGGCCTACTGCGTGGTATGACTGAGGACACGACAGCACCAAACCGCCCTCGTTTCAAGGCGAAGGACTGTGATTGACTTACCGCTTCTTCGTTTCATTCTGCTGCCGATCCACTATTACTGCTGTTCCATCATCGCGGGTGACTTCCGAGTGCGGAGGCATATCCTTCTCAGCCCCTGTGCGTGGTGACGAGAGCTCGCAGTTGTCGCTGGTGGTCGTCCTTCCTTCCCTCCGATGTGTGTCTTATTCTGTTCGTTCCCCCTCGCCCGGGCCCTGTCTCTCCCCCCCTCTCTCGCCTTGCAGCTGCCGGCACTGCTGAACTGCCGTGCTGTGCTGTGCTGTGGGGCGGTGGGGCGGCGATCGCTTCCCTGATTTCGCCGCATATTTGATTTCGTGGGGATTTCGCCGCACATTACCAAGGAGCGTTCCAACACGCCACGTCGTATGCTACAAACCACCGCTGTGTGCTGGCCGTGTGCCCCGGACACGTTCACCTACCCAAACCCGCATCCACCGCTGAAATGCTCAAGCTTCTCCTCTTGGTCGTGGCACTCGCCCACGACGGCCGCGCGGCGCTGTTTGATCAGGAGGTGGGTGCGTGTTCCGAGAGGTCCGCTCTTTGTTGTAACATGTACTTGGCTGCTGCTGCGATGAGCTTCAACAGCAATCAGGCCGTTCGGCCATCGTTGCCTAACGGTATGCCTTCATGGGCAACATGGGCGTCTCTAGTTGTCTTCATTCCCTGCCTTCCGCCCACTCTCTGGTATCAGCGCCCTCGCCAATTCCAAGCTGGAACTGCTGTGATTGTCTTCAACCTCGACCCAACACACACCCGGTGTACCCACACACCTATATGTAGGAATAGCACATCTGCTGTACCCAAGCTACCTGACTGAGGCGCAACAACTACAGCGGAGAATGCGCTGTTGCAAGCTGCCGCAAATGCGATAGGCATGGCCGCAACTATCCAGCAGCGTTGCATGGATAACTAGTTCCTAAGCCTTTTCGATCGTTGGCCTGGTCTACAGCAGTGAAACTAAAGTACAATACAGGTATTCTGCTGGACACTCTGTATGGAGCTATTTCAAATGAGTGAATGCCGTTTGCATTCCACCGTCTCTGGTAGTCGTGTTGTTTGGTACCAATGTGATGTGCGGTGCATGTACACTAGACTAGACTAGTTCTGACGAGGCTGTTGGGGAGCCCTAGTGACACGGTCACTGCTCTGCGCCAACGACGACAACAGTCCAATGGAAAACGAAAAAAGCCCGCACCACCCCCCGCCACCAGAGAGGGAAACGCTCTCAACGGCCACGTTGTCTTTCCCTAAAGCGAAAGGTGAAACCATCCCAGCTTCAAACTGAAGGTCCTGTCTAGGACTCTCCTTTGGCCACAACGTTCGCCGGATAAAATGAAGTATGCAATATGCATGTACATACATACGTTGTGTGCCCGTGGTCTGTCCAGCTCCGGAGCGCACACTGGCTTGGCGCCCCTCCCCCGTAGGTAGTTGCCCGCTTTCTGGACCGAGTTATTGGCTGTTCTACCGGGGAAGAAGCGCCCCTTGCTGCTACGTTTGCTCCAAAAAGCGGGGAAGTCCATCCACCGTAGGATAGCAAAAAGCCCACGTGATGCTCGTAGGAGGTCAAAACAGTCGGAAAATGTAGAAGGTTTTCTCGAGTCCACCGGTCCCTTACCACAAATACGCTGTTGCTCCCACTAACCCCCTGTTCCGGGATCTCGTCCCGTCCCACCAACAACGTGGGGTGGCTTCACGTCCCCGCGGAAACGACTGCGCGTGATGCATAGCCCCGCTCGCTGACGGCACCCCGGAATAACAATCCATGCCGAGGCACGGCGGGCGCTAGAGGGGCACGTCCCCGAAGCCCCGGCCGCCGCTGCTGCTACGTTGCCGGCGCTACCGGTGGAGTGCCGCTGCTCGGGCCGCTCGCTCGGAGGGGGGAGCTCCCGCGGTCGCGGCCACACGCCGCCAACGCGCTTGTCGCTGCCGATCGAACGAGGACGAGATTGCGCTCATCGAGGAGGAGGCTGCGTGCGGCGCACCCGGGCTGCAGGTCGAGCCGACCGCGACATGGCGGCGGTGGGGGATTGTTGTGGTCGTCGTCGTCGTCGTGGACCTCGTTGTCTTCATCGCGAAGTCTGCGGGCGGGCACGGCGGCGCGATCGCCACGTTTCAGCGGTAGTAGGCTTGGGGGGACAGCGGGGCGGGATGGCGACGCCGGCGGAACCCCGGACCTTGTTGATCAGTCAGAAGACGAGGCCGCGGCGGCGGTGGCGGCGGCGGAAGCGGGTGCGGCGGGAGGGTGGCAGGGGTGGATGGACGGGGCGGTCGCCAAGGTGAAGGAAGCCCTGCCGGAGCCGAGCGAGGCGAAGAAGATCCTCCCCCTGGGATTGATGCTGTTCTTCATCCTCTTCGACTACACCATCCTCCGAGACACAAAGGTACAAACGTGTTCTTTTTGTGCCTCGTTCAGTTTTTTTCCTGTCTCTCCGGTTGTCTTGTTCCCGCCAACTTGCCCCTTTTGTCATGACGTGCGTGTGTTTTCTGCCTGTTTGTTTCGGCAGTCTTGGAGAACGTGTAGTTGCAGCCGAAACATCTCTCGTACTCTCCTTTGTTTCGTTTGCTGTGCTGCTGCCTAACCCAGAAAGAAGTTCGGCACAGGGGGTGGCGTATGTTGCATTGAGTCCCAACCTAAACCTGCGAGGCGGGTCTGGTGGCCGGAGCCGCTCTCCCGCCCTAACTTTTGACACACGCTGTCGAACACTACGATGAAGTATATCGCCAACGCTCCTGATAGAGAAAGAAAGGGTTGGCACCCGTCCCGTAGTGTCTTGCGTTGTTTTAATCTCGATCGTGTGCTGGTTCCCCTCTTCCCGCGCGTAGCGTTAGACGCAACCACAAGCAGCGCTGCTCTGCGCCGACAAAATAACGCAGGAGGAAAAAGCATGTACTCCCTCCCCCCCTCACGAGAGACCCCCTTTTGTTGGTTCCCGTTATCATTTAGCTGCGTACCACTGGACTGAAGGTCGTTTTTATTGTCTACACCCCCCCCACCCCTCACTATTCTCCGCCGGCGGACCCCGCCACATATACGCCCAGGACGTGCTGGTGGTGACGGCTCCGAGCAGCGGCGCCGAGGTGATCCCGTTCCTCAAGACGTACGTCAACCTTCCCGGCGCCGTGGCCTTCACGGTCCTGTACTCCAAGCTCTGTAACGCCGCCGAGCAGGTTTTTGCCGTCGTTTATTGTCGGAAAGATTTTTTTTTTCGGCGGCCGGCACACTGTTCGCAACCAGCAGCGTGGGGGGGGGGGATCGAGGGTGACGGGAGTGAGTGACTGGACTGACTGGCTCCTCGATTCCCCCGTCCGAAGAAACGGCATCCCTCCCGCCCTGCGTGTTGTGTCCGTGATAGTTGGTGGGGGCGGGTGTGCTGTTTGTGTAGCGCGCAGCAGGTGCCTAACGTGCTTGGAAACCCTGTGCACGGTAACACGTGGTGTGCGTGTGCTGGTAGATGTTTCGCGACGGTCGATGCGGCGGTCGATGCGGCTGCGGCCCTTTTGCGTCGTCAAGGGGCGGGGACCGGAGGGGGAGGGGGTTGCGGGACAACGTTGACCGCCCGAAACGTCACGCGTTTTTGTTCTGATCTGTCTTGTTGTGTTCTTTGCGGTAAACGGTTTCATCTCTGTTTCCGATGACCCCGAAACGTCACGCGTTTTTGTTCTGATCTGTCTTGATGTGTTCTTTGCGGTAAATGGTTTCATCTCGGTTTCCGGTGAACTCACACGCACAGGAGCGAGTGTTCTACACCGTGATTGGCTTCTTCCTGTCCTTCTTCGCCGTCTTCGCGGCCTTCCTCTACCCGAATCGGTAAGATGGCCGGATTAAAGTACCACCGCTTACCTCCGCATTGTACCAGGCAAGAATTAGTATCCCGAGCTCGCCACGAGTAGCGGAGAGACGGGCTCGTCGATGATGCGTGGCAAGTACCTCAATAGTTTTTCACTCGAACGACGGCTGGCGCCCTCTTCGGTGGCGTCTAAATTGCTGGCCTCACGCCGACGCCACCGTCGACGAAGTCTTTGCCGCATGAACGCACGGACAAAAACATCCGACGTGTTTGTGGAGCAGTCACCAAAATTCACGTATTGTGTCCTCACACTCGGGAAAAACACTTGCCTCGACTCCCAGGGGGGGGGGGGGGATGCACCATGCCTTTTCCGCCCCTCCCGCGGTGTAGTGGATACCTGACTCCCTCCTGCCATGATCGAAACCCATCACAACAGAATCCCATACCTCCCTCCCCGTGAAGCTGAAACTTGAAGAGCATGGCCCGAAATGTTCGGCCCCGTACCTGTGTGAAGTAGAAACGGCCCTCCCCGACAAGCAGAGATGCGCTGCCGTCGTTGGCCCCCCCCCCGGTGTTTGTCATCGGGGTTGGGTTTTCGTCGCTTGGCAACGACGTTGTAAAACACGCCAATTCACTTCGTGAACTCGGCAACCAGGTTACCGTTTTTTGTTTTACCTCTGTTTATTTTTTTGGCGGTAACCATAATGGTGGTCGAGTTGTACGGGGTCGAGAACCTCTACTCCGCGCAAAGGGGGATGATCGCACCACGTTGTGTTAAAATGGTCAAGCATCCTCGAGGCAGTTACACAGTGCTTATAACTGTCTCTGGAAGTGAAAGCACCAGAAATAAATTAAGTCATACGCAGCTGTCATCCGTACGCAAGGAAGAAAGCACAAGATACCGAACACCCTTAGCAGGATGCAGCGCACCCTTCATGCGACTCGCCGAATACCTCACGGCGCTTCGCGCTTGGTGATGTGAGAGCCTGGTGAGAACCCGGCGTGCTCCGTCCCGGCTTCGTAGGGATGCGAGGTCAATGGTCTAACGACTACGGCATGCACGACTATGAGTATGAGTACACCTCTCCCCCCCCCGTCCGTCCGTCCGTCCGTCCGTCCCACCTGAAGGGACGTCCTGAGCACCGCCGTCCTGGCGGACTCTATGCAGGCGTTTCTCCCCCAGGGCCTGTCGGCGCTCTCCAGCATCGTCAGGAACTGGACATTCTCGCTGTTCTACCTCATGTCGGAGCTGTGGGGTTCCGTGGTAGTCAGCGTCTTGGTGAGAAGCGGGAAGGCGGGAGTGGGAGGGACAAAAAAATATCTGATGAATAGTTCTCCGTGTTTTTGGCGGTGAATTGTAGCTCTTGGTGTCACCGGCGGTTGGGTCGGGCGTGGAGGGGGGTGCTATATTTCACTCCCGGTGGCTGTTGCTTGTCCTTAAGCTTACCCCCTTTTTCTTCGGGGGGCATGGGGGCGAAATGGAGCGATTCTGCGGGCACGTCGTGCAAATAAACCCCACGGTATATTGTTGAGTACAACGGCATGTTCCTCTGAACCATATCTACCGTATTGCCAGGTAGTACAGACCGGTCATGACGAGGTCACTATTTCGGGTGCTACTACTCCACCTGTTGTGGCGAAAGTACAGTGTCTCAAGAAATAACTAAGGGATGCGTGCACGTCATGTGGGTTGATTTCCCGGTTCCCCACCCATCTTTCCAACCGTCTCCCCTCGCGACCCTCCCCCCCCCCTTCTCCTTTCTGCCTATCGCCCTCCATCCCGCTGCTGCTGCTGCTGCTGCTGCTGCTGCTGCTGCGTTTCCGCCCTCCGTTCCTCTCAGTTTTGGGGATTTGCTAACGATATCGTGTCCGTATCGGAGGCGAAGCGATTCTACCCTCTCTTCGGGTTGGGCGCCAACCTAACCCTCGTCTTCTCCGGGCGTTACATGAGGTGAGGTGACAT
>FN649751.1:4632159-4662381 GCA_000310025.1 Ectocarpus siliculosus | reverse complement strand
CCCCCCCCCCCCCCCCAAGACGGGGACAGCTTCTTGCCGCCGTGACAGCTTCTTGCCGCCGTGCTCGCTTAGGTACCCCCCCGTCCTTCTAGCGATGATGATTACCGTAACCAACATAGTAGTGTAGTTGAATCTGCTTGTTTGTCTGCTTGCTCCTTCGTTTCCCCCCTCTTGTTTTATCGCTCGGATTTTTTGAACGCCGTCTTATTTCCACGACCTTTCTGCACCGCCTCCGGCGATGGACACGATCGAACAGGCTGGTGTCCTCGATCCGGCAGTCCCTTCCCCCAGACGTGGACAAGTGGGGGGTGTCTCTGCAGCTGCTCATGGGCGCAGTCGTCACGGGTGGGCTGGTCGTGGCCGGGTGTTACCGGTGGATGCAGGAAAACGTTATCACGGACCCGGAATGTGTCGATGCTGACAGGTAAGGCAACAACCCGCAACGCGGTGCGGTGGTCTTGACGGCGTTGTGCCAAGGGCGCCTTTGTTACGGCTATGTATCATCATCCTCGTTGTTTTGTGGTTCTTGGGTGTACCACCGGTGATGTTTTGGCTGCCCGAGTATTTCATTCGTTTTTTTTTTTTCTATGACTCTTTTTGACGACGCGTGCTGCTTTTTGGCTGTGGTCATTGGTCGTCGTTGTCACTGCCATAGACGCTGTCCCCATTTCTATTGTTGGTGTGTTGGCGTTGTCCATTTCCATGTTTTTGCCGTGAACGTCATCGTCATCATCATCATCGCCATATCTTGTATTGCCGCTGTCCCTGTCGGCGTACCCCCCCCCCCCCCGCCCTCTTGGCTTCTGGTTCTGCCCCGTCGGGAATAGCGCCGCCGGCATGAAGGAGACGACCAGCCTGACCCTCAAGGAGAGCGCCGCCTTCCTCGGGGCCAATGACTACCTTCGCGACGTCGCTATCCTTGTCATTGCGTACGGCACCAGCATCAACATCGTTGAAGGTGGGTGGTGGTTCCATGTGCCTATGGGTAGACAGGCAGACGTGGATCATGATGGCGATGGTGTGTGACGAAACGGAGGGGGGAGCTTTCTGCCGACAACGACGGCTGGTGCTTGTGCTTGGTTCAGCTTGTTCTCGATTATGAGAGGTGGGGATTATTTTTCCCTCCCGCAATTCTTGGTGGTTGATATTGTTTTGGGAAAAATCGCGTCCTGTTGGGAGCGACGTGGCCTGTTTCTGTCCTTGAGGGGGGGCTCATTGTCGCCGCACACTCTCTCCCCCTACCACCAAGTAACGTCGCACAGGCTTTTCGCGTGTCTTGACACTCCACGAACGATATTACTTCTTTACACTCTCTTCCGATGGCTAAACGCGGCTCCTTTGGTCAACTCGTTCTACGTATCATTCACGTTGAAGCATCGGAGGCGAGCCAGAGAAACAGGCTTAAACGAGAATCGGGCTTAAATGGCTACGTGCTGTTTGTCCGTCTCGGTCGGTCCACCTGGGCCTTTTTCTCCTTCCTCTGATGCAGTGGTAGTAGCCAACTAAGGGCCGCCGCTTGATAGGGACGCCGCTTTATTTCTCTCGTTTCTGTTTTTCCCTGATCTCTGTTGTCACTCGTATCTGTTTGTCGTTCACTCAAGTGACGTGGAAGGCGAAGCTGAAGATGGCTTACCCTGACCCTAACGACTACTCCGCCTTCATGGTGAGAGAATCGGTTCCGTCTGCTGCCTGTTGGAGCCTTTCCCTCACACACCAGCAGCAACTCGTTCTAGTCTGCTGGCTGCGAGTTGCTGGCTGCACCGCCGCCGCGTCCTTGACCATATTCGTTTCGGGCTATTGGCCTGCTGTCGAGAGGAGGACCCATCGAGTGGTCGTAGCGTGCACGCAATAGAATCCCAATATAGATAGTGCCAGTAAGACTTTTTCGGACTCTAGAAGTGTGCGTGTGTTGGAGAGAGAAAAAAAAGTTCTGGAACGGTCCAAGGAACTTTCTTTTCGTCGATCTTCTCGACCTTGTGACGAGGCCCCTTTCCCCCACGCCCTCGTTACACAACTCCAATAACTCAACCAGGGGGTGGCTGGAAACAATTGAAGGGAAAATATTCGTTTCGAATGAGTAGCTTTGCAGCGAAGGTGCAGTGGTGCCCCCTGCCCCCGGCCCCCTTCTTGATGGCGATGGTGATATCCTCGACGATATCGACACCGCAGGTAAACTTATAGCGGTGCCTCACCCGCACGCTTTGCAGAATCTAGTTTACTGCAACTCTTTTTTTTTTAATACGCCGTATGTCCGTCTACATCCGGTGCGACTTTTGCCGTTTTTCCCACGCTGCAGGGCAACTTCTCGAGCACCACCGGCCTGGTAACGCTGGGCATGATGCTCCTGGGCGGGCAGGTTTTCAAGAACTACGGGTGGGGCACGGCAGCGAAGGCGACGCCGGTGGTGCTTCTTTTAACCGGGGTGAGAGGAGAAAAGGCGAGGGGGGGGCGGGGCGGGGCGGCTTGCACACTGAGCGTAAAGGCATGAATCCAGATGACTTTCGACAGACAGACCAGCCATCATGACCGTGCGCTTATGTATGCCTGTCTGGTTTGTACACTTTGTTGTTGTTGTTATTGTTGTTGTTGTTGTTGTTGTCGCTTGTTGCGCGTGTTTCTCGCTGTTTTTTCGAGAAAGGCGGACGTACGTGGACAAGTTTGGGGACCCAAAACCCCGTGTTGTTCGACGAAAAATCTGCGGACCATGCGCGCAAGCCTCTCGCGCCAGACGGCGGTGCTCGCTGTCGCCATCTCCTCGGACCTGTGTCCAGTAGTAGGTGCTACATAGTCACCGACCGAGACTGAGTATTGTTGACTCTCAAAATACTCTTTGAGAGTTGTACGCGTTTAGCAATGCCCTGCCATACACACCCTTGCACGCTCACGCTCACACCCCGGCTGACTCTTGGTGTGGTGCTCTTGTGCCATGGTCTTGTCATCGCACCCCTCCCCCGAACAGGTGGGGTTCTTCTCGCTGTCTATGTTCGGGGATGCGGCGCCGATGCAGGAGATGCTGGGGGCTTTGAGCACCAACCCTCTCACCCTGGCGGTGCTGGCGGGCGCGGCCCAGAACGTGCTGTCCAAGTCTTGCAAGTAAGGGAGACAGGGGGAGAGATAGAGGGAGGGCGACAGAGAGAGAGGGAGAGAGAAGGAGAGAGAGAGGAAGAACGACACAGAGAGAGATGGAGAGAAAGAGAGAGCGTCTCGAAGGAAGCTAGACGATACGGGAAGTAGAAACTGCTAAATTTAGGTGTGACATTTGATGGGAGCATGGAACAGAGAAGTGCGAAGTTAGAAAGAGGAGTGAGAGATTCATAAAAAATAAGAGGGCATCGTGTTTTATTTTTGCTTCGGTTGGGTGTGTTGATTCTGCTTGCCGGGTGTCTTGCTACTCCTGCTGCCCCTGCTCCTGCCGCGAATGCTGCTATTTGTTTTGCTCCAAAGCAAAAAAATGCAAGCTCTGCTCGTGTTGCTGATGCCACTGCTGCTGGTGGTGCCTCTGTGCTGCTCCTGCTGCTACTGCTCGCCCACCGTCCAAATCCCTAGGTACTCGCTCTTCGACCCCTGCAAAGAAATGGCCTACATTCCCCTGTCCCAGGAGGAGAAGCGTAAGGGCAAGGCTGCCGTCGACGTAATAGGGAACCCTCTCGGCAAATCCACAGGCTCATTCGTCCAGCAGGTGAGCCAACCAAGCAACCAGTCAGTCAGTCAGTCGGTCAGTTAGTTATGGAGACAGGACGACGAGATTTTCCAGCAGTGGCGGCATCTTATGACAGCCTATTGGACGGCCCACCACAAGCACGAATGTAAACAATGGATCTGGCAATCATGGCGGTAGTGCGGGTTCTCACTGTCTCTGCCTGCCTGCCTGTCTGTCTGTCTGTCTGTCTGTCTCTCCCTCTCTCTCTCTCTGCTACAGTAGCTATAGCCCGGGTTCTTCATGCAAAGCTATCCCTAACAGCGGGTCTTGAGACCTAGACTATGTGTATATGTATATGTAGAGGAAATGAAGTTGTGGTATCTCTCTCTCTCTCTCTCTGTCTCTCTGCCAGCTATAGCGCGGGCTGTTCATCCAATCCTTCCAATCCTTCCAATCCTTCCAATCCTTCCAATCCTTCCAATCCTAGCCCAGTTAGGGGTTCGTTAGTGATGAACTCGCAAGCAAGGTCGAGATTTGTCGCGTGTTCAAGTCTTGTGATCGGTTCGTTCATTCATGTTTGCCCTCCCTCACCGCTCGCTTGCGCCCGCTGTTCACGTCCGCCGATAAGGGACTCTTCTTGGCGACGGGGTCCCTTCAGGCCTCCACACCGTACCTGGCGGGGGTATTGCTGGCGGTGATCACCACGTGGCTCTTCGCAGCGGACTCGCTCTCCAAGAAGGTGGGCATGCTTCCGTTCCTCATAAAGGCTCTCGTCGTGGAGGTGTGAGTGGACGAGGTGTTTTTTCGTGGAGGCGTTTCTTTTTCGAAGAGTGGTATTGTCAGCTAAGGCATGCAGAACATGAGTAGCCCCCCCCCCCAATCACATCGTCGGGTTTTTTGCTCGATGTGCACGGCGTTGTTCTTGTGCGAGGTGGTGCTTTCGGACTTGCTGTTGTATTCATTGTCGTTGCGAGCTTGCCTCGTCCTCGTCTGCTGTCGTACGTTCTTGTTTGTGTCTCGTACACTCCGCTGTGCAACGAACACTTTATTGTGCAACGAACAAGGTTCTTTCTGAGAGAATAACACAAATGTCTACGGGTTGGGAGAGAGCCAAGGCAGTCTGCCTTGGGACTTTTTGGCAAGGAGGCCGGGGTTAAAATGGCGCCGAAATGTTGCTCTTGTCCGCCACCTATGGTCCTCTTCGCTTGAAAATCGAAGGTGTTATTTTTTCTGTCGTAGCGTTTTCAATTTGCTAGTGTACGCACTCTCCTGAGACGTTTTTTTTTTCGTGCGTGTGTTCCTTTTCGTACTCACTCCTCAGTTCGAAGCAGCGATGGAGCTGGTGGGCGATACCATAGCGCCACCGGCATTGGCATCGGCGTCGGAAGGACCACGATCACCACCACCGCCTGCTGATGCCGCGGCAGCAGCAACAACAACAACAACGGCAAGCGCCACCGCCGACGCACAGGCAGCAGGAACAGCAGCGGCAGCGGGTCAGGAGTTGGTGGAAGAGAAGGAGGCGGCAGCGGGGGGTGGGCTGGGGCGATAAGGACACGAAGCCGAGGCCAAGGCCGCACAGCTGGTAGGTTAGTCCACTGCAACAGCACCGGGTGCGCGTACGGTGAAAGGCGAGGAAGGCCGGGTTTGTACATCCTTTGGTGGCAACGACGAAATGTATGCGGTGGTCGCGGCGGGGCGGCGGCGGCGGTGTGTTGTTGGTGCGGATTTGTTTTCCCACACACCGCTCAATACCAACGTCCGTGACAGGCCGGGGGGGAGGTGCCCTGGAAAGCGGGAAGATGGGAGAAGAGTGGGCAGGAAGGCGCGACAGACACTGGAAGGGAGGGGAGAAATAATAAGAGGGGGGGGGGGGGGGGTAAAGGAGAGAAAGGAAAACAAAACGTTTTGATAGATGGCATGCGTACCTCGCGGATGTTGATCTCACCAGATAGATTGGAGAGGAAGGCGAAATATGATGAGGGTGAAGGGGGAGGACTAGAAGGGCGGGAGGGAGTGATAGTGAGATTAAACCAACCACGTGCAGGCAAAAGGCGCGCCTCATGGCGCCTCGTGTGACGCTTCGTGTGAGAAAACAGAGTACTTGCATTTTGGTGCGAACCACCAGTGCGCCGCCCCTCCTTCCCCCTGCTGCGGGTTGTCCGAAGCGTGTCACATCCTTCAAGTAGGATGCCACACTGCTGTACATGTTCTTCTCAACAGTCCAGTGAACAGAAGTTATGATGAGCTTTTTCTCTTGTCTGAGCTCTGAGAGCATGGTGTATTCTTTGATTGATTTCCCGGATGAACCAAGGGGTAGGCGTCGCGGTGACGCTTGTCTGCTCGGTTGGTGGTGCACGATCCTTGTTATTTAGAGTGTCAGCGTTGTCTATCCTATTTTAGCTGCAAGCTATGTATGTAGAGCGAGACGCGGGCGGAAGGGTGTGGCCTCGAGGCGCTTTGCAGACACACGTACGACCATCAGCACAATACAAGTAGTCCAATACATGGAGTGCACAGACACAAACGAGTGGGTTGTAGAGCATACCGTCCGAAAGATAACACGGAGCGAGAAGTCGTACCATAGGCATAGACAGAGCGGGAGGCGCACCTTAGACGACGCTGCAGCGGTGACGCTTTCCCGTCCATAGACAACGAAATTCGACCAACAGAGCGGGTAGAGGCAAGGGTCTGTCTGCGGAGGCTGTGCGTGAGGGGTGTGGGGTTAGGGGTGCGGGTCGTTGGTTTGTTGTGTATGTGCTGGTTGTTTTCTGTCGTTGGCGTCATCGACAAATGAGGGCGTGACGAGGTTGGAAGACCGACTGCTGTGTGTGATAATTTCACGTGCCCGTTCAAAACTCGCCCAGCTTTTGGTGACTCGCGTGTTTAAAGACCCTGAGTGTGTCATAGATGCCCAGGATATGAGCCGCCCGCAGGCAATGCCTAGACTGCAATGCATACGAGAGGGATCCGGAATAGCGAGTAGCAAGCGGTCGTGGCTTGTTTCTTCTTCCCAAGTCCAGTGAGATAGGCTATGACGGTCTGAGCTCTGAAAAACACTCGTGGTGTTCTTAGATTGATGACCTCGGGTGGGGCAAAAGGTGGGTGTCGCGGTAGCGCTTGTCAATGTCTGGTTGGTGGGCTTACGATTCAAACTTATTGGTTGGTTTAGAAATTAAAGAAGTGAGGAATAGATACATACGCGTATTCACAGGAGCAGATCTTGGATAGACATCCTTCGTAGATAATGAGGCGCCCTGATTTTCTAATGCTTCGAGAGTGTGCGTGACACGGCGCAGTCCGGCAATTTGCGAGAGAGAGTTGCGATGCGTCTTTCACAATGTGCCGCCAAGAGCCCCCACTGCCCATCACCTCGTCCGTGATAATTCGAGGTTTGATAGACGAAAATGTTGAAATTCGTTTGCATGGCGATCGATGTCCCTCTGTAAACTCCAGACTCTCGGTCAGCGCAGACGAAAATTGATTAACGTCCTCAGAGTATCGTCTAGGCGCAGCAAATGTTTTTTTTTTCCATGTCCAACCTTTAGCCAAACAGGCCCGAGGTATAGTTGTAATGAAACGGCCGGTTCTACACACCAGCGCCAACTGCCAGGATGGCGATGATCATGATTGTCAACCGCCGCGGACCCAATGAAAAATGAAAAAGTGGGGTGCCGGGCGGGAAATGAAATCTGGAATGGAAAAGGATGGCACAATGCATGCCGCACCGTCATCTCGAGAACACCAATGAGCTCTCTACATGCATGTGCCCAAGACCGAGTTTTTCAGTGTACAAGGTGTGCTGTCGAGAGAGGACAGCTGGCCAAAAAGTAGGGAAATTCTAGCTTTTCGCGAAGAAAGCCGCAAGTAGCGACAGCAGGAACAACGTCGTGAGACTCGTCCCGAGGTCTCGTCCCGAGGTCTCGTCCCGACGGATGGATTGGAACCTCTCCGCGTAAAAAATATATATACTCAAGCCGATGGTTCAATCGAGTGCCCCCCGACTTGTTGAAAGGCAGGGGAGAGATGTACCAGGAGTCTTCTCTTGAGATAAACTTGAACATTATCGTAGAGCCACTGCATGGTGTCATGTCCCCGTAGCGCAGGGGAATTCGTTGGAGGCATACAAGTACACACGAGGTGTGCTGCTTACGTCGGGCAGATTCTTCGTGTGTGTGTAGATGACGGCGCAAACAATCCCCAAATGCTGCCAACAAAAAATCCATCACCCGCATCGATTCCGTTCTCTAGGAGGCGGGCCCGACAACTACGAAAAATCGTGGTCTCCTAAAATCCTTTGACACTGTCTTAGATTCAACTATCATTGCCTGTCTCTCTTATACTGCACTAACTCTGTCTCTGTCGCTCTACTCGCTCGCTCTCTTGCCTGCCTCTCGCAATTCTTTGAATCCTAAAACAATCCTTCGTCTGTATTGTACGGCAGTTTTCTACTCCCATCAGACGGGTGCTGGGGTAGTATACCATGACCATAGGCTGGTGGTTTCCATCCAATCTCACACAAAAGTTCGATGGGCACAGCTGGAATAAATAACAAACACGTCCTCCAACAAGGAAAGAGTAAGACGTGCAAACCTAACAGTTTCACTGACAAAGCACCACGGATATGGCTCATGGGTGGCCGCAAAATCTAATGCACGCCCCTCTCCATGCCTCCCGGTTCTAGAAGTATCCTCCAACGCCTTAGGACACCCAAAAGCCTCCAAAGCCCCTTCAACCAAACGGAACACAACCGAAACGCAAAGCTATCGCACCTCACCCACCGAAAGTATTCACCACATTTTCCGTGCACACATCCCTCCCTCTCACTCTTAACGTTGACTTATGCCAAAAAACAAGAACAAAAGCCCTAGGGTTGACTTACGCAATAAAAAAACACACACACAAAACAAGCAGTATTGACAAGGATGACCTGAAGCGCCCTTGCGAGAAGGTGAGGACCAAGTACCCTTCATGCACACAAACTCCCCTCTTTTTCCTAATCTCCCTCTTGTACCAACAAGTAGCCTGTACGCGCACAAACTGGCCTATCCCCTCCCCTCTTTACCAACATCTCGCCGGACAAAACCGGGACGACAACCACAACGACAATTACAACGACGACGACAAACCACTAGTCACAACCAACAAACCATGACGAAAACTACGTGATCCCGCTCACGTCCAACCGCTTCCTCGACGCCCTCCTCGCGACATTCCTCTCGGCGTCCATGCCCGCCTCTTCTCCACTCGGCAGGACCAGGTGCTGGCTGGCACCGCCGCCGCCGCCGCCGCCGCCGCCGCCGCCGCCGTGCAGCAAGTTGCCGCTCCCTTCTCTCGACCCCCGTCGGCTCGGCGGCTCGCTCGAACCTACCGCCTCCTCCTCGTCCGCCAGAGAAACTCCTTGCCAACCCCAACCCCCCCTAGCCGACGGCAAGTGAGGTGTGTTTCTGGCGGTGCCGGTGCCGGTGCCGCCACGGCCGTCGCCGCCCGCCGCTCCATCTCCACCCTCCCCCGCCGCCAACACCCCTCTCCTCTCAGAGCCATCCCTCCCACCATTCTCCCCTGTCGCCGCCGCCGCCGCTGTTGCTTCCGCGCCTTCGGGACAAGTGTCGCCGAAACCGTCGCCGTCGCCGCCGCCGCCGCCGCCGGCCGCGGGGCGGCGGGGCGAAGGCCCGCGGCCCGAAGGGTTCGGGCGGTAGCGCGCCGAGGCGGCGGCGTCGGCGTGGAGCTGCCTCTGTGCGAGGGCAGGCTTGTTGGTGTTCTTGTACTCGTCCCAGAAGGAGTTGATGATGACCGTCACGACAAGGTTCAGGATCACAGCAACGCCCATGATGTAGTTCACGATGAAGAAGGCGCGGGCCCAGCCCGTGCCGGTAACGTCCACAAACTCGTTCCACGATCACGTCCTTTGTTTTTCGAGCGCCCGCGCGCGGGGGGGGGGGGGGGGGTCAAGCATGGCAATGAAACTGGTCAGCTATTGCGGGGCCAGTCAGCATGCAGCTTTCATTTGTATTGCTTTACTCTTCCATCATTGCCACCGGAACCTGACCCTGGTCCATACCAAAAACAACGAAACGGACAAAGGAGAGGCAAAAAAACTGAAAAAAAAATTAAGAATAAGAAAGTAAACAAAAAACACGAACGGGCGAAAAGTGGGAAACATGAAGAGGAGGGGCAGAGCAAGAGAGAGAGCAGCAGCGGGAAATCAGGCCATGGGGTTTGTCCAGGCAGCCACGCAACACTCACCAGTCGTTGACAACGAACAACACGAGGAGCGTCACGAACGAAGTAGGCACGTCGTTGAAGTTGAGCAGCATGAGCCCCGTGTCCGTGTACGTATTGGAGACGACCGTGGTTCCGAGGCAACTCTCGTCATTCTCGGCCAGTTCCGGCACGCACACCTTGCCGCCAAAAATCTTTTGTTTTTTTACGGCAGCAGCAGCAGCAGCAGCAGCAGCAGCAGCAGCAGCAGCAGCAGAAGCAAGCAGGACGGACGGACGGACGGACGGACGGACGACAACAAGACCCACGACGAAAAAAAAAGGTTACTGCGGTGCCACAAGCACACAAAACCTCCAAACATCACCGACGACGATGAAAAGCAACACTCACAGCAGCAACAGCATCACCAGCATCCATATCATACGTGCGAGAACGATTGGCATGTCTTGTACACCAAACAGAGGGTAGGCTACGGTGGACGCCGACGTGGACTACAAACTTCTTCCTTCGGTCAGCCGCCAGCGCCATACATACAGACTCAAAAGGCAAAATAACAATGAAAAAAACATGTCATACACACAGTCCCGTCTAGTAAATATCCTATATAGGTGATCGATCTCCCTGTGGGAGACCAGCCGATTAGAAGAAAAATGTTGGCTTTACTGCCTGTCTCGCTACTGCTGTGCATTCATATGCACAGCGGCTGGCGTCTTTTGGCTCGTCGACCGAACGGTTGCCACGGTCGCGATCCAACTCAACACAAACACAAAAGCGGAGGAATAATTCAACACGCACCACCCAACCCCGCCGTCCGCTCCTGTTAGATGCTGTCATTGTCATTGGTACAAGCACTGACAGGTCGGTCGATCTCGAACGGAAAGAAAAAAAATAGTCACACGAACACACATACACACACAGCCTCCCTCTCCAAGGGGTCCCAGATCATGACCTCTAGAAGCGTCTTCTGTTTTCAGCCGCACTGAGATTGATGCCTTGCCGTTGGTCAGCTGGTTATAGCGTGCTAGATGCTCATTAAGAAAACACAACACACCACACACATTTACACACCCAGCAGCCACACCTGCGCGCCGAGGACCGCCATGAAGAAGGACCAAGCCAGCAGAACGCTCGCGGGTGTGGCCGCCCGCTTGGTCATGGTCAGGAGGGTCCGGATGAGGAAGGCCATCCTGGGCAAGAACGCCATCGCGAGCGCCATGTGGGTCACGCGGAGGGCGCGCAGGAGCCTCCAGCCCCACTGTTCCGCCGGAACCCTGACACCGAAAACGAGAAAAGGGGAAGTCGTCGTTCTTGTGATTGGAAAATCTCTTCTCTTGTGGCGGTACTGGCTGGTGCATAACTCCCACGTTCTTTCGAGTGCCAGCACTCCACGCTACTCCCGCCATGCGGAACTAGAAAAAAAAAAAAACGTTCGAAGAGAGCAAAGAGCCCCCCAAACAAGAAGCCTGTGTCCGCTACTCGACTTTTGTCTGCATCCCGCCTCTCGTAGAATAATCACGCGCGCCCACCGCTTCCCCAGTAGGGGACCATACGCGTTCAACCGTCAACTCCTATTCGCAACAAGTACCTCCGAACGGGAAAAATATCGGCAACAACAAATCGCCTGTCCTTAAGCTACTTTGGACGGGGGCAGGGCGCACAACAGTACCAAATTGAAGGAGTCATGACATGGCAGGGTGAGGCCGAGTCAGTCAAACCACTTCTCTTTCTCTCCCCCTCTCTCCCTCCACCTTTGTCTGTCTGTCTGTCTGTCTGTCTCTCCCTGCCCCTCTGCTGTTCCCTCTCCCTCCCCCCTCTCTCAGTCTCGTCTCTCTTTCTCGAGCACACTCACAAGAATACAAGGACGAGAACGACCACGCTGAAGAAGGTCACCAGAGCGCTGAACGCCCACGTCGGACGCTGGAGGCAGTTGTACCACCCCCGCACCGCCGCACGCAGCCCGACGGTCACGCAAAAGCTCGCCACGATGGTGATCTGCCGACATCCCCAAGTCATGCATGACGCCAGCACGAAAACGCATGCACGAACAGACAGGACGCAGTTTCAGAAAAGGGGGTCTTCCGCTTGTTTTATCAGGCCTGTGCACGTCCGACGTATTTTACCAATTGGACAACAGTATGCCACGCGCGTGAATGAATGGAAGCACATGGTTTTCGCTTACGCATACATACGCGCACGACAAGACTACGCGCGCCACCTACAAAATGGCCTATTTAGTTCCTCCGTTCTGCACACTTGCGCAAAAAAACACACGGTGAACGGATGAAGTTTGAGGGCTGGTAATAGTCGCGCGACCACTTTGCCCTTGCCAGGATCAGTCAGCACCGCTCCTTTGACGACGTCGGCCTCAATCATTTTTGCTCGAGACCCGAATTTGGGTGCTCCGCAGGGAAGGCTTGCATGGTATGTTTGGGATGTCCTTCGATTGATTCGAATATACAGTCTTCTCGCACCCTTCCATCCCTATTGTGCAGATCAAACGGTCCGGTTTGGTGGTTCGTTCGCTCACTCGCATTTCCCGTAATTCACTCGCTTACTCGATGTTCTCGCATCATTCCATCCACTCCCACCCGTACGTACATCACTTCGGTGGTTCGGCCGTTCATTATCTCGTTGAGTAATCCCTCACTCGCTTACTCGACGTTCTCGCATCCTTTCATCCACCTTACACTCCTTCACTAGACGTTTCCACCCTAAACGTAGACCACACGATTCGGGATTGCCGCTTCATTCGTTCAATTCGCGTCATAAAATAATGCGTCACTAGATCACTCAATCACACGTTCACAATCACGTAAATAGTATTTAGCGCTTTTTCGATTCTCTTCCTCTTGCGTGCGTGCTTACCTGCACCCAGTCGTACCGCTCTGAATCGTGTTCCGACGCTGAGAAAGACTTGGCGAGCCACAGAGCCGCGAACGACATCACCAGAAGGAACGTGTCGACCGCGTCGATCAAAAGCATCTGATTCATAAAAAAAAAAAAAGACGAAGAGTCGGATGGGGACACCAGGTGACAGAGAGAGAGGCGAGGGGGCTTCCAAACATTACGCAAAGTGGGGGTTTGCAGCCCACAAGGGGTTAAAGGTTCTAGGGGTGGTATCCTGCAAACGGCGTCCTTCGGGATTACCCGGAACCCGGTGCATGACTATTCACGAGTAAAGGATACCCGTGAGTCGACCACACACATCCGCCCGCTGGCAACCAACCTCGGCATGACCATCATGTTGTAGCTCGGGATTTCGCCACGAGTGGCACCATCTACGACAGACACAGCAGAGCGCGCGCAAACATGCAAGACACACAAGAGACCAGAGGCGTCCCTTTCTCTTTTAATTTAATCAAGACAACATCAACAGGACGTGTCCGTGTCACGCCTAACAAGCAAATTACTTAAAAAGCGCAGCACGGAACAATGATCGCAAGCATCGCAACGCCGACGAACGATGGCACCGAGGTCATCGCTACACAGCAGTACTTGCCGTGAGTCACTACTTGGGCGCATGAAGCAAGGTCCTGCAATAGTGCGCACCATGAACAGAAAAACAAAATCGCGGTATATTGTAAGTGCGCAGATAACAAAATCTCAACGATACACACCGACAGCAGTGGCAGAATGAAAAAAATGAAAAAAAAAATGTGTTGACGAGAACTAGAGTAAACTCACCGAAAACTGAGGAGTCCCGCAGCAGCCCGGCCAGAACGTCACCCGCTTGTGCTTGACGATCCTCGTCAGCCGGCGGAAGCCGGGGGATTGGTATAGCTGAGGGTAGTACCACTGAATCTCAGTGATCCACTCCGCGTGCTCCCGAGAGCGGTCCAGCACATCAACGGCGTCCTTCCAACGCGCGGACGAGGGGCGAAGAAAAAAAGAAAAAAAGGCTATAGTTTGTCCCGTGTCAACTGCAGACAACGACCCAAACAGAGGAGAAGCGGCTTCGGATATACGAAGTACCTATTAATGCCAAGGGTAATGCCAAAGGGCTATCGTTGTCGAAGCGAAGCGCTTTTACTGCAGGAGAGAAGTTCCCCGTGTCAAACGGTATGCGCCCATTCTATGCATACCATACGTCAGAGGGACACTTGGTTTCCTTATCCCGCCAAGACTTTGACGCTAAAAAAAAAGTATGGCGCGGTCTAACCAAGAAAGCAACACGATCACCCACACGACGTGGGTTGACTCATGATAACGCACTCCACACCGTTCCCCACAAAAAAAAATCACAAACTATGCCACACTGCATGAGACAAACACAGAGACCTCTGTCTGTCAAAAACGGCAAAATAACACGGTGCCAAAACGAATGCACTCTACCCAGCCAGACAGAGGCCCATACTTGTGCAGCAGCTGTGTGACCTGCGGTACTGCACATACCTGGAAGTCTTGCAGGGTGAGGGACGGGGCCTCTTCCGGCGTCCTCGCGCCGACCTCGTCGATGAGCCCTTGCAGCCTCGACAGCTCGCGGCTGGCGACGCCTCGCATGGAGTGGAGCTCCAGCAGAAAGGCACCCATGTTAGCGCTCAAGACCTGTCCAGACTGTCGGTCGTCCAGGAGGCTGGTGCAGCGGCAGCACAAGGCATGGCATAGGAATCATTCGTTTGCGGTAAATCTCGGCGTGCCATGATTACAAGTGCACGGTTCGCCTCCCACTCAAGTCACCGAACAAAGAAAAAAAAGAAATGCTTGTATTTAAAATCGGTTCTCAATCACTGACGACGTTTGAACAGATGAACTGGCCGTTTGTAATCAAATTATTTCACCAGGAGACGCCATGAATCATGACACACCACCGCCACCAGGACATCCAGTCCTAAGTTCCTAAGTTCATGGAGACCGCGGTGGGGCGGCTTGCAACTAACTGTTCACCGTTGCAAGGGTTTCGTGCCCACGGCTTCTACGTCAAAGCAATAAACTTGCCCCAGCTAAGACAAAACACGAAGCACTCGCCCAACCAACGACAAACCTATAACACAATCCACACCCAACACAAGAAAAAAACCCACGCCAACAACAAATCGTCAACAGCATGATAAGCGTACCGAACAAACTGACGACCAAAACACAGTACATTGCTGAACAAGCAAACAAAACAAAGCACCAACGCTTCCCACAACAAAAACCACTCTCGATGCGACAAGCACGCACGTGAAGGCGGCCGCGGTACTCCTGAGGCGTATCTCCTCTTCCATCTGCGGGATGCCGGACTGACCCCCGCGGAACACGTTGAAGATGAACGCCAGAGACAGCGGCGCCAGGAAGAAGACGTTGAGGATCACGAAGAAGGCGAAGAAGATTATCGTCGCCCGCACCTGGTCGAGCGCCGTCATCCTGAAAGACAGCCAAGAGGAGAGGAGGAAAACCCCACACGGTGGGGCGGAAGAAGGACACACAAAAAAAAAACACAGCAGCAGCAGCAGCAGCAGCAACAATGTTAGACGACGGCACCACCACCAGCGCATAAATCCGGAAAAAAAACGGCCGGCCCGGAACAAAATAACAATTACCGAAAGGTCCGAACGAAACAGCAAAAAAAAAACGATCTTGCCACCGCAAAACAATCACACAAATTGCGGACCGAGGAACCAAGAACGCACAGCAGCGTAGGGGAAAACAAACAAACAAACGCGTCGGGGAAGGGAAACGTGCCCGCCCGAGAAGAGCGCAACAGCGGACCGCGCAGAAAGACAACAAAAAAAATAAGCTCTCCTTCTCTCACATGATTGTCGGGAAGTTGGTGGTGGTGAAAAGGACAAAGAGGCGCCAGCTTGCCTCGCACAGGTCCGAGAACTGCTTGCCCCCTTCCTCCGTCCCGGAGAAGAGGATCACGCCCACCCAAGCGAACAGCCCGATGTTGAACAGGATCAGCACCCAGATCTCCGCCACAGCGCCCAGGATATGTCTTTTTTTTTGTGTGTGTGGGGGGTAGACCACGATAGATCGGGCGGTGCACGGCATACAGAGGGGGCGGGCGTGACGTTGTCAGGAGACGCCGGACAATGGCAAGTTGAGGCCAAGATTTTCTCGATGGAAGGTACAGAAGCAGACCAGTGCATGCAGGCGTGAACAAAGCAAGCACACCTCTACACCTTGAGAGCGACGTCTCCATCGGGCAGCCCTGTAGCATGGTGAAGATACCAAGTATCAGCGTCAGCGGGTAAACACCAGTCAAGGTCCCCGGACGGGGGGGGGCGTACTCTTATGTTTTGCATGCCTTAGCGGTTAGATCATTGACCACGCGTCCTCGAGAGGACGGAGCATTGTTCCCACAGGACCGATCACCGATGGCCAATCGCTCCTTCCTACTTTGCCAAAGGTGGCTCAAAAATGTCTTCCCTAGTTTGTCTATCCTACCGATGTCCCTTCCCGCCTTTTCAAACCACTTTCTACTCCCCAGTACCGCTACCGTCCTCTCCTCTCTATTCCATGCCTCAAACATCTCCCTGTACGTCACTTGTATTCTTCCCAGCTCAGTCATGTACACTTCCCTCTCCTTTTCGTACCACGGACATTCCGCGACTACATGAACACTGTCTTCGCATTCGAAGCCGCAATCGCATTTGAACTTATCGTCTTCGTCGTCTACCGTCCTATGTCTTCGTCGACGTTCGCGAAGGCCTATGTCCCCGGTCCTGAATTTGACCTTAAGCTTTGTCCCTGCATCCATTGGTCCATGTAGGTAATCCTTGAACCCTATTCCTTCTTTCAACATTCCGTACACTTCTAGACCCTCCTTATCCTTGGATTCTTTCCTTAGATTCTGTTCTTCTCTGTCGGCACAAGCAACAGATATCTTCTCCTTGCACCACCGGAGGACCCTCCGTTTCCAGCGTTTCATCTTCGTCGATGTCCAATCCCTTCCATACGTCCTCTACAACCTTGACCCATTCCGTGGGTTGTCTACCCCTCTTTTTGTTTGCCCACTTCGCCTCCCATACTATTCTCGGCAACCTCTCCTCTCCCATCCCGCACATGCGATACTGCCATGTCAGCTTCCTTACGTCTCTTCCCGACCGTAGGGATTGGATCCCCAATTCTGCCCTGACTGCTGCATTACTTGTGCGCTTGGAGCATCCTAGGATGATTTTCGCTGCTTTCATCTGCGCCGCCTCGAGTTCTTTCACTACCTTCTTATTTCCTTCCCATACTTCTCCGGCGTACTCTAGCGGCGGTGCGATTACGCTCTTCAACACCGTCAATTTGATGCGTGTATCAAGGTGCCGGTTTGCGAGTATTGGGTGCAGCTTCCCTGCTCGTGCTTTGCCCTTTTCCGCTACCTTGGACATGTGTGCATTCCACGAGCAATCTTTTGCGATCTCTACTCCGAGGTATGTGTACTGGTCCACTACTGCAATCTCCTCGATCCCCCACTTCCATCTATGTTCTACTGGTTCCTCCCTGCCCTCGTTGCATACCATGACGGCACTCTTCGTAACGTTGGCAGACAATCTCCACTTATCAGTAAACTTCTTCGCCGCGTCAATTTGCAGTTGCAGTCCCTCAGGGGTGTCCGACATACCAACAAAATCATCCGCAAACAGCATTCCTGACACCAACGTTTCCGTGTCCCCTACTTTTACTCCCTTCCGGACTGCCTCTACGACTTCCAACAGATCGTTGATGAACACCTGGAACAATGTTGGGGACAGCGTGCAACCTTGTGGGACCCCTTGCTCAATGTCGAAGAATTTAGAAAGTTCTCCGTCTAGCATGACCGCGCTTTTCGTACACTCTGTCATCTTCTTCAGCACCCTCCACATTTTCCCCTTGATCCCGTACTTGGATAATTGTTTCCACAGCCCATTTCTCCATACGGTATCGTATGCCTTTTTCACGTCCAGGAAGAAGCAGTACGTCCGCTTTCCCGCCCTCTTTCTACCTTGGATGATTCTCCCTACCGTGAATGCGTGGTCTACGCACCCCCTCTTCTGTCGGAAACCTGCCTGGCCCTCACTAATGCTACGTTTCTTCTCCAATACTCCCACTATCCTATCGTTCAGCAGCTTACAAAACACTTTTCCTACTGTGTTCAACAGTGTGATACCCCTGTAGTTTCCTGGGTCAGTCTTGTCTCCTTTCTTAAACAAGTTCACAACCACCTCTTCCCGCCATCTACTTGGCGCATACTCGTTTTTCCACACCCAGTTGTACAGCAGTACCATCAGCTGGATCATCCCCTTCCCCCCAAACTTCATGAACTCGTTGACTATCCCATCCGCCCCTGCTGCTTTGTTGCACTGCAGCTTGTTCACACACGCCTCAACCTCGTCCTCAGTGAACTCCTTTTCTAGTTCTACGTTCCCAACGTCTGCCTTTGATGTCTCTTCTTCTTTCTGGGCCCATGCGTCCACCTCCTTCTTAAACACTTGGTCAAAATCTTCATTCTCCGACGGCACTCCAAGTCTCTTGTAGTGTCCTGCTAGAACTTCCCTTTTTCCCTTCCCACTGCTGACTAGTCCACCGTTCACACCTCGCAATGTTGCTACCCCTGTATCCCCCCCTTGCGCGGTCTTTTTTACCATCCCACTAATCCCTTCCCACATCTGCTTGACGTTCCCCTCCAGGCCTCCGTTGGCCTTCTGCACTATTTCGTCCCAAATGCACTTTTCTTCTTTTTCACTAGTCCCTTCACCTGTTTCCTCTTGGCCCTGTACTTTTCCCAACAAAAATCTAAAACCGGAAATCGCCCTAAATGCCACAAGAAAACCGTTCCACAAACACCTTCACGAGGGAAAGCAAAACGTGTGTGTGTGCTTTTCTTTGCTTCTCTTCTCCGCATCGTCGAGAAAAGAAGCGCACAATCACACACACACATGCGGTTCCCGCCCGAAGACACCCCTGGAAGGTTTCCTATTATAGTGGCATTCTGGGCGACGCCCGCTTTTCGATTGTTGCCTCCACCTTCCGGGGACCTTAACTCATGTTCTTCCCGCTGACATTGACGGTTCTTCATCGGCAGCGCGGCGATGCCAACGAATGAAGCATAAACAGTCAAACACACGCATACACACGCAGCTTCCCCCATGACTCCCCCCAAGATGTTCCGGAAAAGCGTCTTCCGTTCCTAGCCGCAGTGGGACTGACGATTTTTCAATGGTCAGCCGGCTAGCGCGGTAGACGGCAATAGTCTGCACACACACACACACACACAAGCCCCCTCTGTCGGTAGAACCTTTCGACCAAAAAGCGTGTTCGCGTCGTTTGTCCCGCCTGACACAAGCCTGACGAAGTATTTTCATGGGTTAGCCGGCGGGTGCGGGTCGAAGCAAAATCACAAACATATAAACAGCTTAGCCTCCCCTAGATCACGGCCTCCAGAAGCATTTGGTGTTTTCAAACCCCGCTGAGACTTGGACGTTTCGCTATTGGCCTGCCGGTTAGCACGGTCGATGCAAAACAACAGACAAAACACTCGCTCCACAAACCTGAGCTGTATGACCACCAACACGGTTCGCCGGTGCACCGCCAGGTAGAGGAGGATGCGGCAGTACTCGCACACCAGGTGAGCGCGGTAGTCCACCAGCGCCGCCAGGAGGAAGAGCGCCGCGTACGACGCGATGGTCCCGTGTTTGAACCACATCGACTGGTACCGGCCTTTTCGGGAGCCCGCCCAGTAGTCGCGCCCGCACGTTTTCTGGGAACGGCGAAGTCGGCGCAAAAGGGATGGAGGGACGTGGACGTGGACGTGGACGGGGGGGGTGCACACTCATGTATCGCTGGATGCCCGGGTGAGAGAACAAAAAAAGTCAAACGTCAAAAGATTGCATTCGAGGAGGGCTCGGGTTGTTTGGCGTTGCGCCGGAGAAGGCCTACACGCGCTGCGTTGTCAGTGTTTTTCGCCCGCAGGGCAGCGTTTTCGAGGCGCTATACGCGAAGAATCCATCGAGCGTCGCGTGTGCACCCCTTTGCAATAGGGCTCTGCAGCGGCGCGGAGACAAAAAAACGCGCGCAGAGGAAAAGCGCGTGGAGAAAAAGAGCGTAGAGAAAACAGGGAGAGCCTAGCCCACCATCGACCCGGAGGTCAAACGTACTAGGATGCCCACCCATCCGTCATTCAACACCGACAACCGGCCCACCGGTAGTACCGGCAAGACCGAGACACAAAACGACTACCACACTCTTGATGCTGTAGAGTCCCAACATCACAAAATGTTTCACTTCCTCCTGTGAGCACGTACGTGTGGCCATCGTTACGAGTCGCATGACGGGTTGCAGGGGGGGGGGGGGGGGGGTGGTCCTCAACACGGCCACCATAAGTACCACGAGTCGACGACGACGACGACGACTAACAGTACTGCAGCAGCAGCAGCAGCAGCAGCAGCAGCAGAGGAAGAACAAAAGCAACACCGTTTACGACGAACAAGAAACAAAACGCCGCGCAGAGGGAAAGCCTCACCACATCCACGAGAGCGATGACCGAGAGCACCAGCAGCAGCAGCCCCTCGATCAGTGTGGCGGTGACCTGGGACATGTGGTAGTTCCTCGAGAAGTCCGGGTAGCAGCTCCAGAAGCACCTGCCGTTCGTCATGCACCACGCGGGCGTCTCCACCATCGACATGACTGAGGGCAAAGTAAGAGAGGAGCGAGCAAGGGGTCGGCGAGAGGAGGGGCCGACGGGGCACGAGCGCAAAGAGAGAGAGAGCGAACGGATGAGGCGGGCCAGAAGAAACGGGGGGGCGTACTCTTATGTTTTTCAAGCCTTTTTTAGCGGTTGGACCATTGACCACGCGTCCTCGAGAGGACGGAGCCAGGTATACATAGACACGACAGATTCAGGGCGCACGATCTAGATTTGGAGCGGTGAAGAGGTTGTGGAAGCGTGTCCAAGACTGCTGAGAGAAAAGCTTCGATTGCTGCCGTCTTCCAGCCGGTTGTCCATCCCCTCAGCAGCCCCCTCCTGCAATTGTTCCCACGTGTGCGCCAGCCCAATGACTTCAGAAACCACATACCTTTGAACGGGGTATCATTTTATCTCGAACGGCTACGTATTTAGTCGTTCCGTAATTGAAGCCTGCACTAGAGACTGTCCACAGGTTTGCAAATTATTTTCTTGTTGGTTCGTTGAGGTTCGCTGGGCTGTTGAGTCAAAAACGCATCGGTTGTGTGAGCTGTTCGAGCTTGGGAAACTTCACCAGTCACCAATGACAGCAGGCATCATTCACACCAACATACTGCTTTACCATGCTTTACTTTCATCTTGCATCACGCCTTCATGACACTACTACTGTTTACTATGCTCCGACGACCCCACTCCCGGGGCGCGCTGTGTGTGCATCTATATCTAAATGTATGGGCGCAATTTTTCTAAAATGGCTCAAGTGCGTCCATCGATGGCCTGATGCCCCATGCAATGCCCCGCCGCTGGCCTCTTGGAATCATGCCTCGTACAGCAGCAGTCGCAATTTTAATTTTTCTGCCAGTAGTGTTCAACCAACCAAGCCCCACCAAGCATCTCCAGCCTCACAAATAGTACAAGGGATGAAGTGATGTGGTAATCTCCGTGATCTCCGGTATCACCGTCCGTGGGCCGGTGCCGCCAGCATGTGCATCAGCCCTCCCTGCAATTCTTACTTTCCGCTCTAAGGCCATTGCACGCCGGGCCTTTTGTACACCAACCGCGCCTCCAGAAAAAAACGCCCTCCCGCGCAGCAGCGGTACTAGATACGGCTGCATGCAGCCAACACTGCTGTAGAGTTTGCTCCAAACCAACGCACAACTTTCGCAAGCGAGGTTAGTCTCGTCCTACGGCGATCAAATCAAATCCCTCCGACCTCCTCGGCATGGCGCGAGTTACTGCTGTACCGGCACACACACGCAGCTTTGCCCCGGTGGTCGATGCGAATTGAAAAATGGAACACACAGCTTTGAAAATGCATGGCAGTCGAGGATAGCCCAGTGTTCCAGCAGCCTTTCTTCCCCACTCACCCGCTGCAAGGACATTATTGATCCAACACACCCCTTCGACTACCGAACGGATAATATAGCTGCTGTTCTTCAATTGCTGCTCTTCCAAGTCCCGAACTCTCTTGCTCTTTACAAGGGTGTACCTGGTACAGCTGTAGTACCCCGTCGTGGACCGCAAAGCTACAGTAGTAGTTGACATGTTGACATTGTATTATAGTGCTGCAAGTTCTTGGCTCTGTGGCGGAACCGGAAAACGACACGCACAAGCCCAGCCAACATCCTTGCACGACACGGAAACCTCGATGAATCCAGACAACTCTACAGCAGTACAAGAGTACACGTATAGTAGATAACAACGGAATTGTGCGCCAACCTCTCTCTACAATAGAGTTGCGGATCTAAAGAATCATCGCGGAAATTGTTGGACGCAGCGGCCAATCTCTTCGGTCGGTCACGGCTTACCAGCAGCTAAATCCGCGTTGCGTTTGCCAGCCTTCGCCCCCGCGTGGCATTGAACCCATTGGCATCGCACTCTCGGGCCGTAGCTATGCCGAACGACTAGCACACACAGCACTAGCACAACAACCGCTACGTGAATACGGCAACATGTACAATACGGCGGTTCTCGCTATACACGGAAAACAAAATTCTGCACCACAGAGAGAGAGAGACGTGACCCAGCGCAGCCTACGGAACATACTGCTGTTAGTATCACTCACAGAGCAGCAGGTGAACCACCAGGAACTCTAGGCCCTGGTACTTCCACCTCATCTTGAACAGCGCCCGCGTAGCGGGCTCGATCTTCTCCAGCGGCGGGCAGGGGCTGACTCTACCCTTCCAGGCGTCCTCCAGGTGCACGACGGCGCGGGTTAGCCTCCACTCCGTGCCGGCCGAGCGGATCGTGCTGCCGCACGACATGTTGTCAAGGATACTCTCGATCGAGCTCTTCCGTCCCTGTACGCAGCCCCTCGTCACCAGCGCGATCGCCCCCCCGCCGCCATCACCGCTGTGCCCTTGCTTCTCGGGTGGATCAACTTCCTGCTGTTGTTGCTGCTGTTCCAGTTGCTGCTGCTGCTGGAGCAGGGAGGTGTAAGCGGGAGAACCGCAATCAGCTGCTCCTGCAGGGAACGCAGCAGTAGCGGCAGCAGCGGGTTCTGCTGTTCGTGCTTGTCCATCGTCTTTTGCCGGGAGCAACGCCTGGCCCAGGAGCAGCTTGTTGCTGCTTCCGTTTTTCTGCTTCTTCATCTCTCCCTGACGGTCCTCTCCAAAGCCATCCAGACTCCCCCCCGCCCGCTTCCAGGAAAACTTGTTGGTTCGCAACGGAAGTACAGGATGTAGAATACACGGCGACACGGCCGGCAATCCGTTGGCCCCATGATATTTATCTTCGAAGGCGTTTCCCGAAAAAAAAAAAATGACGGCGACAGCACAAGAGAGACGAGAGGAGAACACACACGCGCGCTTAGCATAACAGGGGGGAGCGAGAGACCGCACGCCCAGCCTGCCAGCAAGAGACAGAGAGAAGAAGGAGAGAGCTGCGTGTGACGGCGGGAGGGCAAGATGAACCCGGAATAGTGAGCGAGGTTTTATATATTTTGACGTTGAAGAAAAGTTTCTCTTGTCTCTCTTCGGGGACGTGCCTTCTACAGGGGGTGTGTTTTTGGGAGAGGCAGCAGCAGCAGCAGCAGCAGCAGCAGCAGCAGCAGCAGCAGCAGCTGTATAGCAGACTCGTGATTAACACGATGCACCGATTAGGATGGGATGAAGCCCCTGTTGCTGATGTCCAGTGAGGTTGTCAACGGCCATCCCGTCTCTCGGCATTTGTTTGGGTCTCTCTCTCGGTCTCTTTTCCTTGTTCTCTCTCTGCTGCTGACGCCGATATCAATTTCACCTTCCGTTTTCCAAAATGTCTTCGATCGATCGTGGTCTAATAGATCAAGACATCCAAGACACAAACAAACACAAGAGGTAGCCGAGGCCGTGTGGCGGGTGCCCATTGTTCTCCGGTTTTTTGCTGCCGCCGTTGTGCAACGCCATCGAGACGTATTTGCTGGAATTATGGAAGGGGGCTGGCTGGCTGTCCACCCCTACGCCGTCGTTGTTTGTTGTTTGCTGTTCTCGCTATGGTACACCAATGTACAGCAGGTCGAGAAACCGAACCTCTCTCCCTGCTTTGTATTGTTGTACATCCTGGTGTACCTGGTATGCATACCTTGCACGTTGCACCACACGCACACCGTTGATCACAGATTGGACGACAGCTGCTGTATGTCCAGTACATGCCGGCAAGAAACACTGGTCTGCCGTCTAGATCATTGGGTGTCGAGAAGTCCACAACAGGGAGGTTGTTCCATACCATGTACCACGTTTTTTTTTTGTGGAGACAGCGGGCGTCGGGGGGTTATGTGTGCGCCTCTGATTGGGCACGTTATTTTTTTGTTCCAATGGATCCGCAAGCTGGCTACTGCTGCTGCTCCTTGTGTGCAGCAATGGCAGCAGTAGTGGCAAGCACGGCTCGTGCTGCAACGCGGCGAACCAAAGAGGAAAGCAGAGCGGCAGCAGTGCCGCTGCTGTTGTATATGCCGGTCACTGCTGCTGCGACTGTGTTCTTCTCTGAGGGAGGGAGACACTGCAGATGGAAGGCGCTGTGTTTACTCCGGCTCCACGGTACAGCCGACAAGCCCCGCCTGTGTCGTGACACAGCTATTTAGCGGAGATGACCTTTATCTCGACAACTACCATCACCAGAGAAAGACAGCCCGACGAGGGTGAAAAATCTTCAAGTAACCTCCCACGTTTTCAGGGGACAGCAACAGCAACCCCTTGTTCGCAGCAGAGCTATATATACATTCCTCCGCTTCGAAGACTTGCTTGTTCTCTTGGTCACGAAGCGCGGCCAAAGAACTGATTTGGATCGCTGTTAGAATTGACCCCTACACACTTGCCCGTTCTTTCAAGTGTTGCTTGGCACTCAAGCATTCGTCCACGCGAAAGTCTCCTCAAACCCCTCTACTTCTCGTACCGGTCCAGCTGACGAGGGCGGACGCCTTCCGTGGTCACACGCTAAATATCCACAGAAGGGAGCACCCACACATCGCAGAAACACAGACGAACATACGAGGTATACAGGGTGTTCAAGATATGCAGTCAGAGAGTGTATTGCACCGAGTGTGCCGGGGCCGGTGTCGGGTGTACGCGGCCAAGAAGCCCGGATATAAGAGCATTGTTCGATAGTTGTACCGCTTCACGAGAATCGTGTTCGATGATGCCCTCTCTCTCTCTCTGGTCGGTTGTCGACCCTTTCTTCTACGGACAGCCGTCGGCGACATCATGACCTACAGTAGTATCGGAGAATACCTCACAGCGTGGCAGGGGAGAAAGGGGCATGCATGCCCGGAAACAGTCGAGAGTACAACCGATGTTACTAGGTTATCGAATATTCTTGTGACGACCATACGGCAGTTTCGGACAGGTCCTGGTTAAGCCACCGTCGCCCCCCTCCCTTTTTGAGGCCCAGCTTGCCTCCCGTTGCTGGCACAGCGTGTGCTTTGAGAGAGTGAAACACCCGCGATAGGTGAAGAAAAGGCTATGCGATGGCAAGGGGCATGACCATTTGTGCACGCTGTCGTCAAGCAGCCGCAGCAGCACGCGCGAAGTGTTCGTCCGCAGCCTGATGTCTTAGCCAATGGTCAGCTGGTCGGCTTGTTCGATTGTTTTTTTCGCAAAGGGGGATGAGCGTGTGGTTTAAGTATGGTACACACCTTTCCTTGCGTGTGTGAAGGGATGCATCCCGCTAGCTCCTACGATGTTTGGAGCAACATGATCGCATCCACGCAACTACATCAAGTCCTTTCGTCCTTTAGCCTGATGTCAGTGTTTGTTTGGCGTACATTGACGTTATCAACGATTATCGACGTCAACGATGATCAACGACGCCACAGAATGTGCGTATTCAACAAATCGACCGACCGTGTACGCCAAACAAACACGTTGACATCAGGCATAAGCACGAAGGGACTTGAGTTAGTTGCGTGGATGCGGCCATGTTGCTTCAAACATGGTATCCTCATCGAGCATCGGACCCGCGGGTGGTGACATGTTTGTCGGCTTTAGACTGCTCGACCCGTCCACCGAGCCGAAACCTTTTGTATGGGGGCATCGTGATGGCAGGTTTAGTAGCACAGAGAAGGCGAGACACACAGATAGATGCGACATTGTATTGAGCGCGTTTTTTTGCCTCGTTCCGACACACCCCACGGACGATGCAGCCTTTTTGGCCTGTCTCGAGCTGCGAAAGCCGCCTGTCGCGTGTCCTGGATCATGTCCACGTCCACACGCAACGTACCTACCTACGTGCTCGCCCATACCTGCTGGAAAAGGAAATGAAAGGATAGGAATATTTATGTTCACATCGTGGACGAAACGTGCCCCACGTTGTGCGGCATTCTGCGTGCCGTTCTGCGGTTCCACCCTCCGACTCCTTGTCGAGCGAATTGTGTTTCGTGTGCGTGTGTGAACGGGTCATGTCTCTCCCACCTCAACGTGCCATGTATGTTTGTCTGCCGTCCGTCCGTCCGTCCTCTCTCGGATGCTGTTTGGCCACCTCGCATATACAAGAAAATCCGTGACCTGTTTTTCTTTCGCCCTTCCTCCGTCCTTGTCTTGGGCGTACACTTCAATCGAACCAGTGATTACCTGTTTAAGCTGCTGTTGATCGGAGACTCGGGCGTGGGAAAGTCGTGTCTGCTGTTGCGGTTTGCGGACGACACCTACACGGAGAGTTACATCTCTACCATCGGGGTGGACTTTGTGAGTGGTTGCTGAAGTGTTTGGCGTCCGCGCGTGTGTGCTTGGCTGACTGCGTCTAGCGCTTCACCAATGGAATGGAAGGGGGTGAGTCGGGCAGGCATGCGCACGTGTTTGTTCGATTGTCGTCGACCGCGCTCACCGACTGGCCAGCGATAGACGGCGGCAGATTTGGCCACCCCACAACTAGGAGAATGCTTTCGATGTCACGGTCCCCTCTGCGAGGGGTGCCGCGGAGGAGACTGAGCACATTGGCGCCAGCTTCCAAGATTCAGAAGTGCTGTGCTTGTACAGATGACGACATTGCGCCCTGCCCCTCTTGCCGCCAAGTATCTGTGATCTGCCGCCAACCCTAAAAGCGTTTGTTTTTGCTCGGACTTCATTTGCTATTTGTTTCTGCTTACGCGACAAGTTTTGTCGTTATTCCTCGGTCGTGGCTTCTGCGTAGTCGACCACCGTTTTGATGATTTCCACGCTACGTTTCAAGCGTAAATGCTATGGCGCTGGTAATGAGGTAGTGCACGGGGTGTGGGTAGGGTAGTCATCTGCTGCTCGCCTCGGTGTTTCGACCACTCTTTGCAGAACGCCATGACGTTGTTCACGCGCGTCATAGTCTATGCACGATCCAGTCGCGCTCGTCACTACTGCTGTACTGGCGGAGGGAACTGGCTGTTCGTTTGCTTTCGTTGCTTTCGGCCCGTTGCGTCCGGGTGCCCGCCTATAATCCAACTGTGTTTTTTGTGTCCCCCCCCCTCCGCTTGCTGCCGCTTGTTCGTTGCGTCGGGCAGAAAATCCGCACCATCGAGCTTGATAGCAAGACCATCAAGCTGCAAATTGTGAGTGTGTTTGTGTTGCAGTGTTGGTTGCAGGCCTGCTGTAGAGCGGTGGTCGGTTCCAGTCGCATGAACCGGTAGTCTGTCTGCTGTGGACGATGTTCGGTTGTCGGATGGACCATTTGCCAGGGCATCTCTGCTTTCTCTGCGATCTGAGAACAGCAGGAGCAGCAGCAGCAGCATTGATCTGGTCGTCTCTTCGTTTGCGTGTGTGAAAAACTTATTTCTCTTCTTGTTCTGTATAAGCATTTATTGGCGAGTTGAACGCGCACACACTTTTTGACATTTTGGTGTTTGCGACATGCATCTATCTCATCCGGTGGCCTCCTGTCTGTACCGTCGTGCGCGCCTTCCTAGTGTTTCTCCCCTTGTGCTCCGCGGTCATGACATTTTCTTACTTTTTTTTATCACTTCAACTATATTTTAACCCCTTGTTTTTCACTGCTTTTCCTTTGGCGGGTTGTCGTCGCCCTTTCTTGGGATGATCTGTCTACACGTACGTAATGCTGTGTGCTTGTGCGCGTAGTGGGACACTGCGGGACAGGAGAGGTTCCGGACGATCACATCCTCGTACTACCGGGGAGCCCACGGCATCATCGTGGTGTACGACGTCACCGACAAGGAGTCGTTCAACAACGTTAAGCAATGGCTCCACGAGATTGACAGGTGGGTGGTGAGATTCTGTTGTGTTATGTCTTTTATTGGCGTCGGCCGCGCTAAAAAGTCTGACCAATGAAATGCGTCAGTCTCAAGCGCGACTGAAAGCAGAAAGCCCTTCTAAAGGCCGTCTCTCTGTATGTGTGTTTGTTACATCGATCGCGCTATATAGAAGCTGACCAGCTGACCAGTTATATACCGCAGTGGGCCCTGTGTCGAGAGATTTTTGCCGGCACTATGGCGCACGCGGGCACTATTGAAAGTATAGAACGACTCGGTATTCCAGTGTGTGCGAGCCGAAAACACCAGCGCTATTCGGGGCACCCGGTACTGCGGTATTCGACCGGCACGATACAGGGCCCACTGCTGCATAGTGTACGTCAGTCTTATTATAGTGCGGCCCAATATGGAAAAACGCATGGACTGTAAAACCCATCGTGTGGGGTCCGGTGAAGGGGGGTCACGGCGGAGGCTGAGCTATTTGTTGTCCAATGTGAAGACAGAAACGATTGATTGCAGGTGTGTGTGTGTTCGTGTCGTACGGTAGGGAGTAGCAAGAATTAAGCTGCAAAGCGACGGCGTAGACAAGGACAAGGTGTTGCGGGTGTGCTTGCCCAGCGGGGGGGGCAACATGAAACGATGGCACGGGTGCGCTCTTTTTTCGCGGTGGCGTAAAGCGAGAAGTCCCGCACACAAGTGTCTCTCTCCCACGACCAGCACCCTCTCGCGTGCAATCCCCCATGTGCCCGTGTGCCGCTGCTGCGCACAGGTATGCGTGTGAAAATGTGAACAAGTTGCTGGTGGGGAACAAGAGCGATCTCGAGGCTAAGCGCGCGGTCACCACGGAGGAAGCCAAGGTGAGAAGACAAGAGGCGACATACTCTCAGAAAAGACCAGACAGGATGATGTGGTACAAGTTAGGGGCGGAAGGGAGGGTCTATTGTTGTTGTTGCTTCGGGGAGTGGCAAGAAGGTAAGAGAAGAACAAACCTTGTCTGAATGGAGCACCCAAGGAACGCTCCTCTCGAAGTCCGGGGTCTCCCTTCCGTGTCTCCTGCGGTACTGTGTGTATCCCATTTTGATGTTGCATGTTGTGGTGAGGGTTGCACGGTTATGAGTAATTATCTTGAGTTTTTTGTTTTGCCTGCATCCATGATATACATGATCAACATGCTGACACGTATTTTAAGCCGACTGGGCATCGTTTTGAAGGTACACTTCCAGCACGATGCCCGGTCGGGTTACAACAATTGTCAGGATGCTTGTCACGTATTCACTGATGTTGTAACCGTGCAACCTTAACACAACCCGCACAGCGACCGTCTTCTATCTACCTTCGTATGCATATATATGCCCGATCCCCGAACTCCGTCCTCATCTGTGTTTTGTGTTTTATTATGTTGAGAAATGCTGCGATATGATGGTCCCCTGTTTCTGCGCCACAGGCTTCCCCCTCTCGCCAGAGGGGGACTATAAATATCAGGTTGTCAACGAGGAGAGGATGTATACAATATGGTGCACTCGATCATCTATCCCATCTCTTTTCTCGACGTCAACATATCTCTCTGGTGTCCATGTTTATATGCGCAGCAAGCACTCGTCAAGAACGGTATCCCGTGTTGTGAATGTTATTTCCAGTGTGTAGTCTTTTCGATAATTCGAAGAATGTTTTTTGTTTTTTTTGCACCAGGCATTCGCGGACACGCTCGGGATCGAGTTCCTCGAGACTTCGGCAAAGAACGCCTCCAACGTTGAGAAGGCCTTCATGATGATGGCCAGCCAGATCAAGAGCCGCATGAAGAGCCAGCCCACGGGGGCGCCCCGCGGCGGCACGAGGCTCACCGCCTCCACACAAGTCTCGGGGGCCGGGTCGGGCGGTGGTTGTTGCTGATTGGTCGAGGCTTGCAGAGAGAGGCCAATAAGAGAGAGATCCGCTACCAAGGAGGTGCTGCTGGTGTTGGTGGTGGGTGATGCGATCGCGACCTGGTCCCGCAGACGCTAATGATTACTCCACAACAGACGGCCAGCGGCGAAGCAAGTAGGCTTTCTGTTTTTTTTCCCGCACCCCCCCCCCCCCCCCCCCCCCCGGGCCACAGGCCAAAATGACGCCGGGGTCGTTCAATACCCAGAAGATGTGTTCCACGAC
>FN649751.1:4606705-4624746 GCA_000310025.1 Ectocarpus siliculosus | reverse complement strand
AAAAAAAAAAAAAAGGGGGGGAAAAAAAAAAAGGGGTGTGGTGGTTGGGGTTGAAAAAAGATTTTTTTTTTTTTTTAGAAGAGGGGGGGGAAGGGGGGAAAAAGGGATGGGGGGGGGGGAGGAGGGGGGGGGGGGGGGGGGGGGGGGGGGGGGGGGCGTACTCTTATGCTTTGCATGCCTTAGCGGTTAGACCATTGACCACGCGTCCTCGAGAGGACGGAGCATTGTTCCCACAGGACCGATCACCGATGGTCAATCGTTCCTTCCTACTTTGCCAAAGGTGGCTCAAAAATGTCTTTCCTAGTCTGTCTATCCTACCGATGTCACTTCCCGCTTTTTCAAACCACTTTCTACTCCCCAGTACCGCTACCGTCCTCTCCTCTCTATTCCATGCCTCAAACATCTCCCTGTACGTCCCTTGTATTCTTCCCAGCTCGGTCATGTACACTTCCCTCTCCTTTTCGTACCACGGACATTCCGCGACTACATGAACACTGTCTTCGCATTCGAAGCCGCAATCGCATTTGAACTTGTCGTCTTCGTCGTCTACCGTCCTATGTCTTCGTCGACGTTCGCGAAGGCCTATGTCCCCGGTCCTGAATTTGACCTTAAGCTTTGTCCCTGCATCCATTGGTCCATGTAGGTAATCCTTGAACCCTATTCCTTCTTTCAACATTCCGTACACTTCTAGACCCTCCTTATCCTTGGTTTCTTTCCTTAGATTCTGTTCTTCTCTCTCGGCACAAGCAACAGATATCTTCTTCTTGAACCCCTGTAGACCCTCCGTTTCCAGCGTTTCATCTTCGTCGATGTCCAATCCCTTCCATACGTCCTCTACAACCTTGACCCATTCCGTGGGTTGTCTACCCCTCTTTTTGTTTGCCCACTTCGCCTCCCATACTATTCTCGGCAACCTCTCCTCTCCCATCCCGCACATGCGGTACTGCCATGTCAGCTTCCTTACGTCTCTTCCCGACCGTAGGGATTGGATCCCCAATTCTGCCCTGACTGCTGCATTACTTGTGCGCTTGGAGCATCCTAGGATGATTTTCGCTGCTTTCATCTGCGCCGCCTCGAGTTCTTTCACTACCTTCTTATTTCCTTCCCATACTTCTCCGGCGTACTCCAGCGGCGGTACGATTACGCTCTTCAAAACCGTCAGTTTGATGCGTGTATCAAGGTGCCGGTTTGCGAGTATTGGGTGCAGCTTCCCTGCTCGTGCTTTGCCCTTTTCCGCTACCTTGGACATGTGTGCATTCCACGAGCAATCTTTTGCGGGGGGGTAGGACAAAAGACGATTTCGGGCTTGCATGGACTTGTCTGGTTGTATATTGCCCCTGTACTTGACGCTTGATGGCAACCTGGATATTTGAGAAGGAAACGGGTCCTCCATGTTGCTGTGCGTTGCTGTCACGCACCATGTCTACCCCCATTCTCCTCTTCATGTCCCCGCCGATCTACGAACGTTTCTTCCCCGTTTTCACGCTGTACCACCGGATCCTTACTCATGCTATCGACTTGCTCGGCAGGAGCATACTGCTGCGCGAGAAAACATGCGGAACATTTTTGTCTACACGATCGGCGTGACACAGCACAAAAAAAAAACGTAGGAGAGAAAATATGGCCATGGCGATGGGCATCGTCATTGTCAGCATGAGCGGCAGCCTGAGCATGAGCAGCAGCAGCAGCAGCAGCAGCAGACGTGCATTGAAACGATACCCGAATCTCTCTAAATCAGCACCAGAGCTGTGTCTACCGCGAGCCTCAAGAGGGCACGTCCGAGCATACCCGACAAAGAAAACTCGCGGAGTACAATACAAGCAATTCACCGTAGAGAATGCGCTCTTTTCTCGCTCCCTCCAACCGAGGCAACTCACCCCTGCTTCTCCTCCAGGCCCGCCAGCGTAGCGTAGCTGTCTTCCTCCGAAAAGGCGTTGGCGTGCATTCTTGACCTGTTGGGGAGTATTCCGGAGTCGGCCGCGAAATGCAGGTTTTGTGGACGGGGGGGGGGAGGTACTCCTTTTGATTTTTGTGTCTCGCTTGGTCCATGGCCACGCGCGGGTTCGGCGGCGACACGCGTCTATATTTTTCGTGTGGACGGGGGCGGGCGTTGACAGGGAAACTAACGACACTCGGGGACGTTCTTCACCATGTTGCGATGCCGTTCCATAACGCTGTCTGCTACTTCAATCATATCTATCCCCTTCCCTGCAGTTGTCGTTTGTGACCGACGTCTTACCGCTTGTTGTATGCATACTTTTAGGATAGACGGGGGGAGAGGCGGGCGGGCGGGGGGGCTTACCTGTTCGTTGTGATGCACGTTCGATAAAAGTGAGCAAGCACCTTCCTATTCCTAGTCCAAACGACGGACTTCCAACGCTAGGCTTTACCTGCAGTGAACTTTCGCCTACCGGCTACTGTAGCTGCATGATCTCGTAATCTAGGGCTTGGGGCAACACCCGCAGAGGGTACGTGTTGCCGACACCGGGGTGCCTATATCCCCAAAACCCCGGAGAACCCGTTGAGTGTGACCACAGGAAAACAAAACCAAAAAGAGCAACCATTGTGCTGTCGCACCTCCTCCGCCGTTCATGGCGCTCACAGCCACCATGCTTCCGCTGCTGCTGGTGATGCTCGTGCCGGCGATCCGCAAAATGGTGGTGAGCGAAAGGTCGTCTCATGGCGGGGGCTCCGCCGTAGGTGCCATGAGACAGCAGCAGCGCTGGTGTGTTGTTGCGGACGTGAACGTGGGAGGGAAAGCTTCACGAATGGCGGCTGCTTAGGCTGATTTGGTGGCACACTGGCAGCCTCTCTACTGGTGTCGGGGGTGATCGGGCACCGGGAACGCTACCGCTGGCCATGCGGAAAACGACCAACAGCTGCTGTTCACCTTACAGCAACAACAGCAGCAAGTAAGCAATTCCAGTAACATACAGGCCTTGCTTCCCATTGCCCTCTGAGGGTGACCAACGGAACGATGATAGTCTCAGAGCGTGCACGTGATACTCAGAGACAGCAGTTGGTATACCAGCATCGTCGCAGTCGGGGCACATGTACAAGACACAGCAGTACATGTCTGAATGTATGCAACCCGTGAACAAGCACACACATGTTTCATCTTCATGACCAATCTTACATTGACCAGACTGTAGGAAGGCCGAAGCTGTGCACGAGAAAACAAGTGCAAACACCACTACCACGGAACTCGACGGCGGGTGAGACATGTCGTGGCGGCAGTAACCTGGTATACTCGCTGTCTGTGTGCTGCCATCTGCTGACTGCTGACTGCCAGGGCAAGGGGGCACACGGCTGGCAATACAGTTACCCCCGATAATGTTGATCGTGCTCTTGCGCCCCCGGTGGGTTGTCTTCCCCCTCCCCCTCCCTCCCTCCCTCCCTCCCTCCCTCCCTCCCTCCCTCGTATGTCTTCTTTCAGTCGAAGATGGTTGGGGGAGTTTCGCATGCCCACATGCCCCAGGCGAGGCTGTAAATGTATGTGAAATAAGCTTCATGTTGGAGCGCCAGGGTGAAGGAAAAGAGTGTTGCACGCTTCTTCTTGGCTGCCACCGAGTTTGTACTACAATCTTGAAACTCTCTCACTATACTTGTTGTTCCTTGGGACGACCGGAGTTCGGTACCACATTTATTTCCAGCTGGTAAGCAGCGACAGCAAGGCGCATCGCTATCGCTCATGCCTCACGTAGCGTAGGTGGCATTCGAGTGGCTAAGTTCCGCGTGATCCGCACACCGCTTGCCGTCGGCCGAACACGAGAATTAGACAATGGAGTATGGACCTGTATCATCACACGCGTACGTAGAGCAGGTACAGTAGTAGTTGGCACACCACATGGTGCTCGGAGGTCAAAGGGGGAATCTCTCCGTATGTTGAACAGCGCTAAGGGTAGGGCGACAGGGCTGGCTTGTAGCACACGAATGATTGGATTGCCATTGTTGATGCATGCACAAAATATACGGGTCCGATCCGGGTGAACGTGAGGGAATGCAAGCTCATGACTCAGGGGCGGCCGTCATCCTCGCGTTGTCTGGGCGCTCTCTATCGCGAGGGTTTGTAGGAGTTCACAGTTTCGTTTACGACAAATGTCCCGTTAAGCACCTTCTTGCTCCCGACTGCAAAAACTCCTGATGACTCGAGGTGCTGGACAATGATATACATTGATCGTGTCGCAAACGAGACGTCGTGGTGACTACACATTTTCGAGTGAAACGGAAAAGTTTAACTTGTTGTCTTCCAGATCAACAATACCCCAAGCCCATCTACCACCGGGCGGAGATTAGTGCACGTGTTGTCATTCACTCGCGGTACTCTCTCAATTGCACGTCACTGACTGATACCGTAGTTTATTTCATCGCGTTTGGCGTTGCAAGTGTCCTCCTCGCGCGCCTTCTCGCTGTGGGCTGCGTTCTCGCCGAGACTTTGGCCTCTCTCTCCTCTCGAGCTCTCCAGGGCGCTCTTTTTTTCAACGGCGGTCATGCTCTTACATCAAATGAACACCCGTCGTGCTGGTTGCGACCCCTGTTTGTGCCATATGTAGTTTTCGACACAGGAAAACCTATTTAATTGCGACGTCCTTGTGTTGGTCGGCCCTCACAGTCCACGAATGCGCCACGATAGGAATCACGGCGTGGTTGGCGGAGGACCAAAGACAAGGCAAAACTAAGCCGTACGGCTCCACACTACCGCCCCCTTTTGATGCCATGAGGTGTTCGTATGGCACCAGTAGGAGTAAGATTGCCCCACTGGTCGCAGGGGTCGCGCAGTGTACGCTACTATATTGGAACTCCGTCGCCGAAGGTCTTCTCGCGCTTGATGGCATAGCCCAGCAGAGAGGCGAGACGGCGGCCGTCGAACCTTAGACAGGCATCGAGCACCCGACACGAGTCTTCCATTTCTTTCTGCAGGAGGAAAGACGGTCGCGGGGAAGTGAACTGCTGAACGTCCGGCGGTGTTAAATGTTGCGTGGTTGTTGTTGCATGTTCTGGGAGCGACGGGCCAAGCGCGAGTATAGATTGAAGAAGTGAATCATTGTGAAAGAGCTTGTTAGAGATTCTATTCGCGACGAGGAGCAATCCTCTTGTGTACAGTAGTAGCATCCACAATGAATCGACACCGTCTTGTGCGGCGGTGGCGCCAGGGGCGGAATATAGAGGCCTGTCACCGCCGGAGAACGCAGATGTCATGCAAACCCCCGTATCTACACATTCACATTATCCAGATATCGTTTCGTCTCATGGAGGTACGCCGTGCGCTGCTTTAGCCGACTGCAGCACCTTCTCTTGTTCAGGGAGCGCTCGCTGCCGCCCCTTTTCGAGAGCACGATACTTGCACGCGGTTCTCAAAACGTTCGCAATCGTGGTCATCTCGCACCGGATACCAACGCCTGGGGCAGAGGGGGAGATCGTGAACCAATGGATGAATCCGCACCGTACGTAAAAGTCCATCGTAGCGTGCACGTACGGTCATGTTGGGAGTGAAAGCTACCGCGAGTGTTAGAACATCGGTGCGAGCGGTGTCAAGGGATGGAGCAAGAGTGAATTGATAAACTTGATTTTCGTACAGGAATCGGATCTATCGCGCACGTGGTTGCCAAGCTCCAGGGTAACCTCACTTTGGACGTGAGGTTGCGTGCGACCACGAGTAATGAGGCACTGCTACTATAAATATGTCGCAGATAATATGTACGCAGATCAATAAGCGATCGATCATTGATTGTAATTTCACGGTGTTCAACGTCGGATACTTATCTTATAGGCCTGTGGTGCTGGTGACCACGTGGCAATGACCCCAAGTTCAAACAAAGCATATCGAAAATACCGTACCGTACGACTTGACTGTACAGAAGAGGTGCCATTCATGGTACGCTACACGGAAGAGAAAACGAAGGAAGGCTTTTCCTCGTCAAAGCCAAGAAGAAACTGGGAGGCACATGGATAATAAGTATTGTGCATCCCCACCAGCAGGCTACCGCTTCGTTGGACTCTCACTCGCCCACAAAACCAAGCTAGTGACCGACTTCAAGCAGCTAAGTTCTGCGAAATCGAACCACCTGATATGGTCCTAGGCAAGGCGGGTAGTGGTTCTGTCCAGTTCGTACCCAGGGGTTACCATGACGAAGTGAAATTCTATTCGATCCCGCATTGTGGAACAGTAGAAGTGCGGCCGCACAGGGGTGCGACGAAAGAAACAAGATCGAAATACTTACAGCGGTTCTGATCTCCTGCGTGAAAGAATCGCTCGAGCCCAGATAGGTATATCATCATTGGGGCAACGACAGTATTTTGCACTGAGTATCAGCTACCTGTTGAGTACAACGCTTGTTCGTGCTGTTCTGAACAGGTCACCTTGAAGGGCCGCAACAGCTTGCTTCGCCAGGTCGAATACCCTTTTCTCGAAGATAACCCCCTCGGCCTTGGCGTTCTCAGCCTCTAGTCGCTGGTTGGTGAGCTGCATCCACAGTCCGTGCCGGTATTCTCTCGATCGCACCTCGCCGGCCGGAGGGTTTGGCTTGATGCGACGTCGACGTCCGGCCGATGCTAGGCTGAGGGAGTACGACATTGCCTGCTGCACAAAATAGGTTGATTGGCCAAGACGAGAACCGTGTGTACATCAACGCGCCTGAGCCGGGGGGAAGTGAAATACACGCAACGCCGAGGCACGTCGTAAACGACAATCAATGTAAACCATTTCTTTGTAGCATGGTGGTAGTGCAACACTGGGAGGGTGAACATGATCAGCGGGCACGGCAAAACACCCTGTATAGTGCCGGTCGAATACTGTAGCGTAGGGCCGGGAGCCCGATGTTGTAGTGCCGGTGTTTTCGGCTCCGCACACACTGAAAACCAAGCCGTTATGTACTTTGAATAGTGCCGATGTCCGGTTGTTGTGCAGCAATATACATGCAACGGCACTATTCCACTATTATTTAGTAGTAGTCTGCTGCTGCGCGTGGAACGCAAGACCAAATCCAAAGTAAGATGTGCAACCCACCTGTATGCCCTCAAAAGTCCTCATGTCATGTCTCCCATTACACTGCCCTACTGGAACGCCAGTTGGGGGACCTGTGCCCTGGGCAAGTCGTTGCTGAAGCATGGTGTGCTTGGGTGCGTGTCGCCGCTTTTCAAAATCGTTGACTTAAATATTGAAGCTGGAGTGAACCAATATCCGAAGAGTGAGTGCGTGTGTGTGGGAGAGTGAGTGAATATCTGCTAGAGTGAATGCGGGCACGCGTCCTCTCTCTCCCTCTCCACTCTGCTGAGGGTGGTGTAGTTTATTGTAAGGCGGAAAACACGGAACGCTGATGTCGTCATGGATTCGGTATGACATGTGTCGTTTGGATTGTAACGCATGCGGAGGAATACCTGCATTGGTCCTGCTGTACAGTCTAGATCTTGAAGTGCGGTGATCGAATGACCACTCCAGAAAAAGTGATTTCGCTGCCTGTATCTACAGTTCGCCTGGATATTTCGGCCATCCTTGCCATCCCGCGGGCACTGCCATCGTCCCGCCTCGACCCGTCTGTGTGCCACCTGCGAGGTAGAACACTGCTGCGCTTGTTCTGCTGCGCTTGTTCTGCGGAATCTTGTACGATCACACCCGATTAGCGTCAAATGACGTCAGCATCTGCCACCAACATGCCGGGACAATGAATCAAAATAAATATCCTTACAGAATTTCACGCGTACTCCTGTGTGAGGCACAGCAAGGCGAAAAACTGTTACGAGATGTAGACTACAAATAGTTGTCCCTCTACAGCATACCGGGAATGAAATGTGTACGACAAACACAGGCGCTCATCAAAGAACTGATATAGACTTTTCTGTCGATGGAAATATTCTCAGCTTGACCCGTGCACTATTTGACTAGAGTGGTAACACCGGGTTCGCGCGTACCTTGATGCCGACCGGTGGACATGTTCGCCCATCCATGCCGAGCCACCGCACAGTACAGCTCTTGAATAACCTATTTGTCGTAGTTGACAATATCCTCCTCGTCTTCGCATTTTTTTCATGTAACAAAATCTGGCATTCGTTGTGAAACATGTAGTCTAATACATCCTCGCTTGCTTCGCATAGCTCACCAAGAAGCCTACCATTACCCATCGGAGATCATCCAGCTAAAGGAGCCTAAGGAGTCAAGACCGTGCGGCAGGTAAAAATGCTGTGAGCGACAGATACAAAGAGTAACACGTCCGTCGCAGGATATGGGAGCATCATCCGACGACAATTGCGTCCCCGCCTTCCGCACGTCAAAGCTGCTGTAGCAGCGAAGCACCGGGGGGCACAGGTAAACACTGCCTGAAAATGAGTGGCGCCAATTTCGAAAAGGGTATGTTGGTAGGCTGCCCGGTTACCGTTGTCGGCACGGAAGGGTCGAGCTCCACCGCCCACTCCATTGCCAGGGGACGGGATCATCACGCTTATGCCAACCAGCCAATCCGTCAACAAGAGGTCTGATCCGCAGCAGGGCCTGGCATTGATATCGCAGCTGTTACCTTGGTCCACGAGGCTTCGGCTGCATCTCTTGCACCCGCCACGGCCACCAAGGCCTTGTTCTGACAGCCGCAACTCTTGCACCACAGATCCGAGCAAAACACAAGTGAAATCCATTTGCCTTCCGCCGTGACCGTCACTGCACTTCGCTACGACAATAAAGCTGCCGCCGAGTCAACCTGCTGCTACGCATCAAGCAACAGGAAACCAGCTGCCACCTATCCTTCCTGTGCAGGATGCTCTAAACGATTCTCTCTCGCACGAAACGCCGGAGGAGGACGATCCTGCCTTCCTTCATCTCACTGGAAGGTGGCGATGAAGCTGTACTGTCACCCGTCGTCGCCATCCTGTATTATGCCTATTGTATGGGATCAGCGGCTGACAGCCACAGAGGCACCCCACACGCATGTTCCTCCAAGATAAAAGGAGGGAGGCCGGAAGATATAACGCTCACAAACCTCGACAAAGATAACCACGAAAAAAAAAAAATACAAGACGGTTACAGCAGCCGAAATGCGAACCCCCACCTCCGCCCCCACCCCCTCCTTGCAGAGTAGGCACGGGGGCCCAGTGGGGCTGAAATCTCGTCCCTTTCCTCGGGTTGTACACGTACTCCAAAGGACAAAACGATACCGTCATTCGGCACGTACCGAGCGACAAACACGAGGACCGCAGACACGCATGAACCACCACCATTACGAAACGAGTTGCCGTGCGCCGATGGCCGCCGTCACCGCTCGTTGAGGGACACGGCGTACACCAAAGGCCTATGCACACACTAAACACACTTTTTTACACCCCCGATTTGCAACCCGTCGCGAAGCCTAATCGGTCCGCCTCTGCCCGGCGACAAACGACGACCGATAGCCCGCTCCCCTGCATCCAATGCCGTTGCGCAATCGTGTAGGACTCGTCATATTCTGCGGAGAACGGGGTACGCCCTTGCAATTCAGTCACATTGAAAGCGTACCTCCTAAGGGGGGGCAAAGAAAGTGTTCACGCACCCGGATCCTCTCAAGCAACAAAAGGGAGGAACAGCCATCACCGACTACTTGTGAACAGCGCCTTTGTCTGGCGTCTACATGGCATCGACAAAGAGAGAGAGAGAAAGAAAAGAAAAAACGACGTGGACAGCGGGCAACGAGCCGAACCATAGATCGGTGCAAACAAACAAACACGCACAACGCCAAGGAACATGAAAACAGGTCAGCCGCTCCATCTCAGTAGGTCAACAAAACATCGTCACGAAGCGATGATGCTCTTGAAGTACCCCAGCCATCCAACCTCCTCCTCCCCCCCTCGCCCCGCCGCTCCGGTGCTGCTGCTAGAGCCGGCGGCCGTGGTGTCGTTACCGTTGTTCGGCGGGTGGTGAATCGTGGACGCTGACGTCATCTGGGACGTGTGCCTGCGACAAGCGTTGACCAAGGAAGGGTGTTGTTGCAACGGATAGGCCCGGATAGCGCAAAGGGCGCCGGGGCGGGGAAATGAACATGAGCGAAGGTGGCGAGTTGTGGGTGCAAAAAAGGCGCGGGGTGTGTGCGTCCTTTGACTTTGGCCATGGGGCAGGCCACTGCACGGTTTTACGGGGAGAATTGCTGCTGTCTTTGTGGGAGGTTGGTTTGCTCTCGCTTGAAGCAGCTGGAGACAAAAAACAAATAGCAGGGTCGTGCACGTAAGTGACGGACAACAACAGACACACGGGGCATTCTACCAAACTCTCGTCTTGTTTACGGTGCCGTCTCTTGGTGATGATGACCCCGCGGAAAGCTCGTTCAAGGGGAAGTCAGCTAATTCGTTTCGACGGCAAGCCGGGGAAGAGCGACGCACCCTTTGCTTCCCAACAATGTATGGGACCCACCACACAAGCAATCGCGCGGAAGACCACCAAAGTAACGGCGGGACCTTCTTCGAGTCAGCACTCGCTACCCGTCGGACGAAAGACGTGGCAAAAGCCCAGCCGACAAGCAAGTCAACTCACCCGCACGTGGGACAGTACACCAGCTGCGCGTGCACGGGGACCTTGAGCCACTGGGGGCAGTTTTCGCACTTGAAGTGCACGAACGTTCCCGCCCCGACGGCGGCCTGCACCTGCGGCTGCACCTGCGTCTGCGGCCGCGCCCCGCCGTCCTGCCGGTGTCCTTGTTGCTGCTGGCTAGCTTGTTCTCGCCGCCGCCTGGTGATCACGCAGGGAAGTCGGCAGGAAACGACGACAGCAACAGCGGTGCAATCACCACCGGCACCATCAGAAGACGCCTCCCTTTTCCAACACGCGCGCGACTGCTGTCGCTAGTTAGGAGGGGGGATCGCATCGCGGGCGTCGCGTGCACGAGGCGCACACCGCTGCCAGTCCCCCGGGCGCGACAGAACAGCCCAGCAAATAGCACTACTGTAGGCAAGAAAGGTTCGCCGTGCAGCAAACAACACACGTCACACGTTGAAACTACCCTCCAAGCCAAAGAGGACTCGAATGGTTGCTGCCCACCAAAAACCATCATCAGTCGAAACGGACGGACGGCACTGTTCGGAGAGAGGGGAACCAGGGCTGCGCTGGAACACACGGGTAAGTGTGCTCCTGCCCCTTCGTCAACGGTTCAAGACGAGACCAACGACCAAAAATGAGTACCGGACCCTGCTTCATGCAAAACGACAAAATACTAGAACAACTGCCCCCCTCTCCTCTATGCCCGCCCTTTTCCACCCCCTCCACTGCAATGCCCACGCGCCGTCGCCTCACCTTGCTGCTTCCGCCTGAGCCCCGGGATATCGGCCAAGTAATCGCTCGGTGGGTGTAGCGGACGTGGCCGCACGCGCGGCCGCACGTGCGGCCGAGGATTGCCGCCCTTGCGTCGCCCCTGCCGCCGCCGTGGAGCCGCCGATTGCCGGCACCGATCCTCGTTCCAGCTAAAACCCAAACAACAACCGTGCGGGGTGGGGAGACAGGAAGCACGGCAGCAAACAGAGGGCGCCGGGGGGGGGGGGGGTTAGGTCCCGCCGGGAGTTATCAGCACTTACACGCGAACCCAACTTGAGAGCTTGTTGGCGGCTCAACTATCTCGACGAGAAGGCAAAATTGTCACCTTCTTTCGTCCTGCTGCAAACCTGACGCATTTTCGTTGGTCGGTCGATTGGCGCGGTCGGCGCCAAGAAACTAGCTACACACGCACAGGCCACGCACGCCATTATTAACATTGGCGAATCTTCATGGGTCGGCCGGTCATAGCGCGGTCGATGCTAATAATGCACACACACCTCATCGGACATTTCCTGAATGATAGCGCGCAAGCGCTCGTTCTCCGACAGGAGCTCTTCGACAACCTCGCCCGAAGACGACACGTCCTGGCTCCTCTCTCTCGCCGCCGTCGCCGTAATAGTAGTCAAAGACGACGCCTCCGCCTCCGCCGCCTCAGCCGCCGCCGCCACCGCCGCCGCCGCCGCCGCCGCCCCGTCATCGCGCACGGCAGCACCAAAAGCGGCCGAAGGCGCCCGTGCCGCTGTTGGTGCGGCTGTTGGTACTGCCGGCGGCGGCATCGGTATCCTCATCGTGTCGGAGAACGGTGCGGAGGGGGCCAAGACCGGGTACAGCTGACCCGTGGACTCCTGTTTCGTTATTGTTTACACAAAGTGGAGATGCCATGCGGAGCGGGGGGCGTGTCAGTGTGTTCTCGTTCCAAAGGCGAGGTCGTGATCGGCAGCATCTGGTTAGACATGCAATTTCGATCGGGTGATGATTCCTGCAGGAGTGTTTGATCTAGTTTGATCTCGGCAAATACTAGGCCCAGCAAAAGCAATCAGCACGGTACGGTATCCTTGACACCGCCGCTGTAGATACGCCCCGCCTTCTCTAGCACCACAAACATTAGCCAAATAAAAAACGTTTTGCACACCGCCACGCCACCCACGCCAAAGCAGAAACAGAATCGCAAAAAAACAGCAGCAGCAAGCTATATCCATGCCACGTCCACACACCCTTCACGGGAAAAGCTCCCCCAACAATCCATCAAAAAGGTGTAACAACTCAACAGCCCCGCTGCGGCCACGGTACAACTTGGCAAGACCGTTCACACCTCGCGGTGCGGAGCTGCGGAGTACAGGCTGCTGAAGTCAGAGACCCTCGTCGCCTGTGCTTGTTGCTCCTGCAGCTGCCCCCCCTCCTGCTCTTGCCCCTCCTGCAGCAGCTGCGGCAGCTCCCCTCTCGCCCGCGCAGCGGCAACGTCCGAAGCTGTCGGCGGCGCAACGTGCGTCTCCACGTAACGGTGCTCCGCCATCGGCATCCACGTCGAAACGGTCGCGACAGGCTCTTCTCGCTGTTATGGTGGACACGGCAAATGGTGGGGGGGGGGGGGGGGGATAAGCGGTGGTAGAGACGGAGTTATTTAGCAATGGCACCCCAATCATCTCTCAAGTCTTTCTTCTGGAGGATACTAGCCCGAGATTGTTCACACCTCAAAATATTTTTTTGGGGCCTCAGCGATGACAAGCGCACCAAGCAAGGTAACCAACCTTCTTCTCATCACATAAGAAAAGTTAGCCTGGACCTTATTTCTGGGATTTCTAAAAAAGAGCCCGCGTTGTCGCCGTACCGCGTTTTCAATCAACGACAATCCATGTGCAAATACTTGCCAGCGGGGGCGGGGGGGGGGGGGGGCGCTCATCTGATGAAGGCATATCGGGTTCGGGTCGGCCGTCACCGTTCCCTGGTGTGATCCTACCCGACCACGCCATGCTCGCTCGACGCAACAGCAGTCCACCCGCCCTTGGCGGCTTCACAGCTTAAGGCTCAAGGCAACAAAGAAAAAGAAAAAACCCTGACACCACGAACGGAAGGAATCATCATGTCCGTCCTTTCTTATAGAGTACAATGTAACGTCCAGGGTATATGAAAAAAAAAATCATGGCCGAGCGTGTGTGGGATGTATGTGTGGCACGTTCGCCGCGTTTTCTGGAGCATAGCTTGGCAGCCTGCGCAATCGACCTCTGGAAACCAGGTGGCGTTTGGTGTATGTGCTATACCTATACCTATACGCTCTTACGAAGCCCCCGCGCCGATAAAAACGCCTCTTTGACGGTACACCAATGACGGGCAACGCCACACGCAAGAACATGTACTGGCAGACTGCGTGTGTCTTACCTGTGCATGCAGAAACACGAAACGTATATACCTGCACGGACATGATATACGGAGTATAAAATTTCGTTCTCTATGGAGGTAAATACGTGAACACAGCAGTAGACATGCGGCGGGACGGACACGCTGCGGGTTCACCTCCTTTTGCGTCCTTTCGCCTCATCACCGGCTATCGACTCTAAACTCTAGACCCCAACAAGAGTTGGGGGCTTGGTTGGTATGCATTTCAAGGTGCTGTCACAGGTCGTCGTTTCTGCTTCAACCGGTTGCTTGCTGACACTTCTCTGTTTATGCTTGTGTGCAGCAGAGTATCGACACGCTAGCCCCCTCTCACTGCTGTGCGCGTCCGCACTTTTTTCGGGAAGGAATGGCACGCAAATGTGCCCCTAGATCACCATAGCAGTACTACTGCTGTAGAACCGCGTTGACAACAGGTGCGCACGCCCACTTCATCTTCAAATACCCCGGGAACTGCTGTACGTGGACCGCGCCGTGTCCGGCCTCCCGAAGAAAATTCTTTGCCCCTCTCTTTCCCAAAAAGTGAGGAGACACCCCCCACGCCCAGAGGAGAGGTATGTACACACCCGTATGTTGAGAGGAGGAGGCGGCGGCGCGTCGAAGCACGCGGCGAGCTCGTTCTCGAGCTGCGCGACGTCGTCCAAGTCCAGCAGGGGCTTCCTCTCCTCTCTGAGCGCGTCCTTGCTGACCTGCCGAGAGGGAGGGACCGGAGCGAAGGAGGTGTTACGAGAACACTTGAGAAAAAACCTCGACACCATACTACAGACGCGCCGCGGCTGCAGCAGTAGCTCGGGGCGTATCGTTACTTGTCACGAATTACGGTTGCTGGCACAGTCTCCACACGCGTTTTGCCCTCTCTCTGCTCCGCCTCTCTCCTTCTCTCATGCCGTAGGTGCTACCGCAGTACACAGCGTTGCTTCAAGTTTCACACGTTCAGAGGAGAGCCCCTACCACTTTACTCCACACCAGAATGTACTCTGGCACAAAACAAAAGTTTTCGACGCACACCACAGGAGGCACATTCCAGACCTGTACCATTCATGAGCACGTCTCACCCCCGGTACGCTCTTCTCCTCCTGTGCCACAGCGGCTGCAGCAGCAGCACCACCCTCCCCAGAGGACTGGGGCCTCGTTGCCATCATGGTGCGGTGGAATTCTCCGCTCTTGGCGACAGCAGCAGCAGCAGCAGCCTGACCTTGTGAACAACCCTTGTGGAACCCTTTGTAGAGCGACTCTCCGCTTGCCAATTGCCGACAAAAACAACAACTACGAGGAGCGAGGGAAATGGCTCGAGACTGAGCCCAGTCAACTACCTCTAGCGGCCTTGCTGTCCCTCACGAACTGCTGCCGCCGCTGCAATGTTAATGTTGTGATCACACGACACCCGGAGAGCAGGCGCCGGACCGGTCCCGAAGCACTCATTGCTTTTTGGGATCCCCCCCAGCGAAGTTTAGATTTCACGGGCCCCCCAGGGCAGTTTGCAACAGCAGCATAGGACCAGCAGGCAGCTGAGCTACGACAAACAGCGAACAGCGAACACTACCCACCCATCAGCACCCAAACCCAACGTTCACGACACATTCCACTCTTGCTTTTGGCCAATTCAACTCTGTGCGGGATCGCTACGTGCCTGCTTTCCGGGAGGGGTAGAAAACAACGCGGTGGATATTTCGCGGATAGGAGAGAGCGATCTGCACCAGAGAGCAAAACAGAGCGGTGTGTTTGGGGGGGGGTTGACTGGAAAAGCTCGACACCATGGGGGATGTGGGAGTCATTAACCACACCATCTACGTGAGCAACCTGAACGAGAAGATCAAGAAGCCTCTGCTCAAGAAGTCGCTGCACAGGTACGGGTGTGTGTGTGTTGGACGGGAGGCGCAGGCTGGCTGACCGCTGGGCGGGAGATCCTCGCTGCCTCTCTTTCTCTCTCTGTCCTCTTATCGCTTCTCCGCGGCAAAGATTGCGGGGTGGTACACACGGGAGCTGTTATTGCACAAAGTTATCTGTCGGGGATTCACGGCTTCTTGTACCGCGGCAAGCAGTATGTTGTTCAGTGTCGTTTTCGTATTTTTGGCGGGGTTGCCACATACTCATGGAACGGCAGCTTCGTCTCCAGGGCAGGAGGAGCAGTGCCTACCATTCGAGCTGGCCCGACAATGAAGAGAGCAGGCGATGCTGTCAGCTGTCAGCTGTCAACGACTCATCAGCAGTGCACTCCTCGAAATGCATCGTTGGGTTGGATTTTGGTTGTGTCCCTCTGTCTCGCCCCCGATGATGTACCCACAGCCAACACCCCACCGCAATATTTTGCGTAGCCCCCTTTTAGTCTACAAAGCAGTATGCAGTGCCTACCCCCCTTGCAGCAAGTGTCGATTTGACGATTTGACGCTGTTGGGTGGTGCGTGCGTCCGGTGGCATCCGCCCTCTCCGCATCCCTCCGTCCGATTTCCGATCCGACCAGACAACAGAGCACCTTTGATTTTGATGAGGGTGCGGGGGGCATGTTTTCTTCTGCCCCTTCCCCCCCAGGCAGGGAGGGGCCCATGGGGATCGGGGGATCGATGAGGCGCTGTATCATTGAATTGGTTGTGAAGCAAACGAACTCAGGGTGCGATCGGAACTTTAAGTGGAGGCGGAGGCCTCCTGCGCGTTCACCACCCGACTTCCAGCTGAGCTATCCCACAGAAATGCACCAAGCACACACAAACGGCGCTGCTGTGTGTCGGTTTCCACCCGTAGCACACCTTGCGAGTCAGCCGTGCGCGGTCCCAGACATTTTGGTCATATACGATAAAGAAAAAAAACAACACTTCAGTTGTAGGTAGCACTCCAACATTTCAGCCCCCCCTCTCCCCACGCGCATACCCCCCCCCGGTCGATGGTTTTAACGACTACGGCATGCGTTTACATGAGTATACCCCCTACACACTGCACGCCGTTTACTTGTTTGTGTCCGCCGGATGGGTGGACACATGGACGCAATGGGTGCACGTACTGTATCGATGAACCCATGGGGCGATGCCTCAGCCGTCTTCACAACGACTTACCTCGATCCTGTCTTCGACGTTCCGATGTTGGTCTCCGTCTTGTCTGATTCCCGACAACGAATACGGACGGCGGCACGCACGGGGGTCAATCACGCTCCTCTGGTATGTAACAGCGTGTTCAGCCAGTTCGGCAAGATCGTGGACATCGTGGCATGTCGAGGGCTCAAGCTTAAAGGACAGGTGTGTGATAACAAATATCTCTTATTGTTTTCTAGCGGCCGCCTCTGCCGGAGGACGTTTCAGGAGATTGACTGAACGACATGAGTTGCGAGCGTGACCGGTGCAGTTGTAACGCGTGTGCCTGCATCAGAATTCGTTAGGCTGGGTTGCAGACTGCCGCCCCTCTGCTACTAACCGCGTACGTACATCAATAGGCGGAATGCGAAGAGTTTGCTTCGTTTTCTGTCTCTCTTCCGACGTTTCTTCCGACGTTGCCTTGGTCGGCTTTATCGTCACCTCTTGGTATCTCGCCCCTCTCATCACCTAACCGTTCGTTTTCTCCGTTTGCTTCGGCAGGCGTGGGTGGTGTTCGCGGAGAAGAGCATGGCCACAAACGCTCTCCGACAGATGCAAGGGTTCCCCTTCTTCGAGAAGAAGATGAGAATTCAGTTCGCTAAGGTGCGGCGGTGTGGGTGGGGATCGTTTTTTGTTGTTGGAGAACACGAATGTGTCGACACTCGAAGCAAGCTTGGTCTTGAAGACGCCAGGGGGTGTCGTCGTTGAGGTGGTTGTCGCGAGAGTAATGCAGGCCAGCGACACATGTGATGACAAGCTCGTTGAGTATGTAGGAACAACGCGCTATGCATTGTAGATAGCATCGTGCCCCACCCCTTGACCCCCTGAACCTCCCCCGCTTCCATTTTTTTGGAAACCCCGACTCGCTCTACTGCTGTCCACGATTTTTGTCGGGGTGCGAGGTCTCCGCAACACAACTTGCAAACTCCCCAAACTCCCCACTACGGAATGCAAACCATGAGTACGCCCCCCCCCGCCTTCCCACGCCCCCCTGACCGCCACAGAGCGAGAGCGACGTGGTCACAAAGAAGGCCGGGACCTACGTCCCCCGCGACAAGCGGAAGCTGCCCTCTGCGGACGCGTCGAACGGCAACGGCCTCCACCAGGCGGCGCCGGCGCCGGCGGCGACGACTCCCGGTGCCGCAGGCGCCGCAGGCGCTGCCGCCGTGCCTCCCGCCTCCGCCCTACCGCCGGTCCCTCCGCCTGCTGCCGTCGTCGCGGGTGCCCCGCCTCCGGCGGTGCCGCAGCCCGCGGGTCCCATCGGAGACGGTGGGTGATGTGTGTAGAGCATGTTACCCTTTTTTTTCTTGGTCGTGTTTAATAACCCT
>FN649751.1:4518680-4586641 GCA_000310025.1 Ectocarpus siliculosus | reverse complement strand
CCCCGGAAAAACCCAAAAAGGGGGCAAGGGAAAAAAAAACGTTTTTTTTTTTTTTTTTGGGGCGGGTTTCCTTTTAACATTTTTTTTTTTTTTAACCCCCCCCCCCGGGGGTAAAGGTTTTAAGGATTCGGGCTGCCCGGATTTGGGGTCCCCCCCCCCCCCCCCCCCCATCTCTCCCGTTCCCATATTATATGAAAACAAAAACTCACCATGAAGAGGAGATCATTCTTCGGGTCGTCGATCACCTCCAGCAGCCGCACGACGTTCGGGTGCACCAGCTTCTTCATCAGGGCCACCTCACGACGGACGTTCTGCAGCACTTGCGAGTCTCTCTAATATATATATACCGCCGCCAGCGTTCATCCATGGCATCGCGTCGTCCATTTCCAAATGGCGCCGATATTCATTCCCCAAGGGCATTTCATTCCCGAAGGGCATTTCATTCCCGAAGGGCATTGGAGGGAGGACCGCCGGAAAAATTTACAGACGCCACGGGTGGGTAGGCAGGTAGGTGGGCGTGTGGGTGAGAAAATTTCAGATGAAGCCAATGGCGCGTGCTTCGAGTTAGCCAGGGTTAGGTTAGCCTGCATTGCACGAACGAAACGTGGTTTGGCTAGCGACCACCATAGACAAGAGATGAAAGGCAGAAAACATTCTCACGACCACGCGGTCTCAAAAAACATGCGTATGTGAGCGACTGTGTACACGTATTCTCTTGTATATATTGCGTTTCATGCTTGTTAGCTTTGGGGCAGACAAAAGGACAACAAGCAACACGCAGAAACGATTTCGAGAGCACCTCCGTGTTGACAGCGACTGAATTTCGGAGTAGGAACGGGCGACGGTCCAACTGTTCCATCTTGGATCGGACAGCGATTGTCCAAGTAACAAACAATCTCCCATCCCCCCTCCCCTCCTGAGGCCTACCGTCACGCCCTCGTGGTGCAGTCAACCAAAGGAGACAAACTGTCGGGCAACCACCCAACCAGCCAGCCAGTCAGCTGATGCCACTTTGGTTGCGTCTACAGAAGAAAAAAAACGAAACTGCCAAATCCATCAAATTGTGACTCCTCCAGAAGAGGGTCAAGTCAAGCCACCTTTGAGTCCTTTTTTCGCCGTCCGAACGCAAAGCCCCTAGCTTGTCGGTTGAGCAGCGACTTGTTGAAGACCTTCACCGCCACCCACTCCTCCTCGCCCGTCTGGTTGTCCACCCTTCGACAAAGCTTCACCTGCGACACGGAAAAAAAAAAGAAAAAAGAACAAAAGGGGGGCATGATTTATCATCGAGAGACCGATAAACACGAAGAAAAACAACACAAAAACGCAAAACACGCGTAGAGAAAAGAGACGACAGAGAAACCCGCATGCCATACAAACGTCGTGCGAAACATACTGGAGACGCGCAAACCACTCGTGGAACAGCAGCACTGGCGAAGCTTGCTGCACGGGGTAATTGAATGGAAAACACCGCGGTACATGGAACAGCACAACAAGATAGCCCGGCGCCACTAACCTCGGCTGTGGCTCCCGATCCGAGGTCCCTGATGCACTCGTACTCGTTGATTTGCTGCAGGAAACCGTCGGCGGAGAGCTCGATCGCCGCCGTCATCGTCTCTCGGACCTGTCCCATAATTTCGCACCAAAAGTCGCATCATTACTTTGTTGGTTGCCTCACCACGCTCAACGCTACCGGTAGCTGCTATGTGAAGCGGGTGGATGGAGCTACTGCGGGGTTATTCACTTCTGGAGAGAGAAGGGTGAGGCGTCATTGTAGCACACGGATAGAGAGAGAGAGAGATAGAGAGAGGCGCAGGCGGAGACCAAGCGAAGCAATATGTTCGCCTTCTCCCCTCTGCCTGCCACTACTTGCACGGGTGAAGCGAATTGTGCAGCTCAGGCGGCGCGCCACCCGCTTGACGAGCGCGCGACCCGCCAACCGCTGCCGTCACCACTGCAGAGCGGCATCCGAATGCATCCGAATGCCTGTACATCAGCATCTCCCCAGCGGCTCTCCCGGTCGATGGCTGACTGTCAAAATCAATAATTCGCGGCCCCTCGCAACCAACAAAAGGGGTACCAACACGCACGCCGACACGGACCCCGACATCTTGCGAGACCTAACAATGGTGTGCTTTCCACAATATACGGCATGGAACCGCGCCTGCCGCCGGCCGAAGAAAGCGAATCAACCGACGGGGGGAGTCGACGTCACTCGTAACAGCAGCAGCACCAGCAGCAGCACCAGCAACCGTCACAAGGCGGTGCAAAGATTGCGGACGGCCGGACGGCGGGATGGCCGGACGGGTGGGGGGACAACTGCCAGCCGGCATGGGAAGCTTTTAAGCATGCGGCGCTCGTGCTGTGACGCCATCGACAGCACAGTGCGTATACTGTAGGCCGGTCCGGTCCAGAACCAAGTGGTTCCACGTCGTGGGCGGCGCAACACATGCCGTTGAGTGTATCGATTTGCAACAGCAGTAGGAGAAAAAAGAGCCGTATGTGGAGCTTGCGCTTTTGGAAGCAACGTCCGTGAGCAGACTCGTGACGCAGCTGCCCATTTTAGTCTGCTGTGCCATCTGCTACGGCCGGGTACAAGTGCAATAGGTCATCACGCACTTTCTGGCTCACGCACTACAGCCCACTTTGCTCCCCAAAGCTGACAGTCCCGACACGACTAAATTAAGCCGCGCAATGCTGACGCATACCGATAACAACGTGAAATCAAGCAGGAAACGGAGACCTTCCCCCTGCAAAGTGATGTCGTAAATAGATCGTCAAGTGTAATACTCTTGGACGTCGCCGATAGTCTTCATGTTGAACCCGGTGTGTGTGTTCGTCCAATCTATTCCAGCGCCAGTCTACAGGCCTTTCGGCGTATGTACCTGACGAATCAGCCTGGGTCACACAAGGAAGGTCACGCAGGAGCTTTTTTCATTTTTTTTTGTGTATTTCTAGTGCCCCACTCTCCCCCTCGCGGTGCTTGCCTTCGTTGTTATCGAGACAAGGGTTCAGTCACCGAGGTGCCTTTACTCACGACCAAATATTGCTTTCCACTACGTATGATACTACTGGATACATGCATATGCATAAATCCCGCGCATTTTGTTCACAGGCTTTCTGGAGCACCCGCCAGACTGTGCCTTCGTGCCTGATTCGAGGATATTGCTACGGTGCGGACGGGGCTCTCATTTTCCCAAGAAGCACTTCACTAAAAAAGGGCCTCCGCTAATTCACAACTGTCCAAACAATGCGTCGTGTATGTTGTTTTTTCGTCTACGCATTCCGTTTTGGGCGTCGTCAGTCTAAACCTACGGAATATACTCTGACGCATCAGCTGGGGTCACACAGGAGGAAGGCATCTATCACAGGGAATACTATTTCTGTTTATTGTCCCACGTCGCCCTGCCATGCTTGCCTTCGAGTCTTACCGCGAGCACATTAGCTTCTATAGCTTACTAAATGTATACCATCTCGCGAATAAAATGCGTTCCACTGCAGAATTGCACATTGGTGACTCCCAAGACAAAATCGAAGCCGTAGCCTCTGCACCTACGTCTAACAGGATACCCACTCCAACCAGAATGCGTGTTGGTAACAAAACAACTAGTGAAGTAAAAGAGAGAGATGCTTCACTAGTAAGGTCGGGGGAACGAGCCGCGCAGTCGACTCCATACTTTGCAGTAGTCTACGTGCGATGCTGTGCGAGACACGCTTGCTCCCAGGAAAAAGCCACACACGCGCGCGGAGACTCACGCAGTTCATACAAACTCTATACACGTATCCGGAGTATTCGAGCGAGTCTTCAAGACTGGTGCATCCGCTCTCTGCCGAAGAGCCGAATGCTAAAACGCCAACGGCGGCGGAACACGCGCACGCCGCGCGACGCACTTGCCCCTGCTACAGTAGTACAGCTGTACCGCCTAACGATGGGCACCTAATAGCGCACTGGCGCAGGCATAACTGACCAATGGTGGCAGACACGAACACACTAGATAGAGCCCATCGGGCAGGGTGGTGGGGGGAGTAGGAAGGAGCACAGCAGTTCCGAAAAAAAAAAAAAACGCCCCATGTACGCATATTATTGTTCCCGCTATGTCGCATGAACCGTTCGTTATCATTATCAAATTCAATTCTCAAGTCCTTGATATTCATTTCGCTTGCTGGAGGCGGTGTTGCTTGTTTCCTCGTCCGGCGCGGAACACATCATACCTAACGTTCTGAGTCTTACGCTGCAACTGCGTCAACAACACCAAACGCCTCAATATTTGCTGTCTCCTGCTGTTGCTGCTGGGGAAAAGACCTCCCATCTACGTATTTTTTCGCCCCATCATCTTGAGATTTTCCAAAGCAAGCAGAATGCATTGTCAACACTGTGTTCCCTGCTGTGTAACTGTTGCTGCTGTTCCTTCGCACACGGAAGGGGTTGGGCCACGGCGGGTGGGTGTGATTCCGTGAATGTGCGAGACATTATCAGCAGTGGCACCTCTGTTTCTCCCTTGGTTTGAATCGCGTGCATACGTGTGAGATATCCCGCTTTGCCTTCCCCAATAAACTCGCCAATTCAAGGGGTTAGAGTGAGGGATCGATTCCGAAATTCCGGCACAAAGGCCTGCAGCATGGCCATCACGACCAAACCGATGTGACGTACAGTGCCCAATGTTTCTTCCTCCTCAGAACCCAAAAAGAGCGTCAATCGGTGCCCAATACGTCTTGTTTGGTAGAAAAGGAGGGTTATTTAGGCTTTCCCCGTAATCAACTTTGGGGTATCGCATCACGTTGGAACAGCCCGATATTTAGAGCCTTTCGTTCCCTCCTGGGATGAAGGGGAAAACACGGCTCATTGTGACGAACGCTGCGATTAGTAGTGGCCGGGGCCAGGGGTTCGAATGCCGGCGTAAGCGAACTTTTCTTGCAAAGTGAGTTATTCTGTCGCTTCCGTTCCTGGCCTCGGTGGAAAGCTACTTAGCTCGTGTGTACATATAGGGAAGAGAGTGCTTCATTCTTCTCGCAAATAAAAATCGAAGGCAACGTCGCGCAGGAGGGGTGCGTAAAGGGTCTCAGGGAAAGGAACCCTTCAGTGTGACCACGGGTTGGAACAAACGGCACAAGAGCTGCGAGCGATCTGAAGTGAAACCTACCAGCTATGCATGTCATACGCATGCAGTATTATTCCACGCAAGCCACTCTGTGTGACCACGGGTTGGAGTAAACGGCACTATTATAGTGCTGTGAGCGCTGATTTGAAGTGAAGGCAAAAAAAACAAGAAACAAAAAAGCCATTCTCACTGCAGCCCACCTTGTATTGTGTGTCACGCACATTACGTATGTAGATGAGAAGTTCGGGAAGGAGTGCATTTCTTTTCATGCTCCACATTGACCAGGGTAATCGGCGAGCCAATGAGGGTACGCCGTAAACACGAACATGGTTTCAAAGCGATGTCGGTTGCACGTGGTTGGTTGTTCTAGGCACTCTCTATTATTAGTTCATTCCGGGACGCTGTTCCAATAGGGTGCAGTGTGCGTGTCGGGCACTGTTTCGCATTCCAACGACCTTTGTTTCCATTAGTCGAACATTTCATGCAGCGAGCAGGGCCACTACACAACTCGGAGCAACGTTTCACATGTATTATCAACCCCGCAGCGGTTGCCCGGTGACGACTTCAAGGCTGCCTGCTACAGGTGAAAGATAATGCTTCGTAAGTCGACCATGCTATTGCTGCTGTACTGTCGAAGAATGTTCGAGGTGCCAACTAGACTTCAAGGGGGCGGCCGAGAGACTTCTAATCTGTTCATACTGCTGTAATTCTAAATAGAAGCAAACACCAAACAGAGAGGGACGGAGTATTGTCATTTGAGCAAGTGTGTGTTTCCAGCAGTGGCATCAACTGCGCCAACTGACCGGCCAATGAAAACACGTCCGTGCTCGTGTGTGTGAATGGGGGGCGGGGGAGAGAAACAGAGAGAGGTTGAGAGATCGACAATAACGTAGTAAACTCGTAAAATCGACGAATGAGAGCGACACACAAACACAAACAGCACGACGCAGAGAGGGGGGGGGGAAACAAAAACAGATCTGTTATTGCACGGGTGCACCAGGTGCACAGGTGCACCAACGCTGACTATTCCCTGACGCGGACCACACCACACCAACCACGGCAAGCTACAATAACCGTTGCGATACGGGGAGGATACACGCAGGGCGCGCAAGGGGGGGGGGGGAGGAAAGCACGTGTGCGTGCCGGCGTTCTCCTGCCGCTCGATTATTCCTGCGGTCACACCAGCCATTTCCCCCTTCCAATCAAGCTTCCCGGCGGTAGACAGGCCTGACAATTGTTGTCGACGACCAGCTTGCGCGCGCTTGCTCTCCCATCCCACGCGCGCCGCTCCCCACACTTTAACGGAACACTATGCATGCATATGACACCAGTATACTACACAAACAACTGCTATGCAGACCACTGGGCACGCCACAGTGCCACACCCGACATGTGTGGGTAGAAAAAAAAGGGTTGATGGATGATCAAATCATGCAGCAGTACGAAAAGAAAGAGGTGCAAGCTGATGACATCTCCCGCCCGTACCTGCCTGATACTAGATGCCAGCTGTTCTGTTTGCCTGCTGCAACTGCATGGCTGCGGCTGGTGTTCTACATAGCGTGTGTGGTTTTGTTCGGGCGCCACTTTTCGATGTGGTGGCATAAAAAAGTACACCCAGTTGTAGTTACCTTGCGTACACTGGACCCAAGGCAGAGACAGAAGCACGTGTTGTAAATAGCGCACCCGGGTTGTGTGTGTGTGCTAAAAAAAAGTCGAATAGGTGTGTGCCGGTGTGTTGACCCCGTGAGAGGACTCTCTTGCGCCTGGAGTTGGCGTAAGTCCTGCGGCGTTCGGTGCCACAGCAGTACTAGAGAAGAGTGTTTTTGTTGTGTTTTCGCGCACCCCTTGCGGCTGGCTGCTCTCTCCCAAACGGATGCTGGTGACACCAACACCGACGACAGAAAGTCGCGTTCTTACCCGCAGCAGAGGACGAAGAACATTTTGTGCATGTGTAAGGAGATGTAGATGCCTATGAGGACCACGACACAGGGTGGCGGGCATGTACACACACCCACAACCGCCACACCACACACAAAATGTCGGAGGAGAGCGGGCTAACAATGCAGCGCACCGTGGGTGCGCAAAGTACGCGCCAAATCTTAATCTTGTCGTCATGTCCCCTCTCGCTGTTGCCTATTGCCAACTGCTGTCGCTGGTGGGAAAAATAGCGTGTCCCTGCTCTGCCCTTACCTGGTCCATTGCCACCTCCCCTTTGGCTCGTGGTGAGCGCATCTGTGTGCCGTCTCTCCCGCTTAGACCCCCGTCCCGCTTTCGTGGCTTTCCTCCTCACTCCTCCTGCTCCTTTCCTCTCCTGCCCTCCCGTGCTCTCTCGCCCTTACTCCGTGCCAAGCAGCTGAGCTGCGTCGCCCTGCAGAGCCAGCGCCGCTTGCGTGGAGAGGGAGTTTGTGCTGCTGTTGCTGTGCTACGGGCTGACCTCTAGCGTGAAAATCCCAAGGAGAGTACGCGTGGGCCCAACAGAATGCAGATGTCGCTTTCAAACCAGAGTCTAGCGAGGGGCCAAGGAGTCGTTGTCGACCCCAGCCAGGCAGCGAAGGGGGGCAGTGTTGGCATGGACGACGTCTGAAAAAAATGTCTTCCCACGGGGGGTTCGCAGATGGTACAAGTGGGTACTGTGAGCAGCCAGGAACCAGGAACGGTGTCTACCCTGGCCCGCGTGTGCATATCTTTGTTTTGTTCTGTGTGTCAGCTCACAGTTTTTACCGATAAGCCTGTCACGAACGATGAAGGCGTGCTCAGTAACGGGCACCATGGCCCACCGTAGGTGCAAAAAATTAGGCATTTGCCTGGCACTCATTTGCATACATCTGGCGAACTTTGGCCTGAAACAATGACAATTTCTACCGGCTCTATTTTCAAGTAAATTTCAATGTACCTTACAGGATTCGTCGCATTTCGTATGCACGACGACGTCGCGTGGTCTTTCTCCGTGCGCCGTCTGGAGCTGCCAGGAATATTGTAAGAGCAGTCAGGCAAGAAAACACCGTCCCAGGCAAGCGTCTAATGGAAACGTCCTCTCTCAGGCAACCACAGAAGAGGCATGCCTGGGGGGCTCCTCGGCGAAAACAAAAAAAAAACTCATTATGCAATTCATGCATGGAGCCTGGATCGGTCAGACCTTTTTCCTTTTCACAGGAAGTAGATGAAGAGTAGTCTAGATCTGCAAAAAGCTTCTAGACCACCGCAGTCTACTGCAGTCGGTGATTCAGACACTCGAATTAACTCTCAAGGGCGTCCCTTCATGATGACGTCACACACAATATGAAATCGTTGCGCGTCAAGCAAAACAACGGCGACCAGCCGCGCCCACCACCCGCGGCTAATGCGTGGGGTACGCCCAATATCGGTCATTCTTGTTGTTGGTTCCGCGAGCACAACAGAGCAGGTCATCAACCATATGTATGTGTCCCCAGGGTTGGCTGCACACAGGTAATCTCAAGTGTCGTGCCACGTACAGTTCAGAGACAGTTCATCAGTAAAAAACACATACATGCCGCCGGAAAATAGGCAAGAACGATTATTTTTAGGGGGAGAGGGGCGCGTGGGAAAGTCCCCATTCGTTTTCCCTGTGCATTCATGATGATAACGGTTTGTTGATTCCCTGGAAATACAGAGGCTGCTGCATCGTGAGCCCTCCCTATGATCAAGATATATATACGTATGTCATGTACGAAGCATCGCCGGCTATTCTCGCGATAAGTAAGTGTAGAGGTCTTCCGTGTTTCTGTGACCCGCTTCTCTTTGACTGTAGGTTTTGTTTAAGTAAGTGAGTGTGTTTACAATAACTTACTGGTATTTAGTCTCAAGTTCTGCATCCTCCGACATCCTCCAACGTCGTATATATGTATGTGGCATGTCTGCGAAAATGTAGACATACTACCGTTAATTGCATCCATGGATTTAGCCCCGGGGTGCACACGATGATCATTTTTAATTCGTGAAAAGAATACGTACCTCGTCGGGGTGTCCTCACCGAAAGAAGGGACGTACAGAGGAGGGCGCGTGCAGAAGAATAGAAAAAACACCACCGTGGGACGAACCGTGCGAAAAACACAACAGGATGGACCACCTCTCTATACTTTCTTCTGGTGGGGCATCATGCCCCGGACACACGCACATACACCTTTGCCGCTGGCCTATGGAACCCGCGAACATCGGGCCAAAATGCAACGTGTTGTTCTACAAAGCATCCGACGATCTTTTGTTTTACTTTGAAAGCAAGCCGACGAGCAACGCCGGCGTTGCTAGGCCAAAAGCTGTCTTGATGATTGTTTCTTCGATGGGCTTTAGGTGCGAGAAGGTCAGAGGGGCGAGACCCCCTACAATACAGCATGCACGAAATAGGTCCAGGGCGCGGCAGATCATTTTCCTGGCAGCAGCATTGAAAAAAAACGCGAAAATATCATGGAAGAACGGCAGAGGGCCGTGAAAACGACAGTCGTATCGTACATATGGCCGAGAGTGGTTGCGTGAGAGGTGCGACCAACCCCGAAAAGCAACTGTGGCGTTGTAGCCTGTGAGACAAGAGTATACCCACTACAGCGCTGACATCAACCTCCGCTCCCACCGTGTCGATGCACGTCAAACTACGTGATGGTTGCGTCCACCTCTCTCTCTCCTTCACCGGTCTTACATGCTGTCGCTCTTTCGCCACCCGCAACAGCTGTTGTTGTTGCTAGTTGCAGCACTGCTGATGGAGAAACACTCGTCCAAGCCGCTGTCTGAATGATGAGGGCTCGCTGGCCGCGCCTTGACGCGCGCCCCACCACGTTTCCCTCTAGCCAAGCTGCTCTTTAGAATCCCACCACTCGGGGGTGCGCCTGGACCGCCCTTATCACTAACAGCGCCGAGGTTCCTGCAGCTGCTCTCAAGCTCCGGACTCTCACTTGGTTTGAAGGTTGGCAGCCTCATAAGATCGCCACTTGTACTGCCGGCGCCTTCAGCACCCTCCCACCCAGAGATCGTCAATCGTTGGCATTGAGGTTGTCGTCGCGCTGGATGTCTCTTGTCGTGTTGCCAATGTGGCACGACGGCCTTGGTTCGAGCGGGGCGTTGGCCGGTTGGACCGGAAACCATTGGCCGGACGCCCGGGGTCACCGCTAGCCCGGAGGAAACGTCGCTCGCTTCGACGCACTGCCGCGTCTCGCGACAATGCTCTTCCTCACGGCGATGGAATCCTCTGGATCTTACATCGTGTGGGTCGATTTCCAACCGCACCTGCGTCGAGAAGCTCGTAATCACGCCCAATGAGTCGGGCGATTTCGGTCGTAAGGCGTCGGCCAAGAGACCGTTGGGTTTCTGCCTGTCGAGAGCTCGAAAAGCACCAGCACTATGTAACGACCGGCTAGACCTCGCCCGTCGGCTCCTCGTCCAGATGGTCGGCCTCACCCCCATGTCTCTGTTGGTTGCTGGAGAGAGCAGACCATTGTTCAGCACGGCCGCGGTGGGAAAGGGTGATCGCGTCGAGGGCGACCCGTTGCCCGGCTGCCCCTTGCCCGACTCTATCCGTATTTTCTCTTTCGCTTGACCGCCCCGCCTTCCCGCCTTGTCCTGCTCCACGGTATCCTCCCCACCCACAGCTTGGCGCTCGCTACTACCGCAGTTGCCGCCGCCGCCGCCGCCGTCGCCGCCGCCGCCGCCGCCGCCGCCGCCTTCCGCACCTTGGCCTTCAGGTGGGACGTTCGGTGTGTTTGACGTGCCGCTTTCGACTGGCCGACCAACTGGCTCTGCCGCGGGGGCTGCATTCACATCGTTGGGATCAACACGAAATACCTGTCTGCCGGGAACGGGGAACCACTCAAGGGGCCGAAAAGCATTCGGTTTCCATTTTCTGGTCGTCGCAGACGCTGCCGTGGAATTGCCGTCGTCCGGGATTCGTCGTCGACGATGGGAGGATGCGGCGGTGTCAGGCTTGTCTCCTTCTGCCACCCGTACTTGTTTCGAGCACTCCTCTGGAGGGGAAACCTCTTGTTGCTGGTTGTCGACCCGCCAGTTATCTGTCGACCTCGTCGTCTCGTGTGTAAGAGAAACACTGGTAGGACTGCTGGCGCATTCCCCCGCGTCTTTCTCTGGTCTACCGCCCACTTGCGTCAGCTCGAAAACCGTCGCCGTTGCGCTCACTGGTGCCCAACGAGGGGTGAACGGGGGTGAAAACGTAAAAACAATGTACAGGTACGTTTGTCGAGGATATCTAGCCAGCTCCAGTCCCAGGGGATAACCCGGTCGCATGCACCGTGTTCCCTGTTACTCATCCTTCACGTTTGTCTCACCCGATTGCACCAGTCCAAGTGACACGATCTTGGGCTAGGCCCTCATATCCCAATCGTCAATCACCCAAGCGGAGCCGATTTGAACCATCTACTGTACGCGCCCTCTACCTGAGCACCTACCTGTGTTGCCTCCTTTCCAAGCAGATAGAGGGCTGTCTAGCGTTCGCGTCAGAGTCTTGGCCAACATATCCGTTGTTGCCTGGGCGCCGACCGTTGAGTTTTCCGCGAGAGACTTCGTCACCACCGACATAGCTGGCGACGACGCGGATATTGTGGAGGTGTTGATGCACTCACCGCCGCCGCCGCCGCCGCCCTGGCTACTATCACGGATGAGCATTCGGTTGTCTGCCTTCAACGATCCCATTTCTCTCTGGAGCTCAAGCCAAGCTTCGTCCGCAGCGGTGGGAAGCTTCTTGGCCGCTGGCATCGAGCAGCTGTTCGTGTTTATCGAAGGTACCGACAAGCCCCTCGACTGCGAAAACCGTGCGTAGACGCTGTTGCCGCCTCCATGGCTCGGCGCCACGGCCGCCAACCTGAGGGGCGCTTGCTTGCTGGACAGCCTCGGGACCGAAGAGGTTGACGCTGACTGCTGGAGATGACGGGAAGGTGTATCCCCAACTCGGAAGGGCATCCTGAGGGAAGAGCAGCGGGGCATCGTGGGTCGAGGCGCGACGGATACCTGCGGCGGCAGGAAGGAGAGGCAGCAGCGATGGCACACACAACGCAGATAGAGCCACTAATGAGTAACGGTCGGCAGAGTATTCTGGTTGCACGAGCTAAAAGGGGCAAGATAGGGTCGTGATTAAGCCGTGCTCTCTGGTGGGGTATTAGAGTACAGGAAAATGGGAAACGTTTCTCCATAGACCGGCGGAGGTAGCATGATATTCCGAGGTTCGGTTAGGCTCCCTGAACTCGACCCGACTGCGGTCAACACCTTCACTAGGCCCCCTGAGCGGTTCAAAGTTCGAGTCTTGCTCTTCAACCTAACTATGACAAAACCCATGCGTCACCCCTCGGCCGGACTCAATCAATCAGTCATAGAGGTAACACCCACGCCCCCACGAGGTCAAGGTAATGTTCGCACTCGGAAAAAATCTCGAGTTGATTTTGAGGGTTGAACCGTGTCTTCGTTGCTCAAGGCGAGGACCACAACGCCAGTTCCATGGCGCCCAAGGAGTGGTATTCTCGGGTCTCCGACACTGTCCTCCACCCCCTCTCGCAAGCTTGTATTTTACTATGTAAATTAGTTGGGACAGCACTTGTCATACGTATACACGACCCACAAAAACTTCTTGCGGGGGGAATCCGAGTTTGTTCTACCGGTGCGTCGCCTGGGTAGCGCAAGGCCCGCACGGCGTACCTCAGGCCCGTCGATGCGGTACCATGCAACCTGTCTTGCCCTCCGTCCTCCCATCCTTCGAGCGGCCGTCTGGTTCTGCAGGCCCACCAGCCTCGGGGGCGCCACCACGAACACGGGGTCCCACGACCCTTCCGCGCTGAAAACGTCGACAACGTTGTTGTTGGGGCAACGATGGCTGCGGAGGACCGAAGGAGCAGGTGACGGGTTGGAGGGGGCAGCAGCGGCGTTGCTCGAGGCCGTCAAACCCCTCGCCGTCGATGGTTCTGTTGACACGGCGGGAGAAAGGCTCTTGGAGACGGGTGCCGCCGCTGATGATGCGGGTTGTGACAGTTGTTGTGCGGCCGAAGGAAGCAAAAGATCTGCCGTGGAAAGCAACCGCACGGCGAGATGTTTTAAACGCGAATCTGCAACATTTTTGCAAAGCCTGTTGGTGCTGATATCGCAATTGGGCCTATCAGGTACAAACTCCACCCAGTCAGCTTCACAACCTCAAGACCCGTGCTCCCCCTCCCATCCGGACGCGGCTCCTGCTAGCCCGACTTTTTTTTCTCACCCGTGTAGTTCCGAGACGAATCGACCACTACTTCTCGGTCTCCACCAGACGGGCGCCCGTTCAGAATCTGAGACGGTTCGTCCCCTTTCCCTTCCTCCAACGCTTCATTTAAGCTCCCCGCGCCTCGAGGGAGGCCGCTGGCCGACAGCCCGCGGGACTGGCGGTGCAACCTACTGGGCCCTGCCGTGGCGTTACCGGCTATCGCGGGGACGTGACTCCACCAGCCCCGGGGGTCGTAGTAGAGGTCGCGGGAGTCGATGCGCGCTTCTCCACGGTAGGCCGAGGTTTGGATACCTTCGAAGGGTGCCACTGTCACCAAGAAGGCCTCGGGATCAACGGTGACGATCACCGACCATGTATCGCAAAGGACCTGGGTGGGTCGAGACAGGATACACGATGCGTCAGAACCCGGGGAGCAATCGAAGAGGGGTAATTCCATTGGCCCCGGAACAAGAGCTTACCAGTCTCTCGTGTAAGCTTCGGCGTGTTGATTGTTGTTTGCTGCCTGCGGGTCTTTGCGAAGTGGAGGTCCATGGGAAGAGGGAAGAAATTGTGCAATAAACATCGGGAGTTTAGTGTCAGGGTTTTCCCGCGCCGAACCACGCCACTCTGTTGTACACGGTCATGGCGCAATACTACCAAAAACACATGCAGGGTGTTCAGGTATACGATGTGCAGTTCGTGGGGGCCCATACTGCGCACAGTTGTGTCTTCCACCGTCGTGTCGTCATTGATGAAGCACTCCGTACCGTTCCTCGCACCCACCGCTCAACAGAAGTTAAGCTTCACCTGCACCCTTTCTCCAGATCTCGGCCGTCGAATGCTTGCCCGCCAGAAGCCGGCATCCGGCAGCGGTAAACTGTCCACCGAATCCGCCAGTTGAGTGGCATGTACGCCCCCGCGATCACCTCTGTCGTCGTCGGCCGGGAGTGGATCGAAATGGAAACACGGGGTCCTCGGTGAACGATGGCGCGACGGCACGACAGACCCCCCCCCCAATCCATCTCTCCTGTGGTCACCATCAACTTCCCCACCGAAAGACTGCGACGGCAAAGAGCACGAGGTCGTAATGGGGAAGACAGGGAAGGTGCCAATAGCCGTCTGTTTTTTTGTCAGCGTATGGCTAGTTCGTTCGCCTCTACGGCAGGGCTTGGGGGTCCGAAGGACGGCCTGGGCTGATTGGGAAGTTTGACTGCCGTTTTCATCTGCCGAAAACCATGGTGGCCGTCAAACGTCAAATGGATCAGTCACGAGGGAGACCCACATACATCGGCAATGCAAGCAAAAACGCGCCCAACGTAACAACATAATCACGTCAGATAAAAAAAAAGGCATTCCTCATGCACGCGCTGAATGACCAGCCTAAACTAACCACCGATGTCGGGTGAAGGTCGTCATGACTAAGTTTCGCTCGTGCGAGGAGCGGCTCCATCTGGTCGTAAGCCGGTTGATCCATCGGGGAGGTCTGCCACGCCACCAGTTCGGGACACGCCGGGCTTCGGGTGAACAGGATCACCGCCCTCCGACACAAGCGCGTTAGCCCGAATCCACGCGGCGGCACGTATGCCTCGATGTTGCCGAGGCCAGTAGCTCCCGCCTCGTCGTCCGCCCCCCCCGCCGCTTCTCCCTCTTGGTTTGAGTCCCTCGCGTGCCCCGAGGAGGCTTCCCAACTCTCGAAGACATGGTCCACGTCAACACCCGTGACGATGGGGGGAAGGGCCTCGAGCAGGTCTCTTTGCTGTCTGTCTATCAATGGAGGAGCCGTCGTGTTAGCACGTCCCGGCATCGAATGCTTCCGGGATTTCAAAGCGCACCACGGCAGCAGAGGCAAGAATGGGGTCGAGGCGCGTGAAATTTTACGTTCGTCATTGTTACATTCGTGATACCGATATAGTGCCCCTCGTCAAGGTCCTGGCGAGGACAGCCAATTTCTCGCTTCGATGGAGAGCTATTCATCTCGAACAATACTGCTTCAGTGAGGGAACGTTTGCGTGGGAAGACATATACCAGGCCTAGCATGCGGGGAAACGTTCACAAGATAGTCGCCTTGAAAGAATGATGAGTGGGTAGAGCTCATGCACGCAGTCTTGCCATGCCATGGACATTTCTCACTCGATCGAGTTCGCGCAGTATTGACGAGCGCAGCGCGTGTACGAGGGCGGTGCAAACAAAAGCCGGCACTCGACTGAGATCCTTAGGTATGCAGTCCGGGAGGTTTGCTTGCGGCACCAGGAGCACCATGAACGCATCTGCAAGAACCTGGAAGGCCGAATCGCCGGAGAGAGTCGGCAGGGGAAAACGAGTCTTCACGACTCAGCCGCAAGTATATCTCTCGCGAAAGGGTTTTGGTGGTATCCCTCTTTGGATAAACAAGGCAACGCCAGGAAACAAATCGAGAAAGAGCCTCCTATGGGTGTGTGGTTCCGTGAGCCCCGCCTAGGTCGTTGCCGCGTCAAGAGCTCGTCAAACGGTTCAATCTGCGCCTACTCTTCGGCCCAGCTCAACAACCTTGGATGCCTCTGACACAAATAACACGCCACCCTAGCCCTCGCGGTCCTGAACTTTCACCTGCTGCGGAACGTTTTCCCTGGCAAATACCCTCACAGCCAACAACACAGCGACGTCAAGCTTCAGCCCTAAGGGAAGGGACAATAGCGCTTCCAGGTGCGGGCGAGGTAGCGGCAGAGACCATTCTCGTCGCACATTGCCGCGGACGCCGCCGCCAACACCTCCGCGAGTAAAGCTTCCGAGCCATTTTGACGTGTTCGCCGCGGTCGCGCGCTGATCGTAGCGCTCGAGGAGTGTGGCGAGTCGAAAGCTATCAGCTGCATCCACCCTTATATTATTTCGTGCACGCGCCAGAATGAGGATAGATCGTTTTATATTTTCAGTTGAAACTCCACTGTCAAACTTCGCAACCTATTACGTTCAAGTTGTTCGGATTGCACCTGGGTTTGTCGTGATTGTGCTCCATATTCCTCGGCACAGTTGTGTGTCACGCGGTGTCATCCTTAATGCTGGAAGTCAGTTTCGTCTTTCGCCTCTCAGTACTGTCTGGGCTCAGTCATGGGGGTCACACAGGAAGAAGGACACAACGGTTTTTGCCCTACTTTTGAAACCGAGAAGGATCCACTCGCCCCTTTCTCTCGTCGACCATGCAGTCGATCTCTTGCGTATCCACAAGGTAACCGTGATACACCCGTTTCGATGTAATAGCCTACACCAGACTATTTATCCGGCTGAAAACGTATTGGGTATTGACCACGATACACTTCCGGTCCTGCCGGCTGCACTTGGCCTGCCGAATTTTGCCACCCAATCGGCTCTGTGCAAATCGCCCGCGCATCGAACAGTCTGGACAACAGAAGACGATTCCCCATACCCCTCACCTGGAGGGGATTTTCCACACGACGTTCTCGTAGAAGTCTTGCGTAAGATGGCCTTGTGTTTCCAAATCTACAAACCCAGATTTGCACGCAGACTCTTTTTGTTTCTGCGGTGGGTGATGTCTTCCCGCATCTTTGACAACGACGATGCTGGAAGGCGAGGCAATCGCCGTGCTGCTGTTCTTGTCCCGTGTTTTGTCTCGCTTCGGCGAAGATTGGTTCCACGTTGGCAAGAGGTGGTCGCTCGTTGCCCCCCAACCCCTCCCGTTGTGTTGGTGATTGTCATCAGCGATCCGCCGCTCTTCGGCGGTGACGAACTCATCGTCTAGCACCCACAAATTTGGCAACACGCAGAGCGTCCGTCGCCGCTCTTTGGAAGAGCGGCCGCTGCCCAGGAAAAGCTCCAGTATATGGGCGCGAGAAAGAGGTCGGAGACCGTCCAATGGGATGAAGTTGCTCGAGAGATTGAGGTAGCCCAAAGCCATCACACGGGACAAACCACCGAGGGACTCCTGCGCGACAAACACAGGGCTCCACAAGATGACTCGCGGTGTTTAACCATGAGACCACAGCAGTCTACCAGCAGTTACTGTGGATAGATGGACGCTCTTTGTGGGCTTCAACGTATGCATAGGACATGAGCAGTGTTTCGTTGAAACTAAACCTCATCACAGGCTACGTGCGTTTGTTCTCCGTCCTTGTTATTGCCGGCTGCTCGCAGTTTCTCTCCGTCGTTCGGTCTTGCCGAAAGTACTGAAGGTATTCTATTGGAGGTCGAACAGAAAGGTCCTGTGAGACGCATGACTCTATGAACTCGGTACAAGGCTTGAACACTCCCTTGCCTCAAAAGAGTATCTAAAGAGCGTTTCGAAATGCGGAAAATCCTGATTAGAACTTTTAACTTGGCCACAAGCAGATGGTCGGGATTACCAACTACATATTTCTACCGGGGTGATTGGTGCGCGCCTGATCCACGATGGTATTCATGGGTCACAAGCAGCATACACAAAGATTGTCTAAAGTGAAGTATTACAACGATTTTTCAGTATTTTGTCTGAAATATATCATTCCCCCAAATACGATCAAGTATCCTTACGAGCCGGTTGTGGGAAGCATCGACGATCCACAACTCCTTGCATTCTTCGAGACATGCAGAATCTAGCTCCGTCAAGGCGTTCCAGGAGACGTCCAATGATGTGACGCTAGGGCAAGCATCCAGTCCAACGAGTCGCGTCATTCCTCGCCCACGAAGCTGCACCGATTGCACCTCGTTGAGGGGCTCTTTGCACACATGGCGGAGACTATCAGGGCGTATGACTGTGCTCATCGACCACCAAGCTGGGTAAGTTGCACACGACGTGTATGGATGGAGGCATTGAACGATTGAACGTTGAACGTGCGAAAACTCACTGGATGCGGCGCAATAATCGTTTGAAAAAAGTTCTGAAACTGATGAACCGGCATTTTACTGGCCCGCACGCTGCACAATCATTTGCGAGTCACGAGTCCCCCCCCTCAACCCTCAACCATCAAACCTTGCTCATTCATTGTGCCGGGGGGAGCCCACGACTGCTCCAGCTATTTGGGAAAGTAGGGCTGGGTGTACGGTGATGTCAAATTGACGAGGACCACTCCGTGCTGTTCTGTCCAGGAGACTCTACGTATGTCCGTGATCGAAGGGTTCGAGGTCCAAAAATGGATGCGCGAGAGAGGAAGAACACGGGAGGCAGAGGTTATCGTGGTAAGTTGGCATGCCAAATATGCAGGCGTGGCATTGTACTCGGTTCAAGAATGTTCATGTTCAATGGACTGATCGATCCACAGATTACGCTACCGTCACCTCTGTTGTGTGCATGATGACGTTAATTGGAGCCCCTTCTCGATTGCACTCATTTCTAGCGTGTGGGATTTTGCAATTCACACCCAAATCCTCAGCCAAACATGTGCAGTTTTGGTTCAACCCGCTGCGGTTGTTCGTCCACTTCTCACACACGGGGAACTGAACAAAATAATACTATGACATAAGTGCACTGCTGGGTGCAGATGGTAACTCGTACGTGACAAGAAAAGCTGTAGGGTGGGAGCTGATATCCCTGTGATTAATTCTGCGTTTGGTGCGTAACTGCAGCACATCGAGGAAGCCGATTGTTCGTGAGAGTACACCCTTGAGGGAAGGGTGGCCTGCTCTACCGGGTATGCATTGCAAGCGCCGGTTACAAAATACCAGGACTAGATTGGGGGTGCATGGCAGTGAAAAGAAAGGTGTTGCGGCTAGAGGGTCAGCTGGTACTTCGACACAATGTGAAATGTTCCTCACGCGGGTGTAGAGAACCGCCGATTGCCCTATGTCATACACATTGCTACTGCAGCATCCTAAAGAGTCCTTGTCGACAGTTCAAATTCGTGTGGGGTGGTGGCTCACAACAGTCCTTCCCATTAGAGACTGATTAGCTCGGAGGCGGTCATACTTTCGCCCCTTGAACGTTTTCTTCGGCGCACACTCAACTTTTCCGGAATCGTCACAGGCGAACAAAGGCTCTGATGACCGATGGATTGACCTTCAACTCATCTTCAACCACTTGGATGCTCAGCGGAGGGGGAAAATAAGCCCTATCGCAATCAGGTGCGACCTCGTTCACCAATCGTGGGTGCCGTTGACCCACGGGACCGACCCGATCAAAGAATGCTCCATAGAAAAACATGTCCGCTTTGATGTTGTTGTGTTCGTCACAAAGCTGCCCGCTTTCGCCGAGATCTTTTCCCACGAACGCGGTTGTTTTATCGGTCATTGTTGTGTCGTATCCATTTCGCACCAGGAACGCTCTCAGCATGGTGGAGCTCAGTGAGGACCCAGCACGACACGACCACCTTTCAGAAAGTATCGTCAGCTGCTTCCATGCACCCGGTCTACCCAAGTCAATCGGCGGGGCGGTAGATTTCAGCCAATTCGTCAGTGTCATGGCCCACCGGGTAAACCGTTCGTCTTTGTGATACTGCTTGATCATTCCCTACTAGAACTGGATGAACGCGCACGTGCGAACGAAGACCGCCATGTGGTGTGCACTCTTCGCCGTTGCCACCCGAGCTTCCGCACAGCCACCACACCAAAAAGCGTCCCACGGCGAAGGGGTTGACTCCACCTGACACCGTGATAATTGCTAGGGACCACAACAACAACCTATGAACATGCAGTGGCAGATAGGGATGGGCATCGCTTTCTTCGGCCTATTCAGTTGGACCCATCACCGTTATTGCTGCCTGCAGGAGCAAGGGCGCAAGTTCAACACACTTCAAGACGAGCTGAGAAGTGAGGGCCTAGCCGCGGCCAAGGCGCACTTCGCCAACATTTTCCGTAAGGAGGTCGTCGTACGGAAGCTGCTGGACGCCGGAGGAACGGCGGGCTTCATGTGCTCCGCCTTTCAGGTGGGCGTACAGGCTTCACACAGCAGTTTGGCGCCGATGTTGTTGACCGCGCTCGCGCTCAGAAAACAAGGTGGGATGATAAATTGGTCTTGGGATTGCGCGTCAGGCTATGCTTTCAATGCGTCTGTCTGTAGCATCTTCGTTCCTCTTCGTGCGCAGATGCTTTTCAAGGCCGAAGGGCTCGCCGCGTCTTCGAGTGATCGCATCCAGAAGCTCCGGCTCCTGGAGGAGACAGTCAAATCCAAGCAATCAAGAAAACTGGAGTGCAAGAGGGCCGAGCAGGCGAAACGAAAACTTCTCGAAAGGTCGGCGGGTTTGTCCGGTCGCTGTACACATTCAATCTTGGCTGCTCCCGTCAGGCAGATAGATAACAAGTGCGATATATGCCCACGTCGCTTCTTCCACAATTATCGTCCCGCTTTCTCCCCTCGGCAACCGACTGAAAGCCCAGTTGCTCCAACCTCGAACGCCATCACGTATGGTACTGACCAGCCTTCTCCATCATTTTGCTCATTCTTCCTCTTTCATCCCTTCTCCACCCCCTAAGAGTAGCTCCAGGTCTGGCAACCAGAACACTCGGCACTTGCCAGCCCGTGCTTGCTTGCGTCCAAGCTTCAGCCCTGCGCCAAGTTGTGGCGACATGGTGAAAGCCGAAAGGTTGGAAACTGCGTCTGATGGCACCGCGGTAGTTCCACGAGGCGCCGCCGTAGAGCTACAACCTGAGTTGCACCCGTACTCCACAAGTGCTGCCGTTAGACGAGCGTTTCTGGCGTGTAGAGGACGGTCCAGCCAGTGCAAGGAGAAAATCAGTGGGCCCAATGGCAGGTGATTTGATCACGAGTCTTGGAGAGGGATGGGATCTAACGTCATTGAGTAGTCTACCTAGGCTCTGAACATCCGTCGTAAAACTGGGTTTCCCTTCGGGGACAGAAGACCTCGGTTGGAGTTATTTGCTTTCGGTTAATCCTCGGATCACTGTCTTTCGCAAAACCTCTCCCGAAGAAGCACTCGTTGTACATGTTCGAGGTTCATACAGGTCGCACACAGAGGTCCCGCGCGTCCCGGATTCGGTACTTCTAATAGAAAGACCGGATGGAAAAGAACTCATGTCGTTGAGTCCACGAGCCACTAAATGTCTGTCTACATTCTGTCCACCACTCTTCGAACCTACCCCACTCGTCGGAATCAGCGTTCAGCTCAAGAAACAAGCCGTTCGAGAGGCGACAGCGGTGCTGGGACTTCACCACGCCCCGTCTCCACCGAGCGTCGGCAGCCCCGTCACTCGAACGGCGAACGCGTTTCGAGGCCGAAGGTGGGGGGTCGGCAGCAACGGCACCGGCTCTAGCGCTACTGTGAAAAAAAAAAACACCGGTCTTGCGGCCGGGGGTTTCGTGCGATATCCGTCGGCGAGCGTACGCAGGCTTCGCCGTCGCCGCCGACAACACCCTCCACCGGCAACAGGCTTGCCGCGGTGGGGGCGCGGAAATCGTGGTGTCGTCGGTCGCATCGTGATGGAACCGACTGACCTGGAGAGCAAGGGCGTCCGTGCCTTCGCGGTTACCTCCCGTCGAAAGGACGCCATCCTGAAGCGCACTCCGCTGTGCGGCCGAAGTGCGATGGCGAGGCTGCCGTCGTGGGCCTCGTGCGAAAACTCCGCTTGTGATCCCGGAACGACCCCCCCGCCTCCGCTCCGGCAGGACACCGCAAGCATTGCGAGCTCTGCCGGAGAGAGCGTTAATAGTGACCGGCGAGGCGTGATGCACGAGTTGCCCATGCGCTCTGGTGTAGGAGGTACGGACACGGTTGTTGTTGGTGACAATACCCGGGGAGGCGGGATATCATCGCCGCCGAAAGCCCGAGAGATTGACGCCGCACCGCTATCTGCGACAAGTCTCGAAGAGAAAGAGTGGCGGCGGGCGATGAGTCTCGGGGAGGAGGATTGGTGGGAGGAGCACCACCCGTTGTTCTCCCAGCAACTTTCGTGCGGTCTTTCGGCGGCAACAACGATGACGCACTCCGTCAAGACGATAGCCACCACGATACCAACGGCCATGACGCGCGAAGTCTCTCACGACCCCCTCGTCAAGTCGAGGGACATCGGCAGCAGGGTCAGCAGCAGCGGCAGCATCAGCCTCGAACCCGCCCGGAAGACAGTCCACCTCGACAGCGGTGACGCCCAGGAGTTCCATCCCGCCGAAGAACCCGTCGCAGGGGACGTGGGACGGGGGCTGCTGCTACCGAAGAGGCCGGAAAACCCGACGGTGAGAGCGAGAGAGGGAAGGAGACCAAACGGTTGTCGGTTCCTTCGAGGAAGAGGAGGACGCGGTGCGAAGGCGGCGTGGCCACCCCCGACTCCATGGCGTGCACCTCGCCTCGTGAGATGCATGCGACGCCCGGACCCGACACTCGGAGGCGGCCGTTTGCACAACAACGGCTAGCTAGCCGAACAGCTAGCCAGCCGAACGATGACCGGACGACGGGTAATGTTGAAAAACTTGCTTGCCAACCTGCTGGATTTGGACTGTCTGCTGTCACGCGAATCGCTCGGGTTACTTTCTTGAGAGAAAAAAAACTGCACTAAGTGCTTCGGTCGATGCCAGCGATACCCCAACATTTATCGCATCACTAACGAATTACATGTACCATTCGCATCACAATGAAGAGGTTGCGGACATCGGTCTTGCCTTGGTTGAGTATCACGGACCGACTCCAGCGCATCTACAATCTCGTGGCAGGCCGGCCAAACGCTAGTACGCCCCCACTCCCCCCAAAAGGAACGGCGAGTAGCCAGCGGGCACCGATGACATCAGCACTAGCGCTTCCGAGGGGGTGGGAGGTGTTATGAGACGGATGCATGCGACGGGGGATAGATCAAATGTTCTTGTTGACAAAAGCGCGCCGGAGAATACAGCTAATACGCACACGCGCACGAATACCTATGAGTATAATCCAGAGAACAGCAAAAAATATACATGGTTGTGCCTAGGACAACGAGCACTTCGAGCGAGCGAGCGAATGATCCGAACTCCGCTCAGCCGTCTCCAGCTCCGCCGGCCGTGGCAATGAGAAAACAAAAAGACAACGATAAAACAAACCCCAACACCGCCCCAGAGCTTGCGACATGGAACGGCATGAAACACACAAAGGTCGGCTAGCGAAGCAGCACGCCGCACGTTTACGTCGCGCCGTCATGCGAGGAAATCATACAATCGCTGCTTTCGTAACGCTGCCCTACTCTCTGCCCGATCTACACGACAAACACCCTGCCGTGCCTCGCAAACATCTAGAGGCACGATTGCCAACTCCAAAACAATTCATCGATCGAGTCGCAAACAGCCAACACAAGTAGAAGGAGCGGGGGCGGGCGTGCTGTGCCGGGAGGGCGGCGGCGGCGGCGGCGACGGCGGCTGGCGGGTGGGTCCACAGCCTGCCGAACATTCATCCGTTCCATCAAGGAGGACGGTCCACCTCCAAACACGGTGTGAGCCTCTTGGGGGACCGTGAAGTGGTGCCCAACTCAGTACCATCTAAATCTACCTCGGCACCGCTTCGCCGTCCCACCGCTCGTGCACTCCCTGCCTCTGAAGCGAGAGTTCCTCCGAAACCAAGATAGCTGAGTCGCCGCCGGCTGCGCCCCGAGCAGCACCGTGCATGTGGCGAGCCAGGGAATCGACCAATCAGCAGTCGAGAAAGTTTGCGGCCATGAGCAACTCCAGCGCCAGCTCCGGCTCGATGTGAAACTCTGGGATGCGGGTCGCGCTGTTGGTGTATCGCACCTGGGGTATCGAAGAGCACAAGGCAAAATGGCGCGGTTGTGTTGTTGAAGGACATTGGTGTACACGATGTATGTCAGGATGAACTTCCACGGCAAGCAAATAAGCACTATTCACACACTGGAGCAACGTTCCAGACAAGATATCTTCTAGAAAGTGGCGCCGAGTGAATCATTACATCAGCTCCACACACGGCGCATCAGCAGACCGCTGGTGTACACCGTGCACGCTGACCTGAGTAACCCCAGACGGTCAAACTTAAATATGGAGGAAACATTAGCGGGACTGTTCGAGTCTTAGGACACGACATGGTCCCAGCAACTCCAAAACATTATATGCAATGCTGGCGATACATACCATCCATCACCTCTCCCCCACCTTGTAATACACGAACTGGATGACCTTCTCCAATATTGGTGTCGAGATTTCGGCGAAGTGCACCTGTCCCGATGCCGCCTCTCCGAACCCCCCTGCCAAGAACACAAACCAACATCACCCAACGTGCAGGTGACAGAAGGAGGTGGCGGAAGAACCGAATACCGGGGCACTGGTCAAAAGCCACAAAACAAGACCAACCAAGAGGGAGGCAACCAAGAGGGAGGTGGCGAAAGGACCGAATACAAGGACATTGATTGGCCAAACCCACCAACCCTTGTTGGAGACTCGGTGCTTACGTTTTCAACGCACTTTTCTCCGAAGGGAACGGCATACAGATCCTGCCGGGGAGGTCGACCCACCCCTGCCCGTCGCCCCACAGCAGTCTCACCAAACACCCCGTCACCCCTCTTTGTTCTCACCGCTAAGCATTGCCTTGATGGTTCCCGACACCATGGCACACTTTCGGTCGACCCAAAATTCTGCACCCTCTGCACTGACCAGCTTCACGAACTCCTGGAGTATGCAGCAGCGGCAGGAAGTGAATGAGCAAGGGGAGGAGGCATGGGGGAACTGTAGTTAGAATGGTGACTTCGGTTGGTGATTTCCACACAGTGGTGGGGGCGGTCTAGCGGCCCCTCGTGTCACGACGAAATGTGGCCGCTATTCAGGGAAGGTCACTGAACCGAACTGTCAACAATAGACGTGGCAGTTATACTCCCGGAGTGCGGCGGTGCCACGTGATTTTGTGGTCGCTAAACAGGGCATGTCGCTAAATAGGGCATGCCGCTAAACAGGGGGTCGCTAAATCGAGACAACCCCAACCGTACGGTGGGTCGGAGTGCACCCGTTGACTTGATGTTTCAAACATGGCTTGATACCGAAGTGCGCGTTGTCACAGCAGTCTTTGCCGGAGCAGAATCTACACGGACAATGCAGTTGTGGTGATGGTTCAGAAAGGGCATTGCAACATCCCACGCGATGCAAGGCGTCACCGGCTGGGCAATCATGTTTGAAGGGCATCTCAAAATGTGAAGTAGCTTCCTCACAGTCGGCATTGTGTGAGTAAGCGAGTGTCACATGTAGAGTCGGGTCGATTTTCCGAGCTCAATTGCTCTCGCCAACCAAGAGGGTGCCCAACACCAGACGAACACTCTTGGAAATCTTGTAAGGCTCTCAACGTCGCAAGACTTGTTCCCGGCCACACAGCTGTTGGGTACCGCCGTACAATACAATGTACTTGTAGTGGAATAGGAGTACATTCGGATGCGGGGTAGCCCGTAACCGTAGAGTTCTTGCAGATGTGGTGTTCTTTCTTCAAGGACACCGGCCCAACAGCACGTGAAGCTGCAGCTTCACCGATGCAAGCACGGACTGCAGCAAGAAGTCAAAGCGCTCGAATCAATAGTATGGCCAGCACAAGCCCGAGGACCCTCTGCGTATATGACCAGCAGGTAGCAGTAGGCTTTTGCACAGAGCACCTTCGCTGCGACCAAGTCAAGGGCGGGACACATCCGCCAATCCGCAGCTGTTTTTCTCTTTGACTGGCACGAAGCACCTCACTCTCTACGACGAATAAGCGACTGACCCTCTGCCCATTGTTTCAACGCACACCTGATCCTCCGTAGCCATGGTAGATAAAGGGAGCTGTGCTGTGTGCGCGGCCTGCTGTGTGTGCCGTGCTACAAGAAGTCGCTCGGAGACAAGAGGTGATGGGGCCGCACGGACAGGAACTTTAGATATTCCGCCGCATTTTCTCTCCCGCTCTCTCTTCTCTGCACTTTACAAACACAGCACACAGCGCATCACACCAACACTCCACTGTTCGTCCCTCTCGCTTGTGGCCACGCGATGGGATTTTTGGACAAGCTAAAGGAAAGCTTTGGGGCTGATGACAAGCCAAAGAGCTTTGAGGTGACCTTCATGGAGCAGCACCTGGGCATCTCGTTATCGCCAGGCCCAAACGGAGAGTCTCGGGTGACCGGAGGTGAGCAATAGAGAATAGAGCAACAGCGGTAACCTGGCAACGAGAGTGTTGCGGTAGGCGGCTGCGGGCGAAGAGGAGAACGGTTTGCTGTGTTCTTGCACTGCCATGTGGCTCTTAGCGCAGTCAACCAACAGCCAATATTTCAAACGGGAGTACACATCTTTCTTTCGGGCGACATGGCGCGAGGCCGCAAGAGTTTGCCCGAATCCCTGGCGTGTTCCGCAGCACGTTCTTTCGCCAAAATTCCTACTCGTACGCAGGCACGGCAGGTATGCGATGATAAGTATATTAGGGCGTGTACTTACGTCCCTTTGTTGGGCATGGAAAAGGGAACAGGGAACTCGGAATTCCCTGTTCCCTGTTCCGTGTCGTTGTGTCCTCATCTACACCACATTCAGGAACACGGAACGTTTCAGTGCGCGCTTGGGGCCCGCAGGTACTCGAAGGCAGCAAATACAACCATTGGATGCACAAAGACGAGTGGGAGGTAGACGGTATAGGAGGGAGGGGGTGGTGGTGTAGTTTTGAAGGAAGCTATTGACGAGCGCACATCAACCACATGTGCTGGGTGTATCGGCTAGAACAGGCGGTGCTCGTCATGCAATCCGCACCCTCGACAGTGCTCTGAAAGGCATGCTTTTTTTAGGTGTGGTCCACGGCAGCTTGCCGTTTCTTTGACAGTTCATGTTCCCCCATAAAACGGCTACACGAGCATCCACCGCCGTTTTTTCGCATGCGAGACATCTGATTATGGTGGCAATGCCTACACGGCTTGCACCGGTAGCATGCAGCACCTGTGGCAGCCGCATTCCCGAGAGTGATCACACACACACACACATCCCACCACGTCCTTAATTGCCACCGAAGAGTCCTTGGTCCACGTTCCCTATGGTCTGTTGTCTAATTTTTGTGGTGCGGCGGAACTACCACAAACAGGCAACGTGTGTGGCATTTCTCGTTTCCAGGAAAGTTATTTTGTGTGGCTGACCAATCAGGCAATAATTCCGAGTTCCTTGTTCCCTGTTCCCTGTCCAGAAAATGGACGGTAGTACACGCCCTTACACCGCAATAAATGTAGGTGCGCCGTGTTCAACGCTTTTCCTTTGAAGGTATCACGCGTTGTGTTCCTCCTCTCGAAGTCAAGATAGATTGTGACCGCAAATATCCCGAGAGCTCCGAGCTCCGAGTTTCAAGCGTGGAAATTGTTTTCATCTTTGTTCTCGTCCGAAAGTCGCGCTTGAGGCACCCACCACCAACGAAGAGAAAGAGTAACCTGCTCTGCTGCAGAAACCCCACTGCGTCCGTGCTGCAGAAGTGTGGTGGGCAGACTAAACGCACCATGTTTTCGTGTGTGTTGGCGCAGCAAGCAGCAACCTGCGCCCTTCCAGGCTATGGTGGCGCCGTGCGGCCCACACGACGTCGGCGCGCGCCGTCGCTTGGGTGCAGCGGGCCTGGTGCTCGTTGTACCTGAGTTCAACCGTCACATGAATCGTGTTCCGTGGATTCCGAACCCTCCACGGTTTTCTGAAGAGGCCGTTTTCTAGAGACAGTTTGCACGAACTCACGTATCTTCGTGGAGGACTCGAGTTTGTACTTGTACCCGGAGAAAGCTCTCCCCGATCGGCCCCATCCATCCCTGGGTCTTGCGGTGGAATATCCATATCCTTCGGGTCGTTCCACGTCCCGGATACGTCCCTTGTGCCCATATGCCAGACACTATGTAGTCGAATACAAGCAAGACACGGGGACAAACTTCAGGTACGATTTTGGCGGGACAATTGTGGTAGCGAAACAAGATGAGGATGGACCAATTCTGGAGTCGGTTGCGCGACGAAACCGACGGCACACGCCCCCCCATCGTGGTTCGCTCGCCGTTGCCGCCGCCGCCGATGTCCACTTCGTACCCAACCACCAGTGAGCAACGGCGGAGCGGCAGCAAAGGCCGGCGTGCGCGTGAACGACACCATAGCAGCCATCGACGGGAACGCGTCCCCCGCCGCCCACGAAGACCTGGTCGACGTCGTCCGTGCGATCGGCCGACCTGTGGTGATCGGGTTTCACAGGTCGGGTGGCGGCGGGAAGGAGGCGAAGGGTGCCGGGGCGACGGCCCAGGAACCGGGGCCCTTTCAGCGCGCGCAAGATGCTGCTAGGCGGAAGATGGACGAGATTAAGGGTCCCCCACAAGTAAGGAGGAGGTCGCAGGAGGGGACCGGGAGGCCTGGGAGGTGTGCGTGCGTTTTGACTACTTGAAGTAATGATGTTGCCCTTAGATCAATTGATCGACCTTGATCGTCCTTTCCGGTCTGCCCAAAGGTGGAGTTGGCGACATGGCGGGGTTTGCGGTGGTTAGGAGGCCTTGGGGGCCACGTCTTGACCTGTGGGTAGTTCCTAGGTCAGCGGGTGCATAAAATTCGGCAGGTTGGAGGAGCTTCCCCTTGCGTACCCCGGCCGTTGAGATCGCGGTGCGCTTGTTGTTGCAGTTGTTGTTGTTATCGTCGGTGGTTGTATCCTCCTCGTCGTGCCGTTTTTGTTGCATGATCTTGCTGTTGTTGTGGTCGGATGTTGTTCCCGCCTCCGTGTTTGTTCATGTTGACTGTCGTCGTTGATTGATGTCACCTTGTTTTACCATGCCCCCATCTCCCCGCTCCGAAATTTCAGCCACCGCCGATGACGGCCGAGGCGAAGGCAGAGCGGAGAGAAGCCGCGCTGAAGGCGGCCGAGTCTCGAACCAAGGACTGGAACAAGCGACTCAACAAGGGGCGCCAGGCATCACAGACCAAGTCTGGGACCGGTGGGGTGAGAGCGGCGCTGTTCGGCGATGCGATGCGGGGTGTTACCGCCTTTGTCGGCATTCTCCCTTCGTGGTTTTCTAGTTAACAACGAAGGCACGAAATCATTGAACTGGATTATATCACAGCAGTGGCACGCCGTACCGATGTTGTTGCTGCTTTCTGCTGTTGGTGGGGATATTTCTTTAGATGGTGCGACCTGCCTCCAAATGGGATTGATGGGGCGAGTGAACACAGTTTCTTGAAAAAGCAAACGGCAACGTCCGTTCATGCCATGTGTTTTTTGTTTCTTGCGCACACCACGCAGCATTGAATCAGCTGTCCGGATCTCACGATGCCCGAGGCACAGGTCTTGCTCCGAAGGCCTCCTTCCTTTCAAGGGGTCTTCGTCACACTTGGCAAGTCGGCCAGCTGCCCATGTTAACCGCTTGATCTCGATCCTTCATGTAACGTTGTTCGCCATGGAAACCCTCGTTGGACACGACGCGGCAAACGATTGCGTGCACCCCTGTGTGCACGAAATGAAATGAGTTCGTGGTCCGCGCCCAACATGAGAACGCCTGCAAGTGACTCCCGGACCAGAAGCTCGACTCAACGCCAAACAACAGGCAGTAGGCACAGGAACGGCGCTCAAGAACTACTGTTCAAGCAGCAACACAGTACGTCGTCGAAAGGAAGAGGTCCAATTCGAATCAACGCGAGAAACGTCGGGATTTGGCGCGCGTGTGTTCGTTGTACGAAAAACACACACAGGTGACCGAAAACCAATTCGAAGACTCGGGCAATGCCGAGACCAGGCGCATGGTCGAGCTCGCGAAGCAGCAGGAAGCTAGGACGGCTTCTAGCATGGGCTACAACCCGTACGAGGCCCGTCTGATGGGAAACACGGTGAGATGGATGGATGGATACGCAGACAGAGCGACAGACAGACCGGCGGTGGCATGACAAGTATTGGCCCAATTACGCTCGTTGACGATGCGCAGAGAGAGAGATAGAGAGAGGCGTGTGTGTGGAAAAACGCAACCAGCTTGTCCTTGTTCTTTTTGGTTGCGGTCACCGGCCCCAGACTTTGACGGGTGTGTCTCCAACCAGCGAGCCCCGTCTACCATGAATCACCCTGTTTTCTGCCTTACTGCCGGCACTCTCGTACGCCTTGCGTGCGTGCGCGTGGCAGCTGCAGGCCTGTGCGCCTCTCGATCGTACGTGCGGCCGCGGACGGATCGACGTCGTTTCGTATGGTGCGCGCAATTTTCATGTCTTTCTGTTGTTTTGTTTTTGAAGGCGGCACGGGCGGCTATTTCTGGGGCCGGGGATTCAGGGGCTGGGGCGCCTCTTACATCTCCACCGCCTCCCGACAGACAAGCAACAACACCACCACCAGCGGCGGCGGCGGCGGCAACCGCAAACCTGGGAGAGAAGGAGGAATGGATTGGAGAGGAAGCTGCCATGGCGGACGCTGTCGCGGCAGAAATTGAGGGGGCGTTAGGAGCAGTTTTGGAGCAGGTGTGTCGGCGGTGGTTGGGGGCGTGTTTGTTGGGTGCGAGAGTGTTGGACGGGGAGATGAAAAGGGGCTGTTTATCTGGGCTGCGGCCTACTAGTTGGCGCTACTATGTTTTGTTTCCGTATTTGTCTGTGCTGTCGTATGTGTTGGCGTCGTCATTGATTGATGGTGGTGTATTGTCTTCTGTCCGTTGTGTTTTTTGCGGTGCTTACGGTGTGCCATGGCATTGATTGTTGTTTTTTTCGCTTCTTCCCCCGACGAGGCGCACATCGCAACCTACGCCATCAGCGTTGTGTCCAGAAGTGAAGCATCCTAAGGCGTGGCGGCACCGTTCGCCGTTTTCGGCGTTTTTGGTCAATTCTCCTCACTTCCAATTTCGTACCGCATTGTTTGGGTACCCTGTCAGAATCGACCCACGTCACTGACGGATGGCTCTTTTCTCACAATTTGACGGTGATGTGAGGTAGATAAAACGCCATGTGCCCGTATCGACCCGTTTCTATCATGCCTTTGGCTTGATTTTTACATTGTTTCTATCTGACACAGGAGCCGGGGGTGTCGTTGACTGCCGTGACAACGATGCTCAAAATGATGAAGAACATGACGGCCAAGTCGTCCGACGACAAGTTCAAGAGGATCCGCCTCGGCAACGCCAACTTCAACTCCAAAGTCGGCGGCATTGACGGAGGACTCGAGGTCCGTCAGTCACCCAGCCAGCCAGTTTCTCTCTGATTTTGATCGTTGCACTCGTGGTGAAAATGGAAGCATTTGCTGATGCGGAATATTCTTCCACAACGTGAAAAGGACTCAGCAGGCCGAGACTAATAGACACAAACCCGCCCACTCCAGGGAGCGGGTTCAGCCCTTTGCGCTAGTAGCCTACGACACAGACCTACATCCGCTCTACACGCGGAGCAGTATCAAGGAAGTACTTATCGCGGATGTTCCACGTTGAGCAAGGGCATTCGCCGCTAACGAAAATGCAGGAACCATGACCCCCCTCGCTCCACACAGAGAAGAACGATGCGCTCTCCGCAGTACATGTTGACGTGCACGTGCGCATCCAATCAAAACCGGACAGGTGATGACGGCGGCGGGATTCTCGCTCCAAACAGACGGGGACGAGCCAGTCCTCCAACACGGCCCATGCGACCCGGTCCCTTTGAGACTCACGTGAGTGGTTGGTGGATGAAGTGGTAGGGCCGGCAATCTACCGACAGCAGCTTTTCTTGAGTAGCTGGATGGATGAGCATGGAAGCAAGCGAATTCCTGCTGCTGTTGTACGGTCGAGGGGGAGACCATGGACATGCTAAGAGAACAATTGTTTGCTGGTGTACCCACGCTGCGAAGGAAACGCTGAGATTCGAGCTGACGTGGTGTTTTTCGAGTTGATCGAAGACAAGCAAATCAGCCTACACGTTGGCACATGTTCTCTGCTTTCTTTCACTGAAAGATGAGCACCGAGATTCCGGCGTTTGTGGGGTAGGCGTAACGCCGCCCATCCCGACAAATGCCCCACGCAGCTGTGACCGTATCAAAGAAGCGTCAATGGGTGTGGCAAAAATCCATTCGTATTGCATGTAAGCCTGTCGCCCAGGTGACCGAGGCGGAAATATTGAAGCACATAGAGCCGCTACGGTCGGAAATCTATACCCAGCGAGGTCATTTATCCCGCAGTCCGCGCCTATTAATAGTGATGAAATGCGCTTGTTTGTGAGAATGCGTTGGGGCAATAACCCATGTTTCGCTGGCTTCCTCACAAACCAGCGAGCACCAGTGCCATCTCTCCCTGCTGTCTTACCAACATCTTCAACATGTGTATTGTCCTGCACTACACCACACAGAGGGAAACCTGCGTGTCGATTGTAATCACAAAATAAAATGAAAGTAACTGTTGGTCGTGAGGTTGTTTGCTGTGCTCAATGCTATAAAGATCACTTTCATTCACTCCAGCTGTTGTCCGTCTCTCCCCCCCGCCCCGTTTGTGCCGCACCTCGCTCTGGTGACCACCCGACTGGACATCTGCATGGCTTGCCTCGATTCCACCGCTGTGTCAGCGTGGCAATACGCAAGCTCGCCCAGGCGGAAGCGATGCTCAAAGATAGCGGCAGCACCGCGCGTCCCGCGGGATCCCGTTAATACTTTGTTGGAAGAGTCTTGCACCCGCTCTGGAATGTTGGTGCCCCTCAATTCGGTTTTTTGACACTTGGAAATGGTTATGGTTGTCTAGGTGATTAGACCGCATGGATGGCGAGTCTCTTTTGGGAGAGATCCGCGAATCGGTAGGTGCCACGGCGATGTGATCAGCGCTTTCGCGGGATGGTGCCGTGTATTATGGCGTGTTGTGTTTTGTTTTTGCACAGGTAGGTATTTTTATGTCGATATCGTCGTCGTTGGTGCCGATTTTGTGTTTGCCTTCGTGAACGGCGATGGTTGTTTTGTCGTAGGGGGTGCAGGAGAATGCATGTCAACATCACACCGTAGCCAATCACTCCTCTTCGTCCCGCCAATGCATGCCGGTGAAGATTAATCCTGTTTGGTTTGGCATGTTCATGTACGAAAGCTGCAAATCTTGAATATTTTCTGGTGCTAATTTTCACAGGTTTGTGGCAAAGATCAAGTCGCGCTTTGTAGCAGTAGTCATTTCATTTTTGGAAATTTGATCGGGGAGCGGTGGGAGCTTTGTGAAGTACACGCGGGGTGAAAGACGGCGCGCCTTTGCGCGCGTACACGTGTTTTATGTGGACGTTAGCCGGATCACACGCGTGCAAATGGAAAGAGTGAAGATGTTGATTTTCCCTTGCAGAGCTTCCTCGCCTTAGGCCGTGGCAATGCTGTGCGATATGTAGGTTTTCAGCCGCGTATACTACAGGGAGCATTTTTTGCGCAGTGAAATCTGCGACAAAAGGCTTTGATCCTTGTTATCCCCATCATCATCCGGATGGTTGGATCAGTAAACCCTTGGCCGATTTTGCAGCACTGCGGCATAACCGAGGCGTCGTTTCACTGTTTGAGCTGTCCGCGAGAGGCGTTTACGTAGTAGGCGAGGGATGTAGCAGAATGTCAACGTACCAGTTGGCTTGTGGTACCGTGCGAAAATGCTGTAGGATCGCGGACGAATATGAAATTGCTCGTTTCTTCGCACTGCTGCGTTCGTGGGTTTCGCACGTCTGAAGTGTGTACTGCTCTACAAGTAGACACCCCCTATCAAATCGTGCACGTGCCAACCACCACGCGGGGGAGACGTCAACACTCTCGCGATTGGTGAGAGAATATCCACCAACAATTTGGGAACAGTTCACAGTAGTTCACTTTCACACACAGCGACATCAATTTTGTCCACGTAACGGCGGTGCTGCATGGCTATTCCCGTACGCGATGATGTTTACGCGAAAAAATGACCCGGCTTATGGCTTGACGCGGCGCCGGCTTCCCCCCAACGAGCCGCATTGCCTGCCTGCCTCCCTCCGAGAATGATATGCCACGCTGCCCACGTGCCATGGAGACGCAGATGGTTCGGCGTTGTCACAGTTTTCACTCGTTCACTCCGTGTCCCCTTGGGCGTCCCCTGCCCTTCCCGCCTCGACGTCTTGTGAAACCCTTCCCCGCCGCTCCTAGAATACACCAGCAGGCCACAGCGGCGGGTGGCACAGTGCTGAGATACTATCTGGGTGTGTTCGTGCACCCAACAAGCTAGAGCTCTTGTGCGTGTGCACCCTGGTGTCTCGTCCCCTCTCTCTCTCGCAGCTCGGTGCTGCCCGAACTGTGAAAAAGTCAATCGTGCGGCACAACATCACACCTGTGCACCAATGTCGTCCATCACGGTGCCCACGACAAAGACATGGGGGAGATCGGCTGCATCGTCGAGGGTGGAAAGCGCTGTTGTCCCCGTCATGCCAGCAGCCACGCCAATTCAGAGACGCACTGCCAAGAAGTCGAAAAATTCAAACGCCCGCGCCACGGTTCACCTCGTGGACAGCGTCAGAGAGGTCGTGCAAGCTTTCGAGCTGGAGTACTCTCAGGCACGTACACATCAGATAGTCGCTCTTATGAAGCATATGGGTGCTAGAAGGTCTTGGTGGGGGGGTGTGGTGTTTGAGTAAAGCATGCCGGTGTTTTCGAGTCTCGCGGTTATGCCAATAAAAGTGACTGTTCTAGACAGCATTAAGGAATAATATAAACACACACAGAAAGACTACCCATTCGACAGCATGTTACTACTACAGCACATAGCACATGGTGGACACAAGAAATTGCTTTCCCGCCGCAATTTTCTCTGAAAAGTGAAGATAAATAAGCGGGGTTTCGCTGGAGGCAGAGGAGGGCACGGAATCCAATTGCCATGAGCCACGATTCCAGTAGATCAAATTGCACTCCCCCGTTCTTACAACTTCGAAATGCTGCATTTCCTGTACAATACGTTATGCGGACAGCCGTGTAGCGAGAGTGCATCGTTGTGAATGAATACCTACTCTCAATGAAACCTACGGCTACAGTGTACTACTCAATGAACGCCTACACTGCTGAGTATCCTCGAAACGAAGAGAGAGCGGCACAAGCTTTCTACAGCAGTAGACTCGTACCTTTTTGGCGTGTGACGTTTGTGTGCTTTGTACGTGTCGAAAGGACCGCCCGCCTCGTCTCACTTTCCCACGCAAGGGTAGAAAGAGGTACTGCTTTAGAGCACTACATGCCAGTAGTAGCGTAGCAGCGCTGAAGACTCAGCGAATGGAACGGTAGGCTGTACGCTTACTTACGTAGACGTTGGAGAGCGGTCATGAGTGAGTGCGGTCTGGGATACCTCGCCGTTGTACCTTCGCTATAAGCATGGTGAATGGTGCGCCTGTGCATGACGTTGAACTACAGTGTATGTGTAGTACCCCTGCGAGAGCTATCTTCCTTCCTCTACCCCAGTTTTCGGTCCGGGAAAGGCCTGGGCCCACTCCACGTGTACTGATGCAGATTATTGCTGCTGTGCTGGAAAGTTCTCTCTGTACATGGCATGTCTCCCAACTCGGGCGGGTGCCCCAATAGCTACGCCGCCTGCTCGCGTTCGTTTGCCATGTGTGCGACTCGTGCTTGCGCGGTTGTTTCCAGGCCCGCGCGGAGTCGGTAGAGCTGAAGGCAGTGCTCGACGACCACCGCACGCAGTTGTCCGACCTGCGACGGCACCTCGAGAAGGAGTCGAGCGAGAACGGCACTCTCGAGGCCGTGGTACAGCACCGGGCCGCCCGAAACACGGCGGGCGACGCCAGGCTCCGCGAGCTGGAGGCCGCGTTCAAGCAGGTCCTCGCCGACGAGGGGCACATAGCATCCAGCGCCGCCGCGCTTGAGTCGGACCTCGTCGTGTTCACGGCGGAGCACAAGCGCATCCGGGACAAGACCGCCACCGCCGCCTCCTGGCTCGACCTCGCGCAGGCCGGACTCCTTCAGCGGGAGCGCACGCTCGCCGCGGCCCAGAGCGAGAGCGACAGGCTCACGGCGGCGGTGGAGGCCGGGCGCCGGGCGGTCGCCGACCGCGAGGGTCTGCTGAGGGGCGAGCAAGAGAGGGCGTCGAGGTCGAGGGCCCTGGCCGGAGAGGCGGCCGACGACGCCAAGGCCCTCGAGAGCGAGGTCGCCGGGCTGCGGCGGGACCTGGCCCGTAAGGAGGAGGAGAGGGGCGAGGCCGCGGACACCCTTTCTGCGATCAAGAAGCACACGGCGGAGGTGTTTACCTGCTACATTTGTTGTTTGTCATCGGGTTGTTTTTCTGTCGCTGTTGCACACTCAACGTGCGGGCGCTTGGTGCGGTCGCTGCGCTGGCGTTGCCGCAGGTAGCGCCAAGCTCCCACGATTTGATGTTGTCGTTTGCCTTTCACATTTTGTTTTACACATCTTACTCGAAAGCGACGGTTTCCACTCGGGTGTGTGGTGCCTATGTTGCATTGCCGTACAAGCAGGGTAAAGAATACGGTTGGCTGGGCCTTCCCCTGATGCTGAATCTCCCTCCCCCAAAGGCGCGGTGAAAAATTTCTACTTCAAACGAGAACCGGGCACTTTTCTGCCTCCCACCTGAGCGTCACGCCCCCTTCCCCTCTCCCTCACCACCAAACAAAGACCACGGTTAGGATCGCCAAAGCCAAGGCAACCCGTGCGGAAGACCTCCAGGATGCCCAAGACCGCCTGGCCGAGCTGAAGCAGCAGGTGGCCACCAAGGAGAGGGCCAAGACAGAGCTCGACGAGAGGGTCAAGGCCGGGCAAGAGGCGCTGGTTGCAGAGAGGGCGGGTCAGAAGGCCAAGAGGGCGGAGATCGCGGCTTTGAGAGCAACTCGGAAGGCGAGTCAAGTCGAGCGGAGGGTTTGAGTCGGGGTATGATTGGGAGTCGAGATTTTGACTATGTGGTTCGCTGGTTCTCTCTGAAGTTTGGCGCGTACGGGTGGCCGATATGAGATCCCCGGCGTTCACCCAACACTTGGGATAGATCGCCCTCTTCCCTCAACCTCGGCACAAAGTCAGTCAGTCCTCAACTCCGACCGATGCCTCCAATACCTTGCGTTGACACTGTGGCGGGGGCATATCGGCGAACACGTACCGCGGACTGGGTCGTGTTTATTCGGCGTGTATTCTCCAGTACGGGGTTTGCCTGCGAATCTCCACTCAAGCACAGGAGGGTAGAAAGGTGGGAGGGAAGGCTGAGGAGGGGGTGACTACCCGCACAGCAGCGTGTTTCTGGTGGTCCAGTTCAACAGTCCATTATCTTCCTTGAGAATCGAACGCATCTGGCGGCGTTAGCTTCACCGTTGTCGAAGAAGCGTGTGACGCTCTATCTGACCGGGAACACCTTGGCCTATCCCGGTTTCCCGGGCCTCGTTGCGAGATTCACGCGTGTTTGGCCAACGGGTGATTTAAGTACGAAATGGGATCCGACCGTCTCCTCTGTACGACCACGTATGGAAACAATCGCGACCTTCCCCTCTTCGCTCGCTGCGAACAGTGGCGCTCTCTGTCGATTCCTTCCTGGACCTCCACTAGAACCATCTCACCCCACTCTCTGTCGGTCCTTCCCGGACCTTCACTGCCTCACCTCACCCCTCTCGCATGCAGACCCCGCACCCCTTTACGACCAGACTTATCATCCGCCACAGCACCGAAACACTGCGTTTGCCTGCGGCACCTCGACAAGAATCGTCTTTCTACTCCCTCTCTCTCTCTCTCGCCCCACCCTCATTCGCCTTTCAGCGTCCGTCTCTACCGCTCCTCCCTTCGTGTGTGTCCAGGAAACCGTGGATGCAGAGGTTCGCCTTCTCTCGGACCAGCTGGCAACTGCTGACGCTGAGATCGTCAAGGCGGAGGAATCGGTGGCACAAGCGTCGGACAGAATGAAACGGGCGAACGCCGAGTTCAGCAACCTCATGGCGGCTCTGTCGCTGGTGTTCCGCGAGTACGACAAGGCGGTGAGAGGAAGACAAACAAATTCAGTGTTTGGGGGGGCGATTATCTCTCCGCAAGTAATTAGCAACCATGCCTGTCTCTCCCGTTTTCAACGATATCCCGCAAAAGTAGTAAGCTTGGCCTTTGTTTTCTGTTTGCTCCTGAGCTTGCCAACTTGTTTGCCGACATGTATCTCGGGCTACCTTTCTTCGTCTAGGACTTGCTCACCCGTGGATGCGGAAGAGTCATATCTTCGTAAATCCACTAGCAGGTCATTGTATGCATGACGGGTTCATCGTTTGTGTTTATCATGACTCTGATGCGTTGTTTTCCGCTTCCCCTGGAAGATCGCCTTATTATCCGAGGTGAAGTGACCCACCGGCCCAGCCCTTACATCATGCTTCGTGCTCGCTGGTCCTGTTGGCTTGGTTTCCCCAGGTGACCGCCAACCGCCAGCTGGAGCTCGACGCCACCGACACGGAGAGCGCCCTCAAGGCCTTGAGCGAGGAGAGCCAGGGGGACCTGCTCCTCCTGCACGAGAAGCGCGACCGCCTGAGGGCCTCCAACGCGGAGCTGAGAGCGGCCGCAGAGGCGGATCGACGCCGCGCCGAGGAGCTCGAAATTCTACTTTGTACGTTCTACCCACTTGCTGTTTGCTCTGCTGTCCGCTACTCAGTAGTGTTCGTGCCGTTGTTCGCCTCCGAGGTGCCCCACGGGGTGCACAAGTACTCCCAGCCCCCATGCAGGATGAGCGAATTTGTTTGAATTTAATTTTCCTGGTAGAGCCGTGTGAGCTTTTTTTCTCATCATCGGAACCGAATCGGTTGTCGTCGTTGACGACGATGGTTTTCCTTTGTCGTGAGAGGAGCAGGCGACTCGCAGAAAGGCGTGGACGAAGCAACGGCGTCCATCGCCGCCAAGCAGGTTCTCGTCGCCGACACCAAGAAACGCCTGCAGGAGGGAGAAGCCAGGCTTCAAGCCAAGAAGGAGAGAAAGACACAGGCCCTGCATGCGGCGGAGGGGTGTGTGGCTGCGGCAGAGGTCCAGGCACAGGCCTCTCGCGCCCGGCTGGAACAGTGCCAGGTAGTCGCGGCCGATAGGCTGTACGTTGTTGCGGTTCTCGGTTTGGTCGTTGCAAGCCTGGCGTAATTGCGGGCGGCGGCTATTTAGTGTAAGCGCTGCGAGCACACGAGGGTAGAGGTACCGTAGTCGTTTCGATACTATTGGACGATACCGTGGTTTGCGTGTTGATGTTTGGATTCTTGATATCGAGTACTGGCGTCGTCGGCATAAGCACGAGTGGTCTCTGAAGCAGAGATGCTTCAGCACCTTGCGGTTGAAAATGCATCGATGAGCACACATGCAGAAACTTTGAGTAGTCCACGTTTATCCAAAATGCATGGTACATCGGTACGAGACGGGCGGGGTATGGACGCGCACGCACGTGGGTGGCGCTGAACATTTTCTGCGACGAACCACACGGAGCCGGCACAGGAGCGGGGCGGCGACTCACCATGTTCAGTTTCTTACGAACATGTTCAGCGGTTAAGACGAAGATGCGTGCGAGCCTAGATTAACGCCTCTTTTCGTGCGCGCCGCCCTCCTCATGGAGCGCTCGACTTCTTCTCTGCCTTTCTCCAAGGCCGTGAACACCACACCGCACAACGCCATCCTGTACACCAGTGCCGGCAATATGGAACCTCAAAAATATACCCCCCTTCTTCTCTTCCTCCTTCGCGCTTTTGCTTTGTTCCAACTCTATAGACGGCGGTTATCGCCTTCGACCAAGAAGCGGCGGCTTGGACCCCACCGCCGGCTACCCTGGGCGAGGAAGACCGCCAGCGCGTGGAAGACGAGGCTGCGGCAGCGGTCCAAAGAGCCCGCGCCGCTGGCGGGGACGAATCTCACGCGAAACGGCTGCGAGACCTCGAGGAGACGCTGACCACGATCCAAGAGGGTGGCGCCGCCAAGCTCAAAGCAGCTAAGGAGGCAAAGGCGGTGAGAATTTAATTAAGCCAGGCACTCAGAACGTAGCCGGCTACAGATGGAGGGAGCTGTGTGGGGAAAGAGCGAGTAAGCGTGTCTCGCGCATCTGTGGTGTCTGCCTGTTTGATGCTTGAGCGCAGAATACACTGCATTTTTATCTCATTGCTAGGTCCTTTTCTCTGCCCCCCGTTCATTGCTCTGTTGTTGTTCCGTAGAGCGCCTGGTTGTCCCCTCCTGCATTCCATAGCGGTTCAACCAGATGAACGCCGAACCATCTTTCGGGAGACGTGGTAAATTGTCACCCCGTACCTTGTGGCTGTCATGTCGAGACCGCGGGGATTGTCAGGTCAAGGGTGGAAACCCCAGCAGCAACACCGCCTACGTATGTTCGACTCTGTTTTTGTTGGATCTAAATCAGGGACGTATGTCTCCGTCATGAATTCACTGATAGGCTGAACGCAGTTCTTGGTGGGACAGAGATGGCCAATGGCCGGCGTTTCGGGGGGACGGAGTCGATCGCCTGGTCGCAGTGAACGGGCATGAACGTGGTGTACACGATCTCCAGTTTTGAACCGGCTTACTGCTGCGGTTATGCGTGGTGTTACCACGCCTCTTCCGGATCGGAAGTCTGTAGTACTAACTGCTGCAGAAATGCGTTTATTAAGCTTCGGTGTTTTCTGTCCATGCAGAGCATAACTCAGGATCAAGAATACTAGTTATTGTTCTGATGTTGGTGTCGTCGAGACCATCGAAGGGTTCAACCCCACCCCCACCTACCCCCCCTTGAAGCTGTGAGATTGACAAAGCCAAGATTAAGATGACATCGAGGCACAAGCCATGTCAGCTCTGTTTGGTGTTCTCGGGGTAAATGTTCTGCCCGGAATGCCAGATCGATGTAGCCTGTGGGGCCATCGAAACACCACGGTTGGTCGACGAGCGTTCTCTGGAGTAGACAAGCTAGCCTACCTCAAGCCCTTCGCCTCTTTTTCCATGCGCCTGCATGTGTTTGTTGAAAACCCACAGGCTCGACTGACATCTCTTCGAGACCAAGTGCTCCATGCCTCACACGAATTGGCGGATCTACGTTCCCGGGGCGAGGCCGCCAAGAACGTGGAGGCTGCTCTGAACCTCAAGCTGGAGGCGCGCCGAGAGGCCGAACAACGCAAGTGTTGAGGCAATCAAACAACGTGACCGCACAAAACTACTTTCTTTTTTGTTTTTCTTTGGGAGGACGATAATGCTGTCAGCGCGGCCCGGGCACTCTATGTCGACAGCGGCCACGGTTGTTTGTCCCAGGCGGTGGAATGAGCACTCGTGTGTCGCGAACCGTTTCCGTCGTAGGGAGAGGAGGTCGCGGGTCCAAATCCACAGCTTTTCGGCTCTTGTTGCTATCGCCACTTGTCGGTACGTGTTGTTTTGAAATCTTGTGTAGACGTTATTGTTCAATACGAAGGTGTTGGAGTCGTTGTCAAACTTTGTCCCGATACGAAAGCATGTACATGCGCTCTGACAAGTAACTCCGCAAGAATTGCACTGACGAGATAATGTCGCGTGGAGGTCTTACGCGATGTGGAAAATCACCTGGTGTGGGTTGTATCATCGAGTATCCAGACACATCTATTGCACCTACGACCTTTGTTGATCAGCGTTTGTTTGTAGTATTTCAGTCCACATTATTGGTTGCTTGAAATAGTTGTCCTCAACAAGACGCACAGCTCTTCCTCTTCCGGAGATGCATGCAACCGTAGAGCATCGTTCTTCAATGTGCTCACCACGTGGTAGAGCACTGAATCCGCCTTCAACCGTAAACATGCGATTAGCTGCCGATAGACAACAACAGTTCCCACCCATCCCGTACGTTTTTTCTCATCCACTACATAACAACCTCTTGAACCGCAGGTCGCGCAGCCGAAGCCGCCGTTGCCGCACAGGAGGCCGCTAAAGCAGCTGCTGAGGAGGCCGCCGCCCTGGCTGCCGCTCAAGCCGCCGCCGCAGCTCAAGCCGCCGCCGCTCAAGCCGCAGCAGCTGAGGCTGCCGAAGCCGCGGCGCTTCGAGCCGCCGCCCTCCGGGCGGCCAAGGCCGAAGCCGCCAAAGCGGAACCACCCGCACCACGCTTCGCCACCCCTGAGACTCGCCCCAGCAACCCCCCGTCGTCAGCGTCCGGACACTATGCGCCGCCCTACGGAGGACGACCCCCGGCACGGAGCCTCTCCAAGGCTGCCACCGGTCAACCCGCCGCCGCCGCCGCCGCCGCCGCCGCCGCCACTGCCGTCGCCTCTGACTGGCTGGTGGTACGCCAAGTCGCCGGCGGTTCGGCTCAGACTTCCGGGCGCGGCGGAGGCGCTAGAGGTGGTGCTACGAGTGGTCGGTCCCGGCACCTCTCTGCAGATAAAGAGGTAAGTTGCGCTCGTTTTGGGGTTACGGTAGTACTTACCGTCTTGACATGCGTTGTCGTTGTTCTGGGTGGCCGGAGGTCGGATGTCTAGACTGGCTGCGGCATGTTCTAGCGTAAGGAGTGGGGTCACGGCTGTCCGTGTGGTATATTTGATGCCTCGTTGCAGGAAGATATCCCAATACCGTTCTACTCTGCTGTATCGTACCGCCAGCCGGTGTGGTTGCCGATTTTTGAAGCTAACGTTTGTGCGGGGGAGTGACGGTTTGACTTTGAGGCTGTTACGGCGGAGTTGTTGTATGGATCCCGCGAGGTAAGTAACAACGAGATTATTGCTCACAGCTTAACGTCGAACACACTACTCCCCGCGTACCGGTAGAGTGCTTGGTCCACTAAACGTCTTCTGACGAGTCCCTCGTATGGTCCAATAACAAGCCGAAAGCAAGATGTCGTCGGTGGTGGAAGCTGTGGATGTGCTTGCTGACAAACCCGCGGCAAAAGCGAGAAGAAACTGAGGGAGAGAACGTAACACGCTTGCTTTCTTCCGGGTTACCACTTGATGTTCAAGGTCTCACCTCGTCTTTGCACTTAAACAACCCATGCTTGCTTGCTTCCGGGTTACCGCTTGATGCTCAAGGTCTCACCTCCTCCTTGCACTCAACCTCCAAAGGTGCACACGAGTGTCGAACCTGCCGCCCGGCGTAGCCGCTCCGACAACCCCCAGTCCGCGGAGGCAGCTATGCCGCCGAAGAAGAAATCGAGCCGCTCCCTCTCCAAGGACCCTCCCACGCGCAGCCAGCAAGCCTCGGAGAGCACAGCGGAGGCGGCTGGGGTGAGCTAGCTGACCATTTTATTGTGCCGGTCACTTGTGCCGGTAGCTCAGAAATATACGCTTGGCGAGAGCCGTCTAGGGCATGCGTCGCCTAACGGATAGGGTTCGTTAGGTGCGCCTCCCGGTGATGGTGACGACGACGAGAGTCTATGGAGTGTTTTTCGGCAGTGCTCGTAGGCGGTTGAGGTTGCCGGTTTGTCTCATACGGGCATATCACGCGCTACTGGTGTTTCGCGACTTCATCTTCGATATTCACTCGCTGCATGGTCCGGTGCCCACCTTGCCTTCTTCCCGTACGGAGGGTCACCAACTGCTGAGTTGATGGCTGAAACCAAGGTTGCCAATCGAGGGTGGGGGGTACGCATATTGCCTACCTGCTCCCAATTCCTGGTCGCGTTGGGAGGGGATACGGGGATGCCGATGGATTTTCATCTGAGTGTTGATGTAGGGAAAAAACGGTTCTGAGGCTGACCTGGAGATGTGTGGTATGGCGTGCCACCGTGCAAAGCTGTGATTCTATGTATCTCCGTGGAAGGTTGAGACGGCTCATCAAGAGGCCAATCGATCAGTGCTAAACCTGCCCTCTGTGCAAACAAGACCGCTCACATGGCGTACATGCCCTCCGCCCACCGCCGTCCATTCTTCTCCCTACTTGTGCTGCCCCTATCGACAAACCCAACCGGAAGAGCCGCAAGAAGAGCTCCTCCTCGTCTTCGAGGAAACGCAGAGATGGCGGCAACGGAGGCGGTAGGCACGAAAAGAAGGACACATCTTCTGCTTCCTCGGCCCGAGCCTCCTCCAAGCCCGCCGCCACTAGCAGCAGCGGCAGCGGCAACGGCAGCGGCAGCGGCAGCGGTCGCAACAACGGCAGCAGGCGGGGCGCCGAGGAAGACCACCGCCGCGAGCAGCACCGCCGCTCTTCCAGCGCTGGGCGAGGAGGAGCAGGAGGGGGAGGAGGAGGCTCGGCTAGCGGCAGGAAGGGGAGCTCCAAGTCCAGGAGTAAGTCGCCCCGCCACCGCCCTCGCTCGCCGCGGCCTGCCAACAAGGAGTACGACCTCTGGACAGACAACACGCTCGTTGGTGACTCGGACTTCAGTTTCTTCTGAACGATACTTGACACGTCCGGTGCGTAGGTGCCATCCGTGTAAGGGGATTGGGCCGGGAATAGGGCCGGGAATAAGGGTCGGTGCCAACCCTCGCCGCGCCCGCCCCCCGCCCTTGGTGTGCCTGTTGGATGGGATGTCCTTCAACGGGGGCTGACCTGTGATCGGATCGCACAGATGGACTCGGGGGCTGCGGAATGGATTGGAACCAACGTTAGTTCTCGGCAGCGGCGGCACGAGGCAGAGAGGGGCGGGAACGTGCTGCTGACTCCCACAATCGAAAAACAGAAGAGTTGATCGCGCGACATGAAAAAGCAGGTGACTTGTTCTGAACCTCTCTTCTCCATTCCCGCGAGAGGTACAACCAACCCGGATCGAAACGAACAACCAGAAGTGCATGCGGTTCGCCTTCAGTCAGTCTTTTTGTGCCGCCCAGGACGCCGTGCTCTCATTTGGGATTTCAGGGCAAACACCGGGCGTATTCTGCGCTTGTCCGTGCTTGCGGGGGCCGTCGGAGGAGAAATTAGCGTTTTCGGTATCACCGCTTGTGGATTTCGGGAGGAGGGGGGTGGGGGGGAAGGGGCGGTCGTGGTTGAAACGGTTGGCGATGACAAGGGTGTCAGCAGTGTCGTTGTTGTTGGCGATGTCGGCCATGTGCAAAGCCCCCGTGGTCGGCAAGCCGTGGTTCGGTGTGACTTTGCGAAGGACCTCTGGTAGGTGTGGTAGAATAATAGTATCGGTCGGTGGCAGAGTGATGGGACAACAACCCTGGGAGGCACAGACGTCGCTCACGCAGCCAATAGGCACCGCGTCGTCTGCGCCACTTGCGGAACGTCGTCGATGCCATCATGTTTCTTTCTCCTCTATGGTTTGTGCATTGCTTTGTGAATCTCGACCCAGGCGAGGCTGGACTGTTTGTTCTACATGTGGTAGGCCCTCGTTGTTGTTGTTGTTGTTGGTGGTGGTGGTGGTGGTGGTGGAGGTGGTTTGCTACTGGTGGTCAGCGATCGTTTTGTCTGAGGAGGAAGAAGGCGGACGGGTACGTACGTAGACATTTGGGCTTGGATAGGAATGAAGCGTTTTCGCCCCCTCGCGTCATCCATTTCTCCTGGCATTGGGCCCCAGCGTGGTGTTGAGAGTGGAGGAACACACATGATGGCAAAATGCGAGGGTGAGGGGGGAGCAAAATGATGAATGATTGCGGAGTTACGCGGAAAACCCTGTCGGTGTTGAAATATTGATACTCCTGTATGGTGTGGTAATCGGCGGCCCTCGCCACTTCTCAGCCCATCTCCAAAGACCCGTGTGTGTGTGTGTAGGTTAGGCTGGTCGGTCCAGAGTTCATCGTCCATCAGGTATGCATGCATAGCTCCCGGATTTGGGCCTTTTTTTAGGTGGCTTGGCGCGATTCAATTGACCTTTTGGTGTCGTACTTACGTGTGGAATCAGATAGATCCGTGTACTTCCTGCTGTGACCGACCCGACAGGGTCATAGACCACCTGAGTAATATCACCGTACGTGTCGGCGACATGATTTGACCACATGAGGGTCTCTGGTATGTTCTACAAAGTGGACTTTTTCTGCCCAAGAAAACCAAATCCGCGGCGTTTCGTCACTTCCCTTTGCCTGTGATTCGGAGACATGCTCGGTGTACCCTCGCAAGAATTCCGTCGAACTTCTCCAGCTTCGGTACCAGACAACATGATCAGCTCTGTATTTGTCGAACATTGTGCTATTTTGGACGAAAACTTCCACAACCGTCGGCGGAGCGAGATGTTTTTGGATCAAAAACAGCTGGGTCGCACCCAGGAGCAACGCGTTAAAACAAGATTCTTATTTCTAATTGCGAACCTTCCTTGGTGGCGCTTTGCGTAAACTTTCCCCTTCGATTGTCGAAGTCAAACGTTGTGCACACATTAACTATCAATCAATAGCCATTACTTTGGTTCATGTACAAGTACCTAACCGAGATTCGCACTCCGACGTGCCCACTTCAGAAGGTTTCCTTGTTACCAACTGGATGAACCGCTGCGGCGAACAGCCCAGCTTCAGACTTGACTCAAACGTCGGAAGCGTCTGCCGACGTTCCTTCGGGCGTCTTCGAAATCAACCCCACCTTTTTAAGACATGCCGCACAGGTTTCCATCGCACGTATTGTGTATGGCCCATACCTATATCACTAACGCGCCGGATATTTGACATCCTCCGAGCTTTATTTACCAGACACTTTTAAACTAGAACTGAGCTTTACTCCCCACCTCCGTGCGGAGCTCCAATATACCAAAAATAGAGAGGCGAGGGGACAGTAGCGGTTCAGCATACATACTTTCTCAGGGGGCACGTGGAGGGGAGGTAACCACACAATTCCCCTCATTAGCAATACTGGAGGAATACCACGACCTCTCGTGCATCCGTGCTTGTACTACCATGGAGCGCAACAAGTGACAACAACCATCCCGGCGTTCTATAGACATCCTTGTCGCATTTTCGAATGGTATAAAACTTGAGCATAAGACTGCTTATTTTTGGCGAAAAACATAAGAGAGTCGAAACTAAGCTCAAAAGATCGCGATTCCGCCCTCCAAAACCAAAAGCAACGCCTATCCAGGTACACGTGGTGCTTCGGACATGACCGCGGGGGAAGGGGTACGCGTGGGGGGGATGCGCCAAAAACAAAACCAGACCAATTTGTGAAGGCCAACGACTTCTCGAACAACGTGTCTAGACAAAACGTGCGGACAAAAAATTAAAGGGGAACAGGACACACGTACGAAGGCAACGTATGTCCCGCGCACGACAACCGCGGAAAAGTGACAATTAAAACGGAACGAAAGCTCCGAGAAACAAACGACTCTTGTCTCCCCGTCCCCTGCTGAACGTAACGCGCGCGTGCCGCTTTACTACCGTGTTCCAGCGAAGTAAGCACCGCGCCAACGTGAAACGCCGCAAACAACCCACTTCCAGTGTACAAGCAATAGCCGACGGGAGAGCAAAGCTAGGACAGCCACAGGGAGAACACAACGTCCCAGGCAGCACCCCTGGCTTCCAACGCGAGGACACACAAAGGACACACGCACTTTTACCAGGGGAACTCTAGGGTACACAAACACCTTGCCCTCTAATCAACGAACGTCATCTATCGCAGCACTAACGGCAGACGCACGAGAAGAGCAGAGCCTCTACAAACATATTTTACAACAAGAGTCCCAGCAGCGGAGGTCTCCTACCCGGTGCCCCCCCCCCCCCCCCCCTACCGGTACTGATAATTGTCAAAAGGCAGCACGACGTGCATCCTTCGTGTGCACGAGTGGCAAGGACAAGCACGTAGGGCGCGTGCCACCCACACACGTCTTCTTGCACCGCTGCCCCTATTCACATTTTGGGGGGCAAAAGTTCATGCTCCACTTCCCACCCTGCGTTCACAGACCATTGGAAACCATGGCATAACCCTTGGGAGATAACATGGCCGCAACCGCGCCAACACCGCACGCAGACAGCAAGCCAAAGAACCCCAGTAACAACAACAACAACAACAATACCAACAACAACAACACCCGCACCAGGACGCCGCCAATAACAGCTACTCGCGAAACCTAGATACGAGTCAATGAAAGAAAAATTGCAGAATTAGGAACAGCCAGGGTGGAAGCATGCGCGCGCGCGGGGAGGGGAGAGGGGGGGGGGGGCTCCGTGAACCATTTTGGCGATGACGCACGGACTACGCGCCCTCACCCATCACCGCCGCTCTTGGCGCCGTCAACGCGTGGAGGTCTCCGTGCGTCTGCCGCCGCTGAGCACGTCCGACGCGGACGCTGAAGACCTGCGAGCGCAAGACACGCGTACATCCAAAACCAGCGAGCATGAAACACGCGCAACCCAAACCAGCAGCGAGCGTGAGACACGCGTAATCCAAACCATCCAAAGCAATCAGACAATCAGACCCCGTCAAATGTCGGAGAGCGAGTTGAAAAATTTTCTTCAAAAAAACGAGAGAAAAATTACCCACCGCGTCGCGTAACGAGTACAGACGGGTGGGACCAAGAGTCACCCACATCAGCAATGTAAGGGGGTCATGAACGAGAGAGAGGGGAGGGGATCCACCCTCTCGGGAAAGGTGGTTTACTGCGGCCACCACGCCAAATAGCGATACACTATATAGCTCAACAAGCGGGGGCGTGTGCGGTTCACGCTCGCACTGCCTCCATTCTCCCCCTGCAGTACACACCGTGTGCAACGAGAGCGCGCTCTCATACTCTCGTGGGGTTCCCACCCAATCAATCACGCAAGGCGACGGCGGCTTGACACAACAAAATCTGCTGTGGAAGTGGTGCCAAGAATATGTATCGCGGTAGAAGGGTTGTTTCAACAGTGGCAACACAGCGTGCGCTCGTGCGTACACAGTAGTCAACGGAGAGTCCACGGGGTGCGGACTGATGCATCGACGACAACAAAAACAACAACAACAACATCAACCATCGCCGACACCGTCGCCCCACCCCTGCAAGCAAACAAACACTCTTTACAACCTCCGGCGAAAACCCCGGTGCGGCCCCTTCCCTCCTCCTTCCCTTCCCTCACCTCAGACTGCTCGCGTTGGACTCGCGGATGGCGTGCAAGTCCGCCTTCTCGAAAGCGGCGTTCGAAGGCCTGTCCGGCAACGGCGGCGGCATCGCCCCTCCGGGACTACCACTCCCCGCCCCTCGGGCCAGGTCGGGGCTGGACTGCAGCTTCGCCAACAAGGCAGGCGCAGCTCGCTCCACAGAGACCGGTCGCGCTGGGAGAGGCGGCGGCGGCAAACGGCTGCCGGGTAGGAGCAACGGCGGCGGCGGCGGCGGAGGGGGGGGCAAGACATCAGAAATAGGCGCTATCATCAATCGTATTCACGGAGTTTGTTTTCCGACGAAGCGGATTCAATCGATCACTAGGTTAGGTGGTATTGCGATGCAAGCAACACAATTTTGTATGCGCTGTGGAATCCTTGGCTTCTCCATTCTCCACAACCTCGGTGACGCACGAACATTTAACACATGGTAGTCACTTGCTGCGTCTCGTGGGAACTTCCCCACCAATCATCGCAATAGTACAAGTCGCCCCGCGAGCTTTTCATCAAGAACACACGTCAACCATAGCATATTCTGGGCTGCGCTGTTTGCGATACGTGGTCCGCCAAAGGATCTGTTGTCAAAACCGCAAATAAGCCACGATTTCTTCCCGGTGTCCCGTTTTCGTGCCTATGCGGACAAACCAACCCACTGGGTAACGTAACAAGCAACGGCAACACATGAACACCCACGCGCTCAACACCGTCCGTGCCCTGTTGATGTTGAACGGCGTCAAGAACAAACGCCTTTGGACGTGAAAAAAGAAAACAGTTTCCAGGATTTACCAAATCAGCGCGTAACACAAACCCCGCCAAGAAAACACACACACACATATGTACAGCAAAATCACTCACTGCGAGCCCCCTGTGGAGGCGAAGGTGGCTGCCATGCGCGCCACCTTCGATCCCTTGAAGGTAGGCGACGGCGTGAACGACGTCATGAGCAGGGGGTTTCGCGCCTCCTTCTGGGGCGTGCTCGGGAGCGACTTCGCGGCCGGGTCCTTGCCCCCCTCCCCCCCGCCCCCAGCCCCGGGTCCCCCGCCGCCGCCCCCCACCGCCGCCCTCGCGCCCTCCCCTCCCCCTTGGCCCCCCCCCGCCGCCACCCCCGTCCCGCGAGAATCTACCATTGGCCCCCCACCGGCGCTAACCGCGCTGCTGCTACTGCTGGCGCTTCCGGTCCGCCCCATCGCGGCTCTCCCGGGTGTCGAAACGTTCAGCTGTCCGCTACCCCACCCGCTGCTACCGCCTCCGCCGCCGCCTCCGCCGCCGCCCTTCTTTCGCGGCGAAGGGGACCCGATCACGGAGCCCCCACCCCCCCCACCCGAGCTGCTCCCGGCGCCCCCGCTGCGGCTGCTGGTCTGGCGGTGCAGGGACGGTGACGCCGGGACGCCGCTGCCGAACGCCATGCTGCCGGTGCTGTGGAACACGCCGTTGTGGAGCGCGGCGCGATTGGGGGAGGACGGGCCTCCGCCGCCGCCGCCCCCGCCGCCGGGGGCGTTTCTCTCCCGCCGGCTGGTTTCCTTGCGGGTCTCCTTGCGGTGCTGCCACTGCATGTCGGACTCCTCGATTGTCTTGAGGTACTCTCGCCCGTTGAACCTGCGCCCGCCGTGGTTCGTTGTTTTGTCGAGGTACAAAGAGGTGTGTGTTTGTGTCAGAGGGAGGCAACTGGTACGCTAGAAGAGGCAGCCAGCTCCCGAGCGGAAACGGATGGCCGTCTTCTGGCAGTTCCCAACGTCGGATTATTGTTGAATTTCATACTTGGTTCCTGGCAAACAAGCATCCTCCTGTCCGTCCCGTTTCAGCTCGCAACACCTGCCTGTGTCAGGCTGATGCTTCTTCGCACCAGGCTAGGTGCGCCCTGGCGATGCTATGGAGGAGTAGGTAGTCAGCAGCTGGAAATAACTGCTGTTCCTACAACAGGCTTCGCGAATACATCGAACACAAGGGTAGAAAAAAACGTACAGCGATGGTGGCACTGGGGGTTCTACTACACGTCAATCTTGAGACTTCAAGCACGGGTCGCCACAAAAGCAGTGGTGCGACAACAACAACTGCTGTGGACAAGAACAAAAAAACGCGGCGGAATCGAAACTCACCGGAACGGGAACCCTTCCTCGTTCTGCCAGGCGCCAAGCTCCCTCCTCAAGAGAGTAGTCAGGTTAGGCAGCTTCTTGAGGTCCTTGTTGATGCCATCGATCACCTTGGCCTTCCAGGGAGTAAGAGGTAAGGTGAGGGTAAGCAGTTTGTACAGCCGGATACAACACCACAACACCCGATATTATGGGATGGCATGGCGCAAACAAGCAAACACGACCACGCGACAAGGCGAAATGTGTGATGCCGAACGAGCGACAACCTTCGGCACTAAGCACAACGGAGGCAGACAAACCTACCCCGAACGGACGCGCCAACGGGAGCTTGTGGTATACGGCTGTACACGCAAGATAGGACACCACGGTTGTGTCGGATCCACCGCAGGAGCACAGCAGCAAAACCCATCTGTTATTTGTGCCGTAATACTGCCATACTCTTTGCCCTAAATTCGACAGCACCCCAACCACATCTTGAAATCGGAGAGGCAATCCACGCTGGCAAGCGGCTGAGCAAGGTTCTGGCCTTCTCAGTTTCGATCGATCCACCATCCCACCGCTTACCGTTCGCACCTGTGAGAGAACTCCCGAGCCGCCCCTGGCGCGATAGTTCAACTTGAACGAGTCCGCGAGCTCCCGTTTCTGCCACGCGAGCACGACACACACGCACAAACACACACCGACGCATGCATGACCAAAATAAATAAATTCGTGCAGAATGCGTCCTGTGCTTGCCAACTGATCAACGCCGGTTGTGGACCAAAATCCGAGGCTATAGTACTTCACACCCACGGAACAGCACCACGCAACGGTAAGCCTTCTGCAAGGCCCCGGGGTTGACCATGATCATCTGTTCGGGCTGACTGACCCCATCCCCCCCCTTTTCGGAACATTCGGTCCCTTCCCTTCCACTCCCTTCGAAAGGGGTGCGTCTTGTGATGTACGACAACCCTCAACAAAGCTCAACCCCCCCGGCTGGCCTGGCATGAGGTCGGGGTCCGCCACCCACCTCGCTCTGTGTGTGTGTGTGTCTCTCTCTTCCGTACACGTACAGCAGCGTTCTATGTTCTACCTCGCCCCCACTCCCGGGGAAGCGTGTTCAATGCCCTAACCGCTAACGGGATGCAAAACACGAGTGCAGCCCCGTCCCCTCGCTTGTTGCCCATGTCCCCCCCACCTGCACGAGCTCTTCGCGCTTCTTGACCTTCTCCACGATGGGAGCCGCCCGGTCACCCATAGCCCTGAGGTCCTTGACGAATTGCTCGTGCCCCTCGAGCAGGTCTTCCGTCCACAGGCCCTGCGGCACGTGCAAATCTCGGGCACTCTCTCCGAGCACCTCTTCCGCTTTCGCGCCAACGACCTTTTCGGCACCGGTGAAATGGAGGAGAGGATGGGGGTGAGGTCAGACAGCCAAACAGGAACGAACTTGGACAGCGGCACATGGTGCAAAACCCCTCAAGAAATGGTCGCTAATTAAAGACGACCGAAAACAGCAGCACGGCACCAACTATCCACGTACCCCCATGGTCGTTAATTAAAGATCGACCGAAAACAGCAGCACGGCACCAACTATCCACGTACCCCCATGGTCGTGTTTTCCGATGTGCACGTTGTCATACCTGTACAGTCCCACCGTGCCTCTTAAGATGGCCAACCCCACAACAACCGAGATGAACGAAATGGGGCTGCAAAACAAACTCCACAAGAGAACCAACACGCCACTAAAAAAATAATTATTGAAGTACTGCTTGGTTAGGTCAACGTACAGCAGCAGTCGTCTCACTATAATACCAAAAAAACACACAACGCATGTATCGGCACTGGTGCCAACTAATTGAGGTGCACAGAGACGCTCACCCTGCCGTTCCAGTGACGAACCTACTACTGCACGCGTGAAGCTTCTTCCGTAGGGCTCACACTCACCTCTAGCAAATCCGAGATCTCCTCCCTCGCGGCCTTAAGCATGTCCGTAAGCTTTTCGGCCTTGAGCTTCCTCAGCCGAGCCAGCTCCGACTCCAGCTCATCCATGTCGGAGTGCGTTATCCCCTTCGTTGCAGCCAGGTGCTCCTGGCGCGACAAGTCGACACCGTCCGCTTTGGAATGAATGATGGGGAGGGGAGAGCGACGGCGAGGCTACAGGCAGGCAGGTAGGCCGCTGTCAACGTGCCCTTGGAGTTTGAGGATAGAAGAGCCCCCAACGTCCACCACGAGGAAACGAAAGACAAACCGTCAAAGCCTTCAAGCAACAAAGCAGAGACTACATACGTCCCTCGTGGCCGGTACGCGAGGCCCGGCGGCGCTCCGTTCTTGTCAAGGCCACCACTGTTGCGGCCGCCAGAACAAAGAAACTAGCTATTTCGCCATCACCAATTGCAGCACAGTTCCATTTTTATTTGTCGTTGCTCATGATTATCGTATGCGACTGGTTAGAACCGGGAAGCATGTGACCTACACACAACCGCCCCGAGTGTTCTGCGTCATCCCGTACTCAAGCTGCTTGCCGCTGCCGCAGTCGCAAACAACAGCGGCATACGCAGCGGCACAAGGCAAGGCCAACAAGTAGCACCCCACCCGGACGATTTCGGGGTAGCCAGCCGCAGACAACAGAGTGACAGGGGGGGAGAGAGGGGGGGCACACTGGAGGCACCGGAAAAGCCCGTCCCCGCTACCCCGGCAGACCCGACCACGCTTCCCGCGGCTGGTAATGTATGATCTAAGCTCCCGTCGAGGCCACGGGCGCAGGCAGCACCACAACACACCAACACACCGTACCATACCTGGCGGGTCCGCTCTGGCACGCTCAGCTTCTCCCACAGGCTCTCAATCTGTAGCCTGTGTTCCTTCTTCCGCTGCGTGTGCAGCTCGCGATCCTCCTGTCGGAAAAAAAAAAACAAAAAACAGCCATGGCGGCCGACAGGCTTAGGAGGAAAAGTAGGACCGACTTCGGGGGTGGAGGGATAAAAATACAGGGCCCTCGTCCAAATGACCAGCGGCAACGGCGACAGCCGGTAGCGTCAGCCGCTGTGGACAATCAATCTTCCTGAGCGCAAGCCGGTGCCCCCCAGACGGGAGGCGGACAAGCGAGCTTACGATAGTTCCAAGGCACAGAAATAGAGACGGGCCTCCTCCTCTTCCCTCCTCCTCACCAAAACAGCAGTCGCCCAGGCCACAATTTAGGAGACACAACAAGCGTGCACTTGGCAGTCAACCCTCCCCACGCCCTCCTCTGCTTCCCACACCGGGCACAAAAAACTCTCCCCGCAACGAAAGGCGTCCACCAAAGAGCATTTGCACGCGCATGACCGCACGGAAGAACAAAGCCAGCCAGCATCACTGACCCAAGTGCGAGGACTTGGGACACACTCAAATCAAGCAGGCGTTCCCTCAACAGCCAGCACCTGCTGAAAATACTTGGAACTTATCCCCTTTCTCGAAGCTTCTTTATTGTAATGCGTCAACAAACTGTGTCCCAAACCGTTACTTGTAAGGCCGCGCACACTTGACGAACACGTGCATTACGACACTGATAAAAAAAGGGAAAGGACGGTGTCAATTCACGAACGACCACCACATTAAATTGTAACCGACCATCACATTATGTTGTAACCGACCATCCTTCCGACAACACACATCACATCCAGCCCGCAGGCAGTCAGCACTCACCCGCATGTCCTCCCGAAGCTTCTTGAGCCTGTGCACGTTGAACACGCTCAGCCCGACGCTCGTCTGCGTCTGTGCCTCCGTCCTAAGAGCCGGCTTGTCCACCGGGCAGGACGGATCCAACGACATCAACATCTGCGAAACAAAACAGACGCACAAAGGAAAAAGACAAAGCGATCAAGGGTATTAAATAACAACGAAAAAAAATAAAGGGAATACAGACTAAGCTATTGTAGAGCGATAGTGTATATGGGCACGGGGGACAGGACACCTGAGCCTGTAAATACCAATGCACAGCCTCAACCTGTTGCCACAATTCCCGTTGCTGCGATTCGGCAAGGCCTCTTTCCTCGGAAACCCCAAGGGCGAAATGTAGGCACGCAGGTCTCGGACGCGTTCGTACCGTTGGATAGCACTGCTGTGAGATTGGGTTGAGAAGCGGTTGAGTTTCAAGAGATGTTATTCTTGATCGAGAGTGCACCTGCAGGCTAATCAGAGATTAAATTGATTCCATCTTGCGCGCATCAGCAACCCGTCATCAGCGTCGATGGTTACTTTCGTCACCGAAGCCGGAGCAAGACAACGAAGCAGCCCATTGCCTCCCATGAAGGGGAAGAGAATCCATTCATAATCGATCCATGTCCTTCGGCAGCCACCACTCCAGACCGAGAAGATAATAAAAAAAGATAAAGGTGACGACACCAGGTCCCGAGTGCTGCAGTAGCACGAGGCGGTGGTGCCACTCACCCATCAACACTTGTTGCTGGCCATGAGAACCGTTCCTTTCTACCACAGCCGACCACAACACAACACGTGCGTGGAGTGCGGAAGCCATCCGTCGATGCAATGTCGTCAAAAACGTACATCGTACATAGCCTTTGGCAAGCCGCCTAGCGCCAGTGACTGTCCCTATTTTTGCTCTGCTGCTGCTGCTGCTGCTGCTGTTTCATTTCGATTTCCATCTTGCTGGTCTGCAAAGCAGTGCGCTTCACAACACGCACGCCAAGAGAGCAGTGCCGTCCGCACCATCCACCATCCCGATAAACCAAAAATGAAACCGCTCTGAGTATTGCCCGATTGCTGACTGCGCTTGTATGCAGTTGATCGAGTACCCACAGTACTGTTCGGGTATCTGGCTACTACAGTACACATGCAGTCACACTTCGGCACTGCTTCTAAGGTACTGGTATGCTGTTTTCGACAACAATCCTCGAGAACTATGCGACGAAGCTTCAATGTTTTGGTGCTTTGGCGCATCTTCTCTGGCGGCAGCCAGTGCTTTCTCGCGATTCGTTCTGTGCGGAACGCAGCAGGCTCGTGCTTTACCGCGCACATCCCGAGCTCGCCAGGCGTCCGTGGCACGTGCGCTCGCCGCAAAATTCGCGGGGGGACTGACTGACTGTCTCTATTGCCCTGGAGCGTGTTCCGTTAAGGGCAAGCTTGGCGAACAATCCAATGCCGAACCCCCCCAAAAAAAAAAAGTCACCATACAACGCGTGCTCAGTTAAAAAAACGTCCATGTTTCCCACGGGAACAACAACCAAAAGTCCGTGCATGCCCGGTTCAAAAAATGCCTAAGTTTCCCGCGGGAACCTACCGACACATTCACTCATGGCAGGCAGAAACACACAACACGCAAAACCTCGCTCGCCCACCTTGTTCTGTAGGGGGTTCTCCACCGGCGGCCCGAGCTCCCTGAAGAGCTTCTGACAGTCCACCACAAGGCCGATCATCTCGGCCGCCCTCTCCAGCTTCAGCACGCGGAGCGTCGCCAGGCGTCCCCTGAGCGTCTCCAGCCGCTCCTCCGAGAGCTCCCACCCCTCCTTCCCGGCCCACTCCGGCCCTCCGGACTCCTCGAACTCCCCGTCCTAAGAGAGAGAGAGAAAAAAATAAAAAAAACATGCACGGAAGGAAGCAAAGGAACTCGGTAAAAAAGCGAGAGAGGGCGGGGCGCGGAGGCAACAACAAAGGGCAGAGAGGGAGGAAACGCGGACAGAATAATGTAGCTGCTGCGCAGAAAACAGAGACCGAGACTGACAGCCACCATGATGCACACCCGCCTGAGCGGGTTGTGGTCTGCAAATGCAGGGGGGGGGGGGGGGCGGTCAGTCTCCCCGTGGCTCGCCACCGCACTCCTCCAGGCACTTTTTTCTAATTTGCGCATCATCAGGATTCCAAAGGGATGCCAGGAGCTGCCTCCAGAGATAATACCTACAGCTTTCTCGCTCTCTCCGCAAGAAGCAAACTCTATAAAAAATATCGCGGTCGCGCGCGCCGCATTTCCCAAGGACGCCCCGTAGCCAACCAAGCACCCCAAGCCTACAACAGCAGTTCCGTCTTGCCTCCGGTTTTCGGTCCATGTTCTCGTTGATGGTCTCCATCTCCTTGACGATGCTTTCGACGGCCCGTCCACGGTCCCCTTGTTGTGTCCTCAAGCTGTCCAGCGTCGTTTCCAGGTTCACCAGCCGGTCGAAGTGGGTGTCCAGCTTTTGCGATGGGGATAAGTTAGAAAGAAAAACATGGGTAAATGCATGTGACGGACGGGACGGACATAGACAGTTATTTAGAGGAAATGTAAATAGGTTTAATCGGCGCACGTACGTAGGGAGAGAGCACTTCTTCCATGATAGGGGTGAGTGGGGAAGGGGTAAATAGCATGGCGCGAGTTTGGAGGTCGGCGCAAGGCATACCGATACCAGTGGGCCAGCATGCCTTACAGATGGCGTCGAAATGGAGTTTCACAGTTGCGTACCGAAGGACTCCATCTCGTTTGGTCCTGCCTGCAGATAGTCAGGACACTCAGCACCGCTCCTCTCTCACACAAAAAAACACCGGACAGGCCCGGTAAATCCAGGAAACAACCTCGACAAAGAAGTCGTCCCAAAGGCAGGTAGGTCAGCTACAACAAGCAGTCAGCCAATTTTCTTACCACTTGGTTGCAGTAGAAGAACGTCTCTGTCGGCTCCCCCTCGCCGGGGGTGGGAATGCCCAGGTTACGGCTGAGCTCGATGATGTCATCCTGCCACCAAACCGCAACATGCGACAAAGAGCATCCCATCGCGCAAGGCATGTCCATCGGGAGGGATCAGGTTCGTCGTTGTTGCCGCAGCAAGCACCAGGACATGAAAAGGTGGGGTGTACACGTGGTGACGTGCACGCCCGGGGGGGCAGGGAAGAGGCAAGTGTTCCGCCTGAGCGAGGGTGCAACAGGCGCGTCGCGCAACCGCACAACACGCGCAAAATGGTCCTCATTCCTCTACACTCACTCTTCGTGCGTGTGCGTTGCCTTTCGCGCTATTCCCCAGTCCAACTCGCACCTTTCATGGCCAGAATACCAAGTTGCCGTATTCGCACGTGGCCATCTGACGCTTCCGACACTGCCTCTGGAAGCAGCTGTGGACGAATAAGGGGCTGACCCCCCCGCCACCCCAAATCAAAGGACTGCATTGTCACACGCTCCTCTGTGCAACCTACACGGCTCTTTCACATGCACATTTCGCCAAAACTTTCTACACATCGCCAAAACTGTCTACCAGAACCCCAAGAAGGCGGACAGACCTAGGAGGCACCGCCGGCAGGCAAAAAGCAGGTTGGCTGAAAGCGCACAGAGCGGCGAGACCAACCACCCTCACCTTGGCCTGCTGGATGTTTGCCAGGATAGTGTCCCTCTCTTCCTTCTCCTGCCTCACGCACGCCTCGCAGGCCCCCCTCACAGCTGACAGCACCTCGTTCACCACGCGCGTTCTTGCCCCCTCCGCGTCGTGGGCCCCAACCTGCCACACGCGCAGCGGCATAACGACGGTCAAGATCTCCCTGTTTGTTCGCCCGCCACGAACGTGCGCCCTTTCACAGAGTACAGCAGTTGTAGTGCAAGAACGTCTACGTAACACATGGAGCTTTGACGACGAGCGTAGTCATCACAGCGCATGCTATGCGTAGAATCACCTTCGACGTAAGGAGCGCTGTGTTGGCGGCCCAACACCGCTTGAGTCCCAACGCCAACTCGAAAAGGAGGCGTAAGCGCCATCAGTCGGTCGTTAGGAAAGCTAACGTTGTCCTCTCATTCAGCTGCTGTATCAGAGAACATGTAAACATCTATCAACATCAGCTGTCTGTGCCAAAACGCCGCAGCAACATCGTATGTGGAGTTTCCTGCGTTTATTCCTTCCTTTGTCCAAAACATAAACTTTGTTTTGAGACGAAACTGCCCACCTCAGACAAGATGGTTTCGAGCTCTGCGGCTGATCGCATCGTAAGCTTGAGCACTTCCTTGGCGAAGTAATCCGGCAGGTCGCCCGCCGGCGTGAGAGCGCCCGATCTTTGGCTGATGGAAGAAGCTCGCCCATTCGTTGTTTCGCTCTCCTCCTGGAAGCATGCGCGCAGAGAGAATTACTGTAAAATATATGTGCGACAATTCTGAGTTCTTTGGACGGCAGGAAACCTGGGTCGGCTCTGGTCCCAAAACTCAGGCAAGTGGGTGAGTAGCGTCTTTGGCTACTGGCGTTCTTTTCCGGGGGTGAAGAGCGCTGCACAATGTGTTAAGCGCCCAAAGAATGCCGGTATTGAAGTGCTTCTATATGTTCATGTTTCTGCCCGCCTGGTTGTAGACGTTGAATTTCGGAATCTACACGCTTCGAACGCGATGACAAGACAAGCCAGAAGCGCATGGGACCTCCCCGCGGTACACGGCGCCTACCTGCAGCAGCGTGGGTTGGCCCAGATGCAATGTAAAAGGATGTGCATTTTTGAGTACCGTGACTTCACATGTTGTCCTATGTATGATATGCGTCATGAAGTGTACGTACAGGCGCGAGGGTCCAAAGGCCGTTCGAAAAGCAACCAATTATGTGGCATGCTTCCCATCTACAGCGGTAGTACACCCCACCATGTTAAGCACGAACGGCGTCAGAAAAAATAAATACACACACAGAAAGACTACCCATTCGAGATATACCCACAGCCGAACGGGATGTGGTGGAGTCTTTTCGTGAGTGAGGAAAACCGGCTGGGTACTGGACTTACTATTTCTACACTAATGATTTATATCAGTGACGCCAGCTGGTGCTAAGTAAAGGCTAACACAACGGTAACAACTGCTGCTGTTTTCCATGGGGTGTATGACACATGAAATGATTCGGGGCAAGCAAGATCAGCATGACGGGCTGGCTGGCTGGCCACAGGCTTACAATGATACTTGCGGCGCCCACTTGTAAGCAGCAGTGGAACAGAGGCGGTCAGTTTCAGGTGCGAAACAGAACGTAGCACATCAGCACCAATACTAATATACTGTACCACCTCCCCTCTATCTACAACACGCATGGCAGTAAAAGTAGCATTATGCATAGCACCGCTGCACCGACTACGATAGTCGTTGGCCAAGCCACCGACCGTGTAGTACCAACTTGCAATGCACTCTGAGCTCGAGTCGGATTTCTCGATTCCCTCTCTCCGATCAGCCTACCTATATTGCCGTGTTTTTCACCATCTACATCTATCTGCTGATGCCACCTCTCTCTCCCTAAAAGGAGGCATCCAGACAACCAACGCCATTTGAGGATCTCCCCTCCCTTTCATGCCAATCCAATCACTTCCGGCGGTTCTCTTTGGACGCCCCCCGCGTACCTCAAGCCACTGCCGGCACCCTGAGAGCTTTCCAGGCATCCAACCCGAAAGACGTTGTTGCTGCCGTGGCCCGTCTCCGAAACCATCGCCACCTACCACCACCGCCGCCCCACCACTTGTGCCTATGGATTCGAACCTCGCCCCATTCGATGTCACGGCGGAGTAGGATCCTACTCTGCTTTGGCCGATGCTCGTCGTGGTGCTGATGCTGTTGCTGTTCCGGGAGAAGGCTCTCTGCGGGCGAGCAAAGCTTATCCGGTCCATGACTCACTTGCTTGTCTATACGCGAGATAAAACACAACACGCGAGTTGTTGTTGCCGTTGTCGATTTCGAGCATATAAGATAGCGCGAGAGACCTTCCCCCCCAAAAAAAGAGCCCCGCCCCTCTCGCTGCAGCAGATAACAACACACACACACACCCGCCGTGTCCGGCACGTATCAGTAGCCTCCTCCCACAGCCTGGCCTCGATAGCTGTAGCAGCGAGGGACAGAGGATTGTTGGGGTCACGGGACGGAGACCCTTAGGTTTCTACGGGGGGGTTCGCGATGGGGGACCCCTGCCTGTCGGAGCTTGTTGCAGGACAGCGGGACCCTCTTTCCTGTGTCTCTGTCCATCTATCTCTCGCGCGAAAGCTCTGATCAAAAGCAAAAAAAAAACTTTTTTTTATATGCCGCCTTTGCTGGCCAAAACCTCCTCCCAAAAAAAGGAGTACAGCACGATTGTGAGCGCTCAAACAAACATCCAGGACAGGACAACCCCCGCTCTGTGGAGAGTTTCCCTTCTTGGCAAGGGATCACGGCGCTAGAAGTTTTAGGGTTACTCTCGCTAAGGAGAGCGAGGGGGGCAGAGAGGAAAAGACAGGTGTTTTTCTGAGCGCGCCCGTTTGTTGTGAACGAACAAGAATCCAGCATGCATCCGTTGCATTCGAAGCCTGCTGCTACCGCCGGAGGAGCGGAGGATGCTGCGCAAAACTGGCCTGGCTGCTTCCGGCATGTGGCGCGGTGCCGCCGACTGAACAAGGAGGAGGTGGTGCTTATCCTTTCCGATCCCCTCAAGTTCGGTCTCGTGCGGACCGAGGTGTTGCCGGCAGAGGGTATCGCGAACGGCACCGTGTACCTATGCTCCAAGGTGAGTCTCGAAGTGCTGTGCGACCTCTTTCCCCCAGGACAAGTGCGAAAATGCAGCTAATTTGCTAATTCGCTCTTTGGAAAAAGATGTGTGTGTAGGCGCACACAGCTGAAAGCTTGAGCCCTTGGATCTGCTCTCTCCCACTGCTCGGTGGAATCGTGCGCGATCTTTGTGCATCGTGGGGCGTGGGCTTTGTAAGCAACAGCCGTTTTTTTGGGAGGCTGGCCCCCCACAGCTCCGAAATTCAACGAGTGTTTTTTGCTGCGGCGCGGTGCGTTTATATGTTAAATTTTCCAACTGCGAAAACAGCAAAAATGAGAGTAGGACATGGTGGAGGCAGATAGATCCTCTTTTTCCGTGATGCAGCAGGGTCCGCGGAATTGGAAGTTTGAGATGGTGATCGAAGAGGTCTTGAGAGTTTTTCTCTTTATAGAGGGCCGCGGAATGCCGTCTCGCCCCCCAACCCTAAAGAGGTTTTAGTCGTGGTAGGGAAGGTCGCAGGGGTCGGCTCGCCATGATTTCCTTGCACCTCTCATCCGTCCGCCATCCCCCGGCCCTGGCGTTGAAAATTCTATCACAACCAGAAACACGTCACACACCCAATGCAAAAGTTTCCCCTTCATTTTCCGAATTTCGAAAATCAACAACACCGCCGTCCCTTGCTGGTGGACGAGATCGCGTGGTTTGACGCTCTCTCTCCGCCAGCCCCCTGCCGATTGGTCCCTTTTCTCTAACAACTCCCGATTCCTATCGGCCTCGTCTCTCTCATTCCCCCGGCCCCTCCGTGCGATAAGAAATCGCGCCAGATTGTACGAGAGTTTTGTTTGACTTGCCGATAATGTTTCAACGTGGCGTGTTTTTTCTGCCGCGGATGATCCTCTCTCTCGTCTCTCGCTTGCTCTCCGCCCATAACAGCAACAAGAAAAATGGCTAAATATTCTTTCTTGCTTTCCGCGGCAATTGTTTTTGTTTGTGTACTTGCTGCTTCTGGGATTTTGGACGCTCGAAAAGGACCGGGTTCGAGTGCTCAAGCATGACGGAATCGACTACGTCAAGCGCAACGCAGCGCAAGGCTCCAACCGGGTGAGTGCTGCAAACCCGATGACCGTCGTGTCATGTTTACTCGCTGGGCTATTTTTTCTCCAAAGAACCTCCGCACAGAAGTTTACGGCAATCCTACAGCAGTATCCTCGTGTGTATCATTGTGTACGTCTTTCGCTGTGCTTACACCTGGCTGGCTGTCTGGGGACCTCCTCGCTTGTTTGAATGGGAATTTACGGATTGTCTCTCGCTAAAAACACTAGGGGGGGTAACTATGGGAGGGAGCAAGTTCGATGTATATTCCACACTCCACACCAGACATCATGGGAGAGCAATGGATGAATGGTGGTTGAACAACAGAGGCCAAACTATGTGTATAAAAACAATCCGATACGCTGGATGTTTTGCTTTCCTCTGGTTGGATTGCGCGCCCACCCTCGGCTGTGGATCCAGAGTATGCATCTTTGGCCTGGGAAATGGCGTCGTTTGGCTCTCAGACATTCTGTGAGACCACGCCGGCTCTTTTTCTCCCCTTTTTCTTTGTGCCGATCTTGACATTTTTTACCACTTTGGAACATGTACCCTTTTGGTACGATAATAGAATAGATGGCCTGCTGTAAAGGAGACGTGCCTGAAGAGTATTTGAGGATTTCGCACTCCAGTTGGGGCGAGCGGGGTGTCTGGAAGCCGAAAGAATACGAGCAGTTTTGGACATGAGTTGGAAAGGTTCGTTTGGATGGTGTGATGGTGCGGGGCGGCCGGAGAGAAACACCGCCTACAAGTAAGTTCCGCTTGAGGTCCGTTTTTCATGTACGCTGGACTTGGAAATTTTTCCTCTGCTACTTCTGGTGCTAATTCTACGACTGCAGCCGCGACTCTTCGTGTCGCGTTGGAAACGAATCTTTTTGCGGCGTTGGGCCTTGTCAGCCCGGTTGTGCATGCTGTACCGCACATGCATACGCATACGCCCCGACAGCAGGGGTGGTGCACTATACAGCAGTGCACGGCAGTGCACAGCGCTTGCGCACCGCCAAGGAAAGGCGGTGGTTGGCCCTCTCTCCCTTTCGTCTCTTGCGCAATATCTCAGTTTTTCGTCCTGCAATGCATACATTTACTTGTATGCGCACTAGCTAATGGGCACACGGACAGCACCACCGCGGGTTCAACTTGGAATGGTTGTTCGCAACACAGCAGTTGGAACACTTGTTCTTGTAGACGCAGCTGGCGTAGCCCCGAAACCAACCAAATTGACGCCGGAGGAAGGTGGAGCGTCATCCGCAAGCTGCAATCCCACACTTGACCGCTGGTGGTCACGTTTCGGACTCGTTGAGGGGTAGGAGATTGAATATTCCCGTGTGTGGCAGGTTCTGCTGCCATCCATTTATGTACATTTCCCTCGTTGTCCTTAACTTGTCAAGACCAGGAAGAATGCCCTTGTTGTTGGGTGCATCCGCGAGGAAGGCTTCTTTCCTGCCCACGTCTACGTCCGGAAGAGTGATCCTCGGCGCACACAAACAACCTCCCCACGAGAGAAACGCATGACCTTGCTAAAATACTGCTGTATTGAGCACCGAATCTCAGCGTACGTCTCGTTTGGCTGATTTCGAGAGGGTTTTTGGGAAGGCGTTTGTTCCCTAGGGTAGCCTCCGTGTGTACGCGCGTTTGCCGTGGGGTGTGAAGGCTGGGATAGGGACAAGAGCGATTTTGTATCTTATACGGGGTGCGGAAATCCACTTCATTTATTATGTTATTCGAGACTGCTGTGTAGCCTTTCTTTTTATTTTTCTGTGGTGCCTGGTTCCGTCCCTCATCCATCAAATCAAGACTCTTCTTCTCGAAAGTGATGTTGCAGTCTCGCGAAACCACCTGCGTACCATCCCATCGCCACGTGGAACCAGCGTTTAGGTTACTTGCTGTACTTGCTGTTCTGTTCTGGTACGGTAATTCCGGGTTGTTGAAGGGGAGTCCCTTTTCTCGCAAGGACGGGCTGTCGATTTTGTATGTACCAGTTTGGTGTTTTTTGTAGATACCCCCGATCTCCTCGCCCGTTGGGCTTGCGATCCAAACGGGGCCTCCTCTCTCTTGAGCCTTACTACCAGGACCGCACAGCTCATACATACGTCGTCCCGACTCACGTTCGGCCGAAGTCAAAGTTACGCCATAACATGCTTCCCGACCAGCCCCCGTTTGATGCCCTTTTTTCTTTGCCCCCGCGGCCCACCCTCCCGTCCCTGTCTCTGCCAGATTCGTGAAGACGTCGTGAAAATGAAAGTGAACGGACGTCACGCCGTTAACTCGTACTCTTCCCGCGGGTCCGGCTCCGCCTGCTTCTGGAGACGCCGCTACGCGCTGGAGCCGCCGTCCGTGCCTGGCCCCGGCGGCGGCCGGAGCCACCAGACGGTGACCTGGGGGGACCAGCTCGTCCACTACCTCGACGACGAGGAGGCGCGAGGCTTCGCGCGGCGCAGCCCGTTCGGGGCCGCCGGCGTGGCGCGTCCGCTGACGAGCGAGGAGTGCTGGCGAGGTCGTGGCGCCCAGCTTCCCCCGGACGGGAACCTGTTCCTGCCGGCCTCGCGCCGGGAGAGCCGAAGGGAGGACCTCGCGGCCGCCGCTGCGGCGGCGGCGAGGGCTGCGGCCGCAGCCGCCGTCGCAACCGTGTCGGCGGCGGCTGTCCCCGCTTCTACCTCGGCTTCCGCTCCCCCGTCGTCCGCGGACAAGCAACGGCAGCAGCAGCAGCAGCGGCAAAAGCAACAGCAACAGCAACAGCAACAGCAGAAGACGAAGCAACAACAGCAGAAGCAGCAGCAGCAGCATCAGCAGCAGCATACGCAGAAACAGTTGCCGTCGTCGTCTTCGTCTTCGTCGCCCCCGCGCACCCCGTCCGCCGGGATCAAGCAAGAAGGAAGCTCGCAGTTCGCTCGCGGAGTTCTGGGCGGCGGCGGTGGCACGGGGGGTTGGGTAGGAAAGGTGCTGCCCGGCGCGCGCGGCGGCGGCGGCGGCAGCGGTGACGGCAGATACGGAGGCGGGGCCGGCGCCGGCGCGGGAGGCCCGGTCGATGTCCGAGCGGCGGCGTTGCGCAACAACGTGTGGGTGGGCACGGGCGGCAGCGACATATACGCGATGAACGTTAATGGAAGCAGCCGGAAAGGTCCTGGGAGAGGAGGGAGAGGACGGGAGGCAACGGAAGGCATATCTCCGATGAGATCGGACATGTCCTCTCCGCATACGCCGCGGGGAGAACCAGAACCCGCGTCGGGACTTCCTCTCTGGGACCCTAAAAAGATGGCCGGGGCGCAACAGCAGCAACAGCAGGCTGCGGCGTGCCTGAACCCTACCGCGTTCGGGGACGACGAAATGGTCGGGCTTGGTGAGACACGTTGTAAATGTTTCGTAGCTCTCATGTATCCGGCGGAGGAATTCATCAGCATAGTATGACCCGCCCTGTGCGTTGATGTCCTGCGTGCTTGCGTCACAGGATGCCAAGTGTTTCTGCTGTTTGTACGGCTTGGTTTTATGCTGCTTTGCGTTTCGGCAGTCCCAGCTCCCTAAGGGTTAAAAAAATTCTACATATGTCGACTGCTGTTGTTTAGCACTGCCCAGGGACAACTTCAAAGCACCGCCTACGGCACAAGCCTTACACGCACAGCTCATCGAACCCCTGCCCCCCTCCCTCCGCCGTTGTACGGTTTCAGCAGAGTTTGAGGGTCTTGGTGCAGGGGACACGAACCCCGGCGCCAACGGGTCCAACACCGACGAGGATATGCACGACCTCTTCCGCTCCTTCCTGGTGGACGGCGAAGACCTCCTGACGGTCTCTTCCCAGGGCAACCACTCGAGCGGTAGCCAGTCGTCGAGCGTGCACCCGGAGCTCACCCCACCGTCCGGCTTCCTCCTGAGAGTGGGCAGCGGGGGCGGCGGCGGCGGCGGCGGCGGCGGGAGCGCTCTCGGCAGCGGGAGCAGCAGCGGCAGCAGGTTCGGAGGGATAGGAGGAGGGGGAGGGTACGACGCAAACGGGAGCTTGGGGGGGATGAGGCGGCGCGCGAACACCTCGCCCGAATGCGACGACAAGGTTACCGGCCCGATTCCTTCTTCTACTCAGGTGCGCCGCCGTAATCTGCGGCCGGGGGGCAGGCTTTTTTTTGTTGTGTGGGTGTGTTGGTGTGTTTCGGTTGGCCGAGCAGTCGACGGGGTCAGGCAGCTTTCGACCGTCCTTTCGTTGCGCCTTGCCGAGTTTTTTTTTCCACATGTTTTGTCGTTTGCATCTCCCTTGTTCTCTCACTGGTCAAACCTAAAAAGACTCGGCCTTCAACCACCGGCAACGGGATATCTGTGCGTTCTCCAGCCTCCCCTCTGACGGTAGCCTATTCTGTTTTTTTTCCTGAATCTTCCGGTGCTGCTGCTGCTGCTGCTGCGTTCTGTTTGGACCGGACGACTTGGCGCGTTCGTCTTTGCGTCGGGGCGTCGCTATTTTTTTGTGCAGGGCCTGCGCATCACGGACGTCCCGTTCCGGCCGATCTCGCCCTCGCACTCCAACCGATCCCCGATGGGGATGCTCCCCGCGCTCGTCGGGTCGCCTCCCCGCCGCGAGGCTCGCCGCACCACCATCAGCGGCGGCGGCGGCGCCAGCAATAACAACATGCACGCGCGGAGCGCCTCGGTCAGCGGCGGCGGCGGCGGGGTCACCCCGTCCTCCCCGGGGTATTTTCTCGGGGTGCACAACGGCGGCAGCGGCAGCTCGGCCGGCGGCGTCAGCAGCGGCGAGTTTCACCCCGCCGGTTCCCTGCAACTCAGCTCGCCTTGGTCTTCCTTGCACCAGCAGCAGCAGCAGCAGCATCAGCAGCATCAGCAGCATCAGCAGGGCTACGGTGGCGGCGGTGGCGGCGGGACCTCCGCCGCCGGGAACTTTGGCGCGTCAGTCACCGCCTACAACTCCTCCCCCGGAGTTCTCCAACACGAAGGGAGCGGGGCTGGCGTGCCGGCTCCCTCTCCGTCTCCCTCGGGGGCGGCGATGCATGTGCCTGCGTCTAGAGGGCTTGCTGGCGCCGGCGGCGCTGGCGGCGCCGGTGCCGGCGTAGAGATCGCCAAGATCGTTGATTTCTCGCCGACGTGGGACTATGCGCCTGGTGGAGCGAAGCTGCTTATCTGCCTGGCGGCCCCAGTGGATGTGGAGGTTGGAACGCCGGGGCCTAAGGTCTACTTCGCCGACCGCGCGGTGCCGGTACGTCGCCGTCCTGTACTGCGTGTATTGGTCTTGTCTGCCTCGCAATGTGTGTCACGGTTGTGGGTAGTGTTGGGGTGAGTGTGAGTGTTGCAAGCCCCTCTTTTCGAACAGGTTGGGGCAGGAGGGCATGCGTGAGGTCTAGAGGCGACTGGAAACAAGATGAATCACGTAGGGGTTGCTGTGTCTCGTGTCACGTCCACCCCTTTTTTTCACCACAACATACAATGTAACTTGTGGTTACAGAACACCGTTAACGTCGCCCGGCATGACCCACCGCCCATCTCGTTAGTCATGCCAGCAGCACCTCTGCAACACCACTCTCGCCACTGCCCCCCCCCCCCCC
>FN649751.1:4485876-4506112 GCA_000310025.1 Ectocarpus siliculosus | reverse complement strand
TTGTTTGTTTATATCTCGGCGTGCAACGAGGCTTGGTCTGTGATGAAGACCACCGACCTTATTATTCGATAACACAGCAGCTGTAAACTTCGAGAGGGGGCGGCGTGTGATCTTTGTCGGTTTTCTGTCCAGCGTCATTTTTTTTGTTGTTGTCTCTGCTGCTGTGGCTGGTCGCGAACGAACGGTGAAATTTGGAAACAATTGTCGTGAACTTGAATTAATTGGAGGCCCGAGTGTGTAGGTGTGGGCTTGTGGTAGCTGGGGTGAATCGCTTCGTGTGAGAACGGAATGGATGATGAGCGTTTAGCTTGATGACCGGGTTGGTCGCCGTTAATGGCTGCTCGTGAAGGACGAGGCAAGCAGTGGGATGACAGACTCCCACTCCTAGACTGCGTTTTCGGCTCATGAGGGAGAACAGCTCGCCCAAGCTACTGCTGTAGGGAGGGAGGAGGCCGTGGAGAGGCTTGGGCCGCCAGCGTTATAGTGCGTGTCACAAAACCTTTAAAGCGGTGATAATTTTTTTTAGTCTGACCAAATGGCTGACAGCATTGTTTTAAAGCCAAATGATTAAGGAAAAGGTTGGCGCTTTTGGTTTGCGTACAACAGTGGGCCAAGCAAGGTATCTACCTGGATTTCTGACTCGTTCTCGCGGTGTATGGGGTTGATTGTCGAAGTTGAGGTCGTTGTTTTGGTTCGGTCTCCACTACGCAAGGGCAGTGCTGTACACTTGTAGATGCATCAGAGAGACTGAACCCTGCCCGTCCGTGGTTGAGATCATCGATGATGATGCATTCGAATGCGCTTCCGTTCCATGTAGGTGATCTTTCTACGCCAGTTTTTTGTCTCGTCGTATGCTCTCGGGACACTCTGCATTAGCATATATTTTGTTGATTCAGTTTTGATTCCATGGACTGGTGGGTTCGTTGACTCGTCCTTTAGTTGGACCCAAAACCACCGGTGTCGATTTGAAAAGGCTAGACCTCGGTTGGAAAAGAACCTCCTGGGGCCGGCTGTTTGGCATAGATTTAACTATCGTTGGCGTATACATACATATATGTGCATGCGCGAGTTTCGCGTGATGTTTTTCGTTTTGTTGTTTTTTTCTTTTTTTCCCTGTCTTTTCTTTTGTGGGTCGGCAAATAATTATTTCCCTTCTTGGCGGAAGAATAATTTATATCTTATCTACAGCAGCAGTTGCTTGCTGCCTCCTACGAGCATTGTTTGGCGTGCAAGCTGATTGCTGCTGCTGCTGCTGCGGTTTTTTTTTTCGCCGCGTGCGTGCGTGCGTGTGGTATTTTGTCATGCATATTTGGAAGAAGGCTAGTAGTGCTTATTTCGCTCTTCCGTGCGACTGTGAACGAACGCCATCCATGTCGAGTATCAACCACTCTGCGTGGAGAATGGGAATGGATTTTGCATTGATAGATCGGTTGGTTGGTTAGTTGGTTGGTTCGTTGGTTCGTTGGGTAAACTACTTGGCCGCTTGAGAGTTGTGGTGGTTGCATTTATTTATTATCCTGTCTTGCCTGTTTTCGAGTCCGGTCTGCACGTACGTTTTATTTTCCTGTCTTGCCTGTTTTTGAGTCCGGTCTGCACATACGTTTCAGATGGAGAATGAATGAAACGTTGATATTTTCTCTTTCTAAGTTGCAGCGACACCTTCCTACCTAACTTGATGGCTCTTTTGCAGGACTGACTGCTTTGCTTGTGTGTGCACGCTCAGGACCTTCAGCTCGTGCATTTGGCAAACTATGTTTTTATACCTGCTGAGAGCATTCCACCCACATTTTTGCCTGCGTGCAGTGGCGTGGAGATCCGAGCACGTAACGACGCATGCATGCATGCGTATTATTTTGGAGCACGCACAACAAGCAGTGAGTGTGCTGATGACGAAGAATATTGTCAGTCAGTCCTCGGCGGAGGGAAAACTGCCCTCTCTTGGTCGAGTCCTGGAATGAATGGCCCTCGCGTGGTTGTCTCCAACTCGCTCCCTGGGGGGGAATGGACAAATCACACGAAAGAACAGCAGTCGGCGTTATTTTCAACCATCTTGCTATTATTTTACACCATCTATGTATCTGTCGGGAATGCTATCCACCTCACTCTTGTGCCTGGTGGAAAAAAAGTGTGTACTTCCTCGACTTGGTTGGGTGTGGGCGATACCCCAGGCCCACCACACACGCCGCAATGAGACTGGTGTCTTTTCGTTGGTCAGCCGGTTTGCGCTGTCGATGTTACAAATAATAATAAATAAACTGCTGTGTTTTTCTGTTTAAGTTTTTGGGTGTTGCTTCCGGACGAACACATATAATTCCGACATGGACCGGATCAACTACAAAAGCAAGTACAGACACATATACACATACATCACGATCGACTCCTGTCTGTGTGGTATTATCTTAAAGAAAGGGTAGTCTCCCTACATGCTAAGCTTAAAGTTTCTATAGACCATGGCATTAACCGGGACCCAGTGAGGGAGAGGCTAGGCTATTCTCCGGATCAAAGACAGAAACGGTAGCAACAGAAGAAAACTGCACGTACGTACGTGTCGATGAAGGCTGCCACGTTGTTGCACTCCTAGTTGTAGTTGTAGTTCGTTTTGGAGTGCTTTCACCGTCATCATCCAATCCTTTCTTTGCTTCCAACTCCATCGTTCTCACTATCGTTTTCACAGCAACTAACTTTTCGACATTTTTTCTCTGGTCCTGCGCCGTTTGTTTGTGGTGGGGAAGGTGATCTGGCTCGAAGCTCTTGCTCGCGTGTGTGTTTGTGCACGGATGTATGTCATTGTGTGTGCTCTCGCTCATGATCGCCAAACAAACGCGTGCACGCAGTACACGCCCAAGAGAGCACCCGCCCGAACCGTGCGCCAACCCCAAACAAACGCATAAGGTGAAATATGGTACTATTGCATGGGTAGATGTAGGCTGAACGACTTCGCTCAGTCTGCCACAGGTGGTGTACTGCTACGCGTTCTCTCGATGGGGCGAGGGGGAAGCGTGCGGTCTCGGTGCGCTTGGTGAAGAGTCCTCCACCAAGCGACGCTCTGATTGCCACTCCGTGCATACACCAAACGTTTACCCCCTGCGTTGGCCCTGCGGCTGGCGCCTCGCTGGTTCACGGACCATTCCGCAACCCCGTCTGGAAGCTTCGCGCCGGCAAAATGAAGGCACGGTACGAAGAGAGTGCATTTCGGGCAGCGTTCCCTGCCTTTTTGCTGCCCCCGTGGGGGTGACACGCTGCTGTTGTTGTTGTGTTTGCTGGGCTCAGCCTGGACAAAGCTGCCCTGTTCGCTCTGGAGTTTCCGATCCGCGATCTTGGCGGCCTCCCTAGGCTTCGTGACTCGAATCATCCAATCGTACAAGTCCGCCTCGGGAACGCCATCCCCGCCCACCCCTCCTTCCCTGTCCATCAGGTGCTGCACCCGCTGCCGTTCCTTTTCCTCTTCCTCTCGGCGAGACCTGTCGAGTTCCCAATCGACGGCTGCCTCGTGACCATCGGCCGCCGCGATGGCCAACAGCTGCGCCAGGTCCGCGAAGCCTCTCTCGAACGCGTACGCTCCGGCGACCTTGCCGTGAATGTCCGTCCGGGCTGCATCGGCCTTGTGCCGCAGGAGAATGATCACCATCTTGGGGTCGCCCGCCGCGGCCGCTGCCATCAGCGCGGTGCGGCCGTTTCGGTTGGAATAGTTGGGATCGGCCCCTTCTTGGATGAGCGAACGCACCGAACTCGACTGCCCTCGATACACGGCGGAGATTAGCGCCGTGTGTCCGGTGTCGGTCTCCGTGTCTGGAGCGGCGCGACCCTCGTGCAAGATCGAGACGGTTAGGAGGACCTTTGATCGAATCTGTCCCAGCTGGAACTGCGTCACGTCTAGAAATTCCGAAAGGTCTCCATCTCTTGCTGACTCGGATGGCACCCCCGGCAGCGGCTCCGGCAGGGTCTGGTTGTGCTCTTCTTCCGTTGCGGTGGCAGGAATCGCGGGCGTCGGTCTAGGTTCGCCTTGTTTTCTCGAAGACGTTGGCCGCCTGCGGCTACTCGCAGACGATAACGGCCGGGTGTCGCCGCTAGTCGCAGACGACACCTGCCTGCCGCTGCTGCTGGCCATCGCAGGCCCCGGCCTACTACCACCGCTGTTTGAAGCCACGGAGGTTGTCCTAGAGTTCCTTTTCGAGTCGTCTTGTACCGTTTTGCCGGACGAAATTGCGTCCAGCATTCGCTGCTCTGCGACCCGAAGAGCGTTCTCCGCGTTCATGTCCGCGAACGTGTACACCCCGCGGTCGCCGAACGCTTGGGTCTCCTGCAGCCAGAGGCCGAAAACACCCCACCCTGCTTTGGCGGCATGCTCTCCGGCCACGTGCCCTTGGTGGCACTTCACCGCGGGCTTGGCGCCCAGCCGCATCAGGCACCGCGCCATGGCCTCGTTGCGGTGGATCGCCGCGATCGCCAAAGGCGTTAGGCCGCGGTTCACGCTGCTTCGGTGGTTCAGCGCCCTGGTCGCTTTCATGTCGCCGACGACCTTGTCCGCTCGGAGAGTCTCTACGAGGAACTGCGCGATGTCCCTCCTGCCGTGGCGGGAGGCGATGCTCATCGCCGTCCAACCCGAGCATCCTTCGACCTCGACGTCTGCCCCTTCCTCGAGGAGGGCGTCCACCATCGCGTAGTCGTTGCGCTTCACCGCCCACATGAGAGCCGTCATGCCCTTCGAGTTGCTGTGGTTTATGTCCGCTCCCGCAGCCAGCAGTCGTTGGATAACCGGAATGGATCGCTTCACGACGGCGGCCATCATCGGGAAAAGCCCGCTGCGCAGTTCGGTGCTGGGGTCGGCTCCCGATTCAAGCACGACGCAAACACGGTCCATGTCCTTGGCATCCAGCGCGTGCCTCAGATGCTCTGATCGATGGCGGTGAGAAAAGGTCTTGAGCAAGGCTGCATCGTGGGGAGCGATGTCTACTCGCCACTGCTGCCGCCGTTGGGACTCGTAGATGAGCATCTGCTTTCGGTGGAAGTCGGCCACCTTCATCTGAAGGAGGCGGCAGCGATGGTCGATGCTGTGCACCGGGCCGGTCGCGGGCACCACGCCCAGGCGAACACATTCGCGCCTCACCTGTTTCGCCAGAAGGTCCGAGAGAGGCGAACGACCGGCATGAGCTATCGTTAGTGGCACTCGACTCTCGAAAGGCGTGGGTGGTGAACGGACAAGGCAAACTTTAGATGGCATCCGGGCAACATTGAATCGGCTGCATCACAAATTTGGATAAAAAGAGCACCCGGATGGCCGTCTGGGCCGCGTATGGCAGACAGCAGAAAGTCTGCATCGTCGAAAATTCTTTGGTCGTCCGAGATCTTGGTCACTGACTAACAACGTCGCGAACCAGCAAACAAAGCCAGCCACTTTTCATATCGTAAAACCAGCAATCAAAGCCAGCAGCGTTTCACCTGAATCAGAGCATCGTAGAGGGAGAGGTCCGTCGGGGGCGTGCGAATGACAACGGGATGAGTGTGGTTGCCCCCTTCCGCCAGACGCCGCGTGTCGCAGTGGTGAGAGTCCCTGGAACAGGGCACTTCGTTGGAGAATTCGTGACCAGTCAGGCTGGTGTAGTATTGCTGCGATGACGTCGGGGGGGGGTGGGGGGCAGTGGTGTATGGCCGTGCGAACGCACTCAAATCAGAGAAAAACATCGTGGGTTGCTACAGACGGTCTTTCGCGTCGACCCTGTCGTAGATAGGCGGTGTCGGTCCTGGTAATTTGTACCTATCGTTTTGCATGTTGCTTCTCCGCGATTCCATGAGCTGATCCCGGGCAAAATCCACGTTGCTTATAGTTCTGGGCCCGTGCCCCATACGTGTTTATACAAGTCGAGTACCACGGCAAGCACAGGTAAGCTAAACCTTGCTGTCTGCAACACGTCAGCTCGGCACCCGCCCAACCCAGGCTGCTACTGCTCCGGTTGAGCAAACTCAATGCAAGGTTGCTGAGCCTCGCGAGTGATATCGCGGTCTTGTGCCACTGCGGCATAAACTGACCCTCTCCCCCTCGCCCTCCCACCCGTTATTCTGTGCATGCATATCGTACCTGAAGCCCCGAGACTCGATCTCGCTGACGAATCTGAGCGACTCTGGAGAAATTCAGCGGGTTGTTCTGCATGTCCAGTAAAGCCAGAAACTGCTTTGTCAGCACCTGCCGGAGGAGCATCAATCATCCACAACACGATTCCGCTTCCTAAAGATTGCCGGAGGAATGTGTGGCGTATCAGGGGTAGTGTGCGACTATCGCCGGTCAGCGACGTCCAGGTCTTTCAAAACGTATACTTCTTGCTACAACACTGCTACCGCCCGCGTACCGTACCTTCTTGACCATGTTGTGAATCTTCCCTGACGTATGTTGCCGAAAGCCGCCGCATTCTGGCCGAGCGAAAAACGTGGAGAATTTTGCCCCCTGTTCGGCGGAGATCGGGGTGTGGAGCCCCAGCGCGCACCGCTGTTGAGCGACCACTTCATCCAGCCACGTCTTCAGAGTCGCGAACTCCGAAAGACTCTCGTTGGTGTCAAGTTCCTGTTCCAGGTTGTGACCGTGCTTGTCCATGAGCGGCCTTGGACAGCCCTTCTTTGTGTTGCTATATGTTTTACGGGGAAGGGGGTAAAAGACAATGCGGCGGGAAAATTTTGAGAACCAGTAGTGCCATTCACCCTCCGAGGGTTCCGGTTTCATTGGGGGTGATCAAATGACAATCCGCCATCAAGGAAAGCGAGCTCGACCGCAACACCGGTGATTGATCGTGCCCAGCCCGGTATCTTTCACCTATAAGGGCATATCCGTTCGCCTTTTGCGGTAGGGGGGAACCCCCACGGCGAGAACTGGTACGCCTTGATCTCGAGGAGGCGAGGATCGACGTCCCTGAGGAGTGCAAGAAACCTGCGTTTGGCCATGATCGCTGGGGTGCCTCGGTAGCTGTGCCACATTCTCAACACGGTCTTCTCGAAAGGTGTCGACCATTCTGTGTCTGCACAGTCGCCAGACGTAGCTTGCTTGTGTATCGCGTTGATGCGGGCCTGTTGTAGCGCGGCCGATGGACAAAGAGACGAGCGTGCGCGTGTCTCTAACAATTAGTCTAACAATGAAAAGAGAAGGTTCCCCGGTAGGTTGCAAATAAATCAATGTGGTCCTCCAACCGGGAACAGCTACATATATACATGCAGAACAGCTGAAGCACCAAAACAGCGCAAAACCGAAAGTAGAGCTGCGTACACAGTTCAACTGGGTATTGCAAAGGCGTGGGCGCCACAAGGGTCAGGACACCTAGCTAGCTAGATAGCACATGTTCACATGTTGCAGTTGCGGGGAGAGCCACGCTGTGGAGCAAGTAACGAACGTTACATATAACCCCACACACTCACCAACATATTTCCTTTAGGTTTTTCTCCATGGTACGTCCGCCAGTTATTCGTAGCAAACACGAACATAGCATCTAGATGTTTAGGTTCCGTGGGCAAGGTTCCTGGCGCGCAGTCAGGAACCAGGGCTTGTGTCGCTCGATCTACCTGTCGCCAGGCCTCGACGTCGAGGTCCCCATCGGTTGCCCGTATCATGATCTGTGACACAAGTGGGCAAGAAAGCCACCCCCTCGGAGAGAAGCGAGCGGGCTCAAGGTAAAAATTCTTCAGCTCGTCGTATGCCTCACATGCGCTCCCCTTTCACGCATGCTGCTGGCCCAAATGACGGCCGTCGCTCTCCCACGTCGCACGTTGTATGCGTGGTATGCGCGGCGCAGGCGGCGCAAACGAAACCTGGGGGTTCGCTGGGTGAAATTTACCCGACCTGGCCCCTGCCAACCGCTATCCATGTGCGCCCGTGTTGTAGAAGAAGAGCGAAGGGCGGACAGCGGGAGAGCCAACCTCTGTCCTCCGGTCCTTCTTCCTCTCCCTCTCTCTCCCTCCTCTACGGCAGTTCGTTAGGCCCCACGATGCGCACCTTTAACGTGGCCGCTCTCAGTGCAGGTGATGAGGCAGCACTTTCTGCGTCGTTCGCTACAAGCAGTACGTAGTACGTCGGCAGAATGTTTCTCGTTGAGTTCAACCCGCAAAACGTCAACACGCGGTGTTCCCCCACACCTACTCACGCTGCTACAGCAACTGCAACAACAGCGCTGGGCTACTCCTCCTGTGGCGCACAGCGGTTGCGTTGCGTGCCTATAGAGTTGCGGTTTGCCCTGGGAGCAAACAGGTTAGAGGTGTGAGGGATGTTGGGTTCATCTCGGGGTCTCCCGAATCATGTTTGTCTATGTTGACGTGCTGTGCTTCCCTCTCCCTTCACCCGTTGCCGACGCCGCCGTCCTCTTACAGTATATCCCCCGGCATGGCAGTCCTCATGCCGTTGTATTAATCGGGCCAGAGCAGTCCTCGTTAGCACGCTTCTGTTCGTTGGGGGATGTGTTTTACTGCTTGCCTTCGTCCCTTAGGCTGTGCGAACGGCTGGCGCACCTGCTGCGCCTTTGAGACGTTGACTATTCCCACATCCCGGCACCCCCGCCCACGTCCACCCTGCTTGCTCCGCACCAACCCGACCCCCCCCCTTCAGGAGCAGCAGCCGCTGGCTTCATGTCATCAGCCGATGGCTTCATGTCGCCAGCAGCCGCCTTCCTCTCTGCGGCGGGCCGGGCAACAACAGCTTCCGCGACAACAAGAAGAACACCGCGGGCGCCAACGGCGATGCTTTCGTACGCGGACAAGCTGCGGGAGGCCCAGGCGGCCAAGGCAGCGAAGGCGGCGGGCGGCCAGGCTTCGCCCCTCTCTCCCGAACCGGCATCAACACCACCGCCAGCAGCAGCAGCAGCAGCAGCAGCAGCAGCAGCAGCAGCATCACCCCCTGCGCCTCCTAGCGGTGGTGCTATGCCGCAAGTCGCGGAATCTCCGTTCTCGGAGAGCCTTCAGGAGGAACTACGAGTCGCCATCAAGATCCTCGCGGCGAGGTTGCAACGAGAGAAGCCCATGAGCCGCCAGGAGTTCGAGAGGTTCGAGTCCGCCGTGGGCGTCATCGTCGAGGTATAGTCTGTGGTTGTGGTTGTGGTTGTGGATGTGGTGTGCAAGCAAGCAGCACTCATCGTGTGTGCGTAAGGAGGACAGCAGTGCTGATCGGTCTTCTTGGCATTTACCACCGTAGACACAACTGGTGCGAGTATGGGTAGGTGTAGGTGCACAACTGGTGCGAGTATGGGTAGGTGTAGGTGTATGTCCTACTGCTGTAATAAGTTGACTACTTCCCGTCTTTCGATTTGCGCCTGCCGCCTAGGCAGCTCTACTGCCTATCTATGTAGAACTGCTTGGATAGTTCAGTTGCGCCCGACTCTCTTTTCGGTTCAACATGGGATCCGTACACACAGGCAAGGGTAACGACGCCAGGTTTTGAAACATCCCCCCCGTCTCCTAGACCAACACCCCCTCTGTCTTTCATGTTCGTCTTCTTTGGCCGCTCCCTGTAAAGGATGCCCTGCCGTTGCAGAAGCTGCCTTCGCCGGCATCCCCGGCAAGCCCTGAAGCGGCGGCGGCGGTGGCGGCGGCCCCTCCGCGACTAGCGGTGACGCAGTCCCCCGTACCCAACGCCGACAGCGATGGAGACGATGATGATGACTTCGAAACGGAGGGGCCAGAGTGGGATGCCGAAAAGGTACAGTACGGTCTGCCGATGGGAGCGCGGAACACGTACGACATCGACGACATGGAGAAGATGAACCCGGAAGAGTACCAGGCAGCGCTCAGGCGAGTGTGTGTGGGTTGGTGGGTATCTTTTTATTATCGGCATCGACCGCGCTAACCGGCTGACCAATGAAAAGACGGCACTCTCAGTGGGGTTGAAAACACCACACGCTGCTAAATACGTTTAACTGGGACCCCGTGAGGGTGTGTGTGTGTGGCGTACATTCATGTGTGACACGAGGATAATCCCTCCGTTCTGTGCCCATGCATGGAAAGGTTTGTACTGCATGCTGTGACGACGCCAAGAGGTGTTCAATTCCCAGCCAATACTTTTCGTCTGTTGGAGGGTGTCTTTCTCACACTACATGTGCCGGGTTCCCTAATTTATGGAGAATTCTGCATGGTATCCTGTGACTGATTTACCCCAAGGCGTGCACGTAACGACGTCGTAGTTTTCGTAGAGGAATGGCCGTGTATCACGGCTTCATTGCGTGTCCATATGTTGACACATGTTTTCATTGGCTTGAATTCTTGGTGCTGCCCCCGCCCGCCCCCCTGCCCGCGCGCCATGGTCACATTGTTTTGGCGTCCGAACAGGGAAAAGGTGGTGGAGAGAGCGCAGTCCGTACGAAAAACGGGATCATACGGGTGAGTGGCGCTTTTCGAACCGGCGTTTTTGCTTGCAGTAGTACACAGCAGTCCAATTTTGAAGCGACTCTGAGTAGCACTCTTTAGCCGAACGGTGGAAGGCGCGGTTGCAAGACTTAACGACTTTGGGGAAGGAGGCGTGGCTTGCCTCACGGCAGCCTGCCCTCCCCTCGTGTCTTGGTTTCTTTTGCGGCCCAACCAGCCTCTCGCACCGTAGTGGTGTACCCGGCTCTCTCTTCCTGTTGGGCTGATCGAGCCCACCCGCCATTTGCAGCATCGTGGGAAACTGCTGTAGCATACTATTACCAAGCAAACTGCCAACAACGGGGTTGTGGCGACACGCGGCCTAAGATTGGCTCTCTCCCCTCTTGGGATACGGTCGTAGAACTCGCTCTTGGTTTGGTTGTGTGTGGCCGTCCTTGCGTGTGCATCGCCCATGTTCGGACCCGACCGAATTTTTCGTGGGTTTGGCGCCGTGTGCGTAGCCGCTTGTTTGCTCCCAAAAGATGCGATCGTGCTACTGATGCAGCAGCCAAAAAGCCCATCAACAAGAGCGGGTACATGCGTACGTCACGTACTATTCGTTGATTAATGACTTGGTGCACGCTTCGTTCGGTTTTGTACGCATCTCGTATCAAGCGCACACCTGTCCAACTTCACTGACACCCTTCCCGCGTGAGTCTGCAGTTATCGGGTGCTTATCCCCCCCCTCTCCAATGGTCTACCAACTACGGCATGCGTTTACATGAGTACACCCCCCGCTGTCTGGTTTTTGCACCTGACTCGCACGCACAATCTACGCACCCCTCCTTTTTTTCTCATCCACCGCCCCCCGTGGTGATTTGCTCCTACGGTATGGATACAGAACAACCATGGGCATGTTCCTCGTTTCCATACATGCACCGGTGGGTGTCGTCGTGGGATCATCTTGACTCTTGCTTCGCCTCATGGACCTCTTTCATCGTGGTATGTATGTTTGTTTTGCATGTTTGCTTTCAGGAACATTGTCTCGAACGAGTATCTAAAGTTTTTGGGCAAGAACCCCAAGACCGGCGACGAAAAGTTCAAGAAAAACGAGGAGTTTGTGAAGAGCAAGGGTCGCGAGGATTTCCGGTCGTACGGACGGAACGCAAGCGCAAAACAATAAGAGCTACTACTCATGCCGCAAGTGGTGTTTTGTGTGCCATCGTGGTGCTGATTCCGGCTCGTTCACCGAAGGGCTGACTACGGTCGGGTTGGGAAACACTTGCCATCAAAGACAATCGGTGCGGCTGCCGCGGCAGTGTGGAGCCGCGGTTCAACGGACGATCGAAGAGTGTCAGCATCTTTACGTTTAGCCTGCTGCTGCTGTGGTTTAGGTACGGTGAGAGGAGAGGGCGTTTGCTCTGTTCCTGGGGGTTGGGCCTTCGAGCACGGTGCACATGCTCCCCTTGACATGTCTTCTCTGGGTGATTGTGTGATGGTGATTGGTGTCTCGCCGGAAGAACTGTGGACGGAACACTGTGCTGCCTTCGTTACATGCTGACGTCTGCGGTGGGTGGTGGTTGCTGGGCAGTGACCTTGACCGGGGTATTGCTATAAGAAAGGGTTCAATTTTGTGTTTCATTGTCACTCTTGCAAGCCTGGTCTTTCGTCAGAGACCGAACAAGAAATTATGCAGGAGGACGGGGCCGAGAAGAGCCAAGGGTCCCAATGCAGCGAAAGCAGCCCTTGGGAAGACTTGCGGGAATACAGATGGGATACCCGGGGTACAAAGAATCGATGACGCGGCATGAATCGTTATTTGAGCTGTCCTGCTTACCACGGGCTGTTGAAATGGCCCGAGCAATTGTGAGCGCTCGTGAGGTTTCCTTTTCAGGGGGGCGTTGCGAGGCGAACCCCGTCTTGCGTCCCGGACGGACTGCTAAGGGCCGTGCGCCGAGGCGTGTTTCTGTCATGATGACGTCACGACCTGCTGCTGGCGAGACGAGGCCACTCTCTTTCCGTTTCAACATCTAAGCTGCCGAGTTTTATCTTGGATGGAAAAAGCACCGCAGGAAAAGGATCTACAGAACTGCTTGTAGATTCAGCTTGATGGAGGTCGCTCGATAATTAGCACCGCAGAGGGGCATCTTGAGGATTGCAACCGATAAAGGGATGGATGCGTGCCGGCTCCAGTGGACAAAGGCGGGCCTGCTGTCTTTCCGTTCGTCGCCAAGCGGCTAGACTATAGACCTTTCGAGAAAGGGATTCGTGTGTCTGTCGATGTCTACATGTAAGTCACGACCGATATAACCACCCTGAACTTGACAGTCCGATTCGTGTGATCTTGTTATCGCCTCGTGTGCGTTTCACCACGTGAAAAGAAACAGCGTGTCAACGGCACAGCGTGTCAAGGGCAGACACGCTAAGTCTCCACACGAAATGATGTTCCAGGTATATGAACAGTACCGAGCTTGCCGGGGCGTGAGGATTATCCTCGCGTCACAATCCCCTGTTGTTTTGCAGGGTGGCGAGATTTCGTTCGTACAGGCTGAGGCAGAGCGAGACTACTGTACATCTTCCATGAAGAACATTGGAATCCTTGCTTCTGCCGTCGCACACCATTGCGTTCTAACGCTAATGGGTAACTTGGTGAGGTACTTGGTTACTCGTTGGTCCCTAGGCACACATCGAACAAGTCCGAGGCTGCAGAGTTGCTCGCTTCTCGACCAATCGCCACACCATCGTCAGTCAGTTCGTGGGTAAGGCATAACACCGTTAGGTGCGTCTCGGCGCTGGCGATGTTCGATTTCAGCTGCAGGATCTAACCGCACATGGCAGATGAGTGTGGCAACGTCACAACGCATAGTAGTCAAGTCAAGTGTCGAGGCACGAGAAAGGAGGTGAGACCTTCGTAAAGCACTTAATTCTACCAATCAAGGCACACGGACAAATGTTGAACGAAACGAAGGACGGGGAAGCGGCACTTTAGCATTTGGATTCCTGGCACAAAAACTCGAGCAACACATGGTTGAAGAAATAGAGCAGTTTCACCAGCTCATGTGTTTCGGGCACTCGGTTAGGTACAGGAGTCCGCTACAGATGGAAAGGAACTCATCCATCCGTCGCTCTCAAAGACGATATATCTCTCTCTCTCGCTCATCCCATCGTATCCCCGACACCAGCGCGCATGAATCCCTCCTCGTCTCTCCTGCTGCGTGTCGTCCTGGCGCAACGGGGTTTGTAACAGTCGACTGCCTCCAGTGTACGTACTCTCCGTACTGGACTGCCCCCCAACCTAACAGCTTGTCCATTCTGTCCACCTTCGTACTTCGAGCCCTGCCGTCTCGCGGAGTCCAAGCAGCAGCTTGCTCATGCGTCCTCGCAGCGATGTGCGCTAACGTAATAAAAGCATATAGCTCTGTTCCCAGCTCCCAGTTGGTATACTGGACCTCTCCCACCCGCACCGGGGAGGAAACCTATGTCATCGGACCGGTCTCATGTGCTGCGCGAAAGCCTGCCAAGCAAGGGGCGGGCGGGGCGGGTAGGTTGACGGGACGGACATACGTCACTTCTTTGAACATATCTTACACTTGTCGCATGCGGCGTGTAGTGGTGCGCGGGAAGGTACACTCCGAGGCATGCATGGCCCTGGCATATTTATGTTTCCGACGCCGGAACGATGCACGCTATACTAGGTGTTCGCCGACTAGGGTTCTGGAGAAGGCTGGGCTGGGCTCCGACTGTCACGGAGATAAAAAAACCAACACCAAATTGGGTGCCAAGGGCCACCGGGGTGTACCTGCCGTTGTCAAACACTTGCACGGCAACTACGGGGGCGCGGCTGCGTCCCGGTGTAACAAAGTCATGATAGCAAAAAAATCAAAACAGGTGCCTAAAAGGGTGGCGTGTTTCGAAGGGTCTTTCTACTCACCTTGAGAGCGGCCGCTATGGCGGGTCCATCTGCGGCCCCTTCCACGGCTAGCTGCAACTGCTCGGCCACCTGCCGTGTTCGTCGCGACACGCAACAAAAGAAAAGCAGCGAGGAGACACCGCTGAGACTCGACGCGAAGAACGACGACAATAGAGGTGAGCGTGCGGGCATCAACGAGTCTGGCAGACCGAAGGACAACCTCCCCGCGGCAAAAGACACGGTACGGGACACACGCGCAAAAGAAAACGCATATACAAATCCCGTACGACGAAGCCACGACAGGCAGGTTTCTCCCGCATACCCCCGCAGAGGCTCCACGAAACAAACCCCTTCCTTCCTGCTGCACACGCCCATACCTGCGGGGTACAGCTGCACGCCAGCGCGGCGACGCCGACGAATCTCGCCGAGCCGCCGCTGGCCTCCCTGGCCTCCTTCAGCAAGGCTCCCATGTTCACGATGGCGCTCATGGCGGCCGCGTCCCTCAGGTCGAGCCCCGTCGGCGGCGCACCGTCCACCAGGCACTTGAGCGCGGCGGGGACGGCCCGCTCGCAGACGAACGCCGTGACGGCAGACTGAACTCCGGGCTCCATGTCCACCGTCGGACCCGACCCCGTCCACAGCCCCCCGCCCTTCCCCGACAGCGCTCGCCGTTGCGTGGCGGCCGCCCGCAGGCCCTTCTTCGTCCCACCGCCCACCGCCGCACCACCGGCCGGGCCGTTGGCGGAAGCACCACCCTCCCCGGCGGCGGCCGCGGGAACTCCCCCGCTTCGACCGCGGTTGAAGCCGCCCAAGAGGAGGGAGAATATGTAGAGGCAGGTCTTCTTTGTCGAGGCGTCCTCGGCGCCGGAGAGCCCGTCGACCACCGACCGAAGCACCCCGTCCAGGTGGGGCGCGTTTGTCGGGGAAGAGAGCACGCCGGCGAGGCCGTTCGACGAGACGTGCTGAATCACGCTGAAGCACAGCTTCTGGAACCCCGCTCGCTCGGCCACCTCGTGCGCGAGCAGCTGCTGCGCTTCCGCCCCCGCTGCCCCGGCCCCACCGCCGGTAGCAGCAGCCCCGTCTGCCGCTGCCGCGGCGGCTGGCAACTCTGCCGTCGTCCCGTTCGGCCACCCGTCTCCCCCCGAATCTGACCCCTCCCCGCCGGCTTGCTGTTGAGCGCCGCCGCCGTTTGCGGCAGCGGCGGCGGCCGCCGCGGTGGTGGAACCAGCGCCCGGGGTGAGCTGGTACGTTCGGCGAATGAACGGCATTAGGGCGCCGTCAAGGAGCTGGGCTGACTTCGGGCCGTACTCGATGGTGAGCTGGTTCAGGACCTGGGCAACCTGCGGTGGCCCCAACCAGCGGAAGCGTGCACAGGTTGCAGCAGTAGTGGGGCAAAGGATAGGGAGGGGCGGTGGCGATAAGCACGGGGGCGAGGTGTGTGCGGCGAAGGCAGATCTGCCAATCACCGGCGCGGGACTTTGAACAACGCCGTCGGGTTTTTTATTTTTTCTGTAGCACGACCAAAACCGTTCGGCGGCGGTGCATCGGCCGCCAGGCACAGTGCGAGCGGCCGACCCTTGCAAACAGCAGAGCAGGGAGAAACTCTGCCCGCCAACAGCGACAGCAAGAGGAGAAAATCAACAACAACAACCACAACAACAACAACAACATCCGACAGCAGCGACAGCAGGGACAGCAGGGGGGGGGGGTACTCTAATGTTTTGCTTGCCTTAGCGGTTACACCATTGACTACGCGTCCTCGAGAGGACGGAGCATTGTCCCCACAGGACCGATCGCCGATGGCCAATCGCTCCTTCCTATTTTGCCAAAGGTGGCTCGAAAATGTCTTCCCTAGTCTGTCTATCCTAACGATATCCCTTCCCGCCTCTTCAAACCACTTCCTACTCCCCAGTACAGCTACCGTCCTCTCCTCTCTATTCCATGCCTCGAACATCGACGTACACTTCCCAGCTCAGTCATGTACACTTCCCTCTCCGTATTGTACAGCCGACATTCCGCGACTACATGAAGACGGTCTTCGCATGCGAAGCCGCAATCACATTTGAACTTGTCGTCTTCGTCGTCTACCGTCCTATGTCTTCGTCGACGTTCTCGAAGGCCTATGTCCCCGGTCCTGAATTTGGCCTTAAGCTTTGGCCCTTCATCCGTTGGTCCATGTAGGTAATCCTTGAACCCTATTCCTTCTTTCCAACATTCCATACACTTCTAGACCCTCCTTATCCTTGGTTTCTTTCCTTAGATTCTGTTCTTCTCTCTCGGCACAAGCAACAGATATCTTCTCCTTGCACCACCGGAGGACCCTCCGTTTCCAGCGTTTCATCTTCGTCGATGTCTAACCCCTTCCATGCGTCCTCTACAACCTTGACCCATTCCGTAGGTTGTCTACCCCTCTTTTTATTTGCCCACTTCGCCTCCCATACTATTCTCGGCAACCTGTCCTCTCCCATCCCGCACATGCGATACTGCCATGTCAGCTTCCTTGCGTCTCTTCCCGATCGTAGGGATTGGATCCCCAATTCTGCCCTGACGGCTGCATTACTTGTGCGCTTGGAGCATCCTAGGATGCTTTTCGCTGCTTTCATCTGCGCCGCCTCGAGCTCTTTCACTACCTTCTTATTTCCTTCCCATACTTCTCCGGCGTACTCTAGAGGCGGTACGATTACGCTCTTCAAAACCGTCAATTTGACCCCGTGTATCGAAGTGCCGGATTGCGAGTATTGGGTGCAGCTTCCCTGCTCGTGCTTTGCCCTTTTCCGCTATCTTGGACATGTGTGCATTCCACGAACAGTCGTTTGCGATCTCTACTGCGAGGTATGTGCACTGGTCCACTACTGCAATCTCCCTAATCCCCACTTCCATCTATGTTCTACTGGTTCCTGCCTGACCTCGTTGCATACCATGACGGCACTCTTCTTAACGTTGGCAGACAATCTCCACATATCAGTAAACTTCTTCGCCGCGTCAATTTGTAGTTGCAGTCCCTCAGGGGTATCCGACATACCAACAACATTATCCTCAAACAGCATTCCTGACACCGAAGTTTCCGTGTCCCCTGCTCTCTTCTACCTTGGATGATTCTCCCTACCGTGAATGCGTGGTCTACGCACCCCCTCTTCTGTCGGAAACCTGCCTGGCCCTCACTAATGCTACGTTCCTTCTCCAATACTCCCACTATCCTATCGTTCAGCAGCTTACAAAACACTTTTCCTACTGTGTTCAACAGTGTGATACCCCTGTAGTTTCCTGGGTCAGTCTTGTCTCCTTTCTCAAACAAGTTCACAACCACTCCTTCCCTCCATCTACTTGGCGCATACTCGTTTTTCCACACCCAGTTGTACAGCAGTACCGTCAGCTGGATCATCCCCTTCCCTCCAAACTTCATGAACTCGTCGACTATCCCATCCGCCTCTGCTGCTTTGTGGCACTGCAGCTTGTTCACACACGCCTCAACCTCGTCCTCAGTGAACTCCTTTTCTAGTTCTACGTTCCCAACATCTGCCTTCGATGTCTCTTCTTTTTTCTGGGCCCATGCGTCCACCTCCTTCTTGAACACTTGGTCAAATCTTCATTCTCCGAAGGCACTCCAAGTCTCTTGTAATGTCCTGCTAGAACTTCCCTTTTTCCCTCCCCACTGCTGACTAGTCCACTGTTCAGCAGGAGAAGAAAAAAAAAATCAAACCTTAAACAACGCAAACGCTTCCTCTTTCGGGTAAGGAGTCATGGTTCACGCACATACGTACGTACCTCCATCAGATCCTTGCCGTCGCCCTCTTGCACCAGCACGAGCAACGCCGACAGCGGCAAGGCGCGCAGCAGGCCTTCGCCCAGACAGGGGATGAGCCCGTGCACGAGGAACATCGTCTTGGCCCGGAGAGCCACGTGTCGAGGAAAAGACATCAGGGCCGACGTCGCCGCCTCCAACGCCTGGAAAAAAGAAAAAAGAAAACGGTGTTGAGCGCGTGGGGGTGAGAGCGCATGTGTGCGTGCGTCTGACTGTGTGTGCCAACAGCAACAAGATTTTCCTTGCTGCTTGGAGACTTTTTGAAGTGTTACTGCCTGTGGGGATCAAATGGCTCTCCGCCTTGAACCTCGAAGGCGGAAAGGCGACGTAACACCGGCGAACGATGCACGCCGACTGATCCTCGACCGCTTCTTGCTGAGTTCCAATATCGAGGCACCAAATGCGGAGACAGCACGCACGCACACACACGCTTTTTGCCCCTTCCAACGAAGGGGTTGACCCTGGCGAGGTTGCAATCTTTTCGAGTCGATGCCAATCAAGTAACAGCTGGTGCTTGTTTGGTCGCAACACTTACCATCACCATGCAAGCTTCTTGTCACGTAGGGTCACGACAATGCGTGCGCACCAGAGCGGGAAAGGCAGACAGACGTCCACACCGCAGCGTAACGTGGTACGCCAACGGTTACAGGCGACTGCGCAGCCGTGGTCTTACCCACGACAATGTCACGTCACGTCACGTCGCGTCCGCCTCTCCCAACATAGTGATACATGGTCTACCATACCGGCTCGGACCTACAGAGTAGTTGTTGAATACACGGCTGACTAGCTGGAACAACCGAAAAGCACCACGACCAGTCCTTTACCCCCCCATCCCCCCCCTTCTCTGTGTATCTCTCTCTCTGCCTTCTATCTCTCTCTGCCTTCTATCTCCATCTCTCTTTCCATATATGTCTGTCCACCTGTCTCTCCCTCAATACATGGACCCACCTGAAAAAACCTCGCCTCCACCTCCGCCGCAACCACCGGCTTGAAACCCTTCGAAACGTTCGCCATGGCGCCCACGCCGGCCGCAAGCTCCGCCCCAATCGCATCGTCACCACCCTTCTCACCCTCGCCAACCAGCCCCGCCCCTCCCCCCGCGCCCGCCGACGCTGCCCGCTGCAGGTTTTCGGCAATTCTCCTCATCTGGGGCCCCAAAACGCCGTCGAGGAGTTGCACTTGCTTGGGCACCGGGACGGTGGGCATTCCCACCAGGAAGCCGATGGTTTCGTACAGATTGAGCTTGGCTTCGTCCGACAGGTCCATGGGGTTGCCTTGCGGAGAATCAAGGAGAGCTGCAGGGTCCGAAGGGGGGCGAACCGAATTTTGGGGGCCGGGGTGAGCCGTAGCATACAACGTAGCACCAGAAAAACAGAAACAACAATAAAACCGAAGTTGCCATAATGCACACCGCCTCGCAGCTACAGGACGCCCAGGAAGGGATCGCCGCTGAAGCACCTGGCGCCGCAATTATCGCACAGCTCACTTGCGTGCAGGTAGGCAATAAACGTAGACGCGAAAGGCGTAGAGGGTGGCATCAACAGCCGAGGCGGTGGCTGTGGTGGGGGCGGCGCAGAAACCTGATTTGGCTTGCGCAAAGGGGATTTGAGTTCCATCAGAATCAATTTCGATAGGGCAAACTCTGTCGTGTGGAAATGCTGTTCTGCTCACATCCATTGAAACCCTGACGGGACAGAGCGGGCCTTGAAAAAAAAAAGGACATCATCCACCAAAATACAACAATCAACCCTAACCCTAAAGCCCGGACGACAGAGGCAAAGCAAACAAGCTTTCACTTTACCACCCGGGCTCGTGGTGGCCGCGGCAGCGAAGAGCGGAAGAGGTGCTGGCTGGTGTCGCGATTGACGACAAAACACGACAAAAAAAAAAAAACGCGCACAACATTGCAAAGTTCGACACTCACAGAGACCACGAACCCCTCCCCCCCCCCGCCTTTTACCTTGGACTCCCGGAACGATGACGTCGACGTAGGGCACGACGCCCTCCTTCATCGCCTTTACGAGCTTCGTCAAGAAGTAGCACGACCGCGTCCGCAGGGTAACGTCCGCGTTGCTGAGCCCCTGAGGTCCGCAGATCGCCTCCAGAACCTGAAGTGCGTGCACGAGTCAAAAAAACAAGCCAAGCAGAGCCAACCGTGGGTGGCACGGCACCCTGACAAGGATTGCATCGCGCGTGCGCGGGATGTGCACTAAATACAT
>FN649751.1:4416471-4464069 GCA_000310025.1 Ectocarpus siliculosus | reverse complement strand
GGGGGCGTTGCTTGTAGGAATACGAGTCTATGGGGGGTGGGGGCGGAGGGCCGTCCTCTAGTACTTCAAACTAAATATTGTACGTTTCTTGTTCACACGCCCCGCTTCGAAAGACTCGTGGACTCCTCGCGTGATGTGGCTACGAAGAAAACGATACCATCTACGTCACCATACCGCAAACAAGAGACCGTTGTTCAGCGAACCCGATTTTTCCTTCACAAAATAAACAACTTTGGCGTCATGGCCCAAGGACACCCTGCCACGACCGACCAGACACTAAGAACACTTTCTCACTTCGTGCTCCACGAGGTCGCTGCGAAAGAGCACCAGGCGGTCCAACACCGGCTCGATGTCCCACTTGCGGCCGGCCTTCTCCTCCTCCTCACCCGCTGGTCGGGGTCCTCCTTCTTCCGCCGCTGCTTCGGGGCGGCTGTCCAGGTGCACCCGCAGCTGGCCCCCCATGGAGGGTCTCCAGTCGGGATTGAGGTAGTACAGCGCAGTAATCTGAACGATGTTTTCAGCGAGCGGGGAGAGGGGGGTTGGGGAGGTCCTTGCTCCGACTCCTGTGCTTGCTACGGCGGCATCAGCAAGGGCTGATTGGCGCGTTCGTGTGAAGGGGCGCGCGAAGCAGGCGATGGGGCAGTGGCAGGGCGCGATGTAGCTGTGATGCACCCTTGCATGCGTTTGGTCGACCCTTGCTAAGGGGGGGCGTCGTTTGGCCTTCCTGCCACGATGCCCTCGTGCAAATAAGCTGCGGCAAGAGACAAGAGATACAAAAACAATTACGTGAGAGACGAAAAACGCCGTTCTGATAGTGACAGCCGCTTATGTAGAAGACTCCAAGCTTCAGCAGTAAGATGTGCTCGGTTTATCTGAAGGGCGCGCGTGTCACATGTTTGAAGCAACCGCCAGGGTGATCGAAACAGGTGAGAGGTAGCGATACATCTGCACGCCGTCCGTGCAAATCCGCACCTTCCGCTCTGCTTCCTCGCTATCCTGAGCACTCCGCGGGGTGTCCCGGTGTCGCACGTAGCCGCGCCCGTCGCCCGGATATCTCGCCAGCTGCACGGAGGTAGTGTCCTTCACCAGGCCCAGTCCTGGCGCAGAGGAGGTCGTAGGCAATCCGCAACCGTCGTTAAGCGGCCCTCTCAAGGCGGACAAGCGCATCAGTAGGTTTTCGAGGCCCTGTTCAAGTAGCGCGAGCGGGCATGCACGCGCCGGACGCACATAAGGTCGGCAAGACTTTAAGCGCCATCAGAAATAGGTCGTCGGCAGACCTGCAGCATGTCGTACCCTGGTGTATTACACCAACGAGGCCTGAAGCGCATGGCATGTTGACGTCGTCGAACACTTTCTTCAACATATACCTGACTTTCTTCCCATACCTCCCCCCCCCCTCTCTCCGATTCCGTACGAAATATTTTCGGGATGGATACTCCCGATCGGTTGAGGACTTTTTCAGTTATACCCACTCGCTACACTGCTGTACGTACCTCCGGAAGCTCTCCCTTGCCCCGAATGCCTTCCGTGATCCACATGATACTGTCACCCCTGGACTGCTGGCCATGCCAGACTCCATCCCTTCGGCCCATACCGGCAGGCTTCATTTCTCCGCGGTTCTCAACCTCAAGCGCAGCTGTTTTCCAACGGGAGGAGTAACAATAAAGGTGGAGGCTGTGTCAGCGGGGTCGGTAACCTACACTACTTCTACATACTGCAAAGTCACAACACAGCCGTTCCAAGCACTAAGACGTAGATCTGAAACAGCAGGATTTGAAGCCGTTTGGATGCAACTGTAGTTGTTGAATACGTTTATGCATTTCATGACAGAAAAATGCCTCACACTCTGCAGCCCATGAGGGCGAAATGAAGCAAGCGTGTACAGTCGCCCGTGGTTCCGTGCTTGTATGGGGGAACCGGTAAAGCAAAGCAGAGCCGCCTGCTGCTTTTTTCTGCTGTAGATGAGTTGCCCAAACGGTATGTGCCCTCTCCTGCACCTACTACGCTCGTTTGTCGTAAATCCCTTTCCTGTGCACTAGACAAGCAGACTGGGATACTGAACTCACCCGCGTGAGCTTGCAATGCTTGCTCTCTGCCGAGAAATCCATCCTTGACGACCACGCCAGGCGAGCCCGCCGCGAAGCCTCCCGAGCTCAGAGAGAACAGGTCCGCAGGGGTAATCACAGGATACGAGTAATCATCTTCTGCGGCTGCTGGCTCAGATTGTCCAGAAGCGATTGCAGTGGAGCTTTCGTCTAACCAAGACATGATGCTGGCCTGCACCTTCGCGGGTAGCGCCATGGCACTGTAGGAGGACCCGTAGTGCGGGACAGAGTGAGACGACACAGGACAAAACAAGGGACACGGCACAGCCAGGACCACGGCACCGAGATGGCGAGCGGTGGGGGCCCTTGGAGGGTATACCCCACCCTGCGAAGTTATTTTCGTTGTGCCCCCGGTTTACTCTCATCTTGTGCACCCGCCCACACAACTCTTGCTGACCTGCACGCAACAAGTCCACAACACCGACCGTGACAAAGGCTTGATCGCTGACTTCTTCCATCTCCTGTTGTCCGTGAAGAGGAGGCGATTGTTAAAATCAAAGGCGGCCTGCAGAAGGTGTGTAAATGTGTGAATGTGTGAGGATGCGGGAAGATGTTCCCCTTCGGCTACAGCAGAAACTTGAGGAGTCTGCTGTAGACCATGTAGACAGCAGTAGACAGAGAAGCTGCTCATGGTATGTGCCAGACGGCAATGCAAGAGGACACGTGTCGCACACCAATGAATCAATGCATCCGGGGTAGCAATTCGCGGTTTACACCGACTGCTGGGATTCCTTCAGACAAGTTCTATCGCCATCGGCAGCTACTCCTGCTGTACACGGTCGTCCTGTGCTGTGTGCGGTTCTTCCGACACTCTCCGCAAAGAGCAGTGGCCAAAATCGGGTACACCCGGTCCAAACACGGCCATAATCGGGTACCCCTACAAGATGCTGCTGGGAGCGACCACATGCCACCATCTGGTTGGCCGACGCCCGCCCCTACCCGACCTTGACTGCCTTTCCACCGGGTGCACCCGATCTTGGCTACTCACCCCCGGGAGGAGTACCCGGTTGTTTTTTCCCCAACCCGAAAATGGCTGGGCTGTTCGACCAAAACCCATGCACACAACCACGGGTCGGACGCACACCACTGGCCCTCGAATTCGGACCTTCTGACGGCCCGGCGGGCGGAGGCCCACCTATGGATAGTGTGCGTGACAGGCCCACCTATGCATAGGGTCGGACTTGGCCTTCCAACAATAGCCAAGATCAAGTGCACCCGGTGGAAAGGCGGTCAAGGTCGGGTAGGGGCAAGGCGTCGGCCAACCAGATGGTGGCATGTGGTCGCTCCCAGCAGCATCTTGTAGGGGTACCCGATTGCCGTATATGACACAAGATAACACACCCCCTGGGCCGATTTTCAAAGCTCGATTTCTCAACAGCAGGAAGAGTCACAGCGCCGAAAACGGCGGCGTTGGAACCGTCTCGTCGAGAGGTTTTCGAAAATGTATTGTTTCGTTTATGCATCCTCTTCGTCGTGGAGTAATCGAGCTTTGAAAATCGGTCCAGGGGGTGTGTTATGTTGTGTCATATACGGTATGGCCGTGTTTGGACCGGGTGTACCCGATTTTGGCCACTGCTCCTCCGCAAATGTTACAAATTAACGTACTGGTATAGTTGCTAAGACCCCGATTTATGGGAACAAAATCTTATCGATAAATCTTGATCTTGGCCAAGATCTGCCAGTTTCACGATTTATGGGAGCAAAATCTTCCGATATATCTTGGCCAAGATTTCTCGAGGCCCGAAATCTGCCCTTTCGAACAAATGTTGACCCAAGATCTGTCGAAACGAGCCTTCCGACAAATCTTGAGGCGGTGTAACAAATCTTGCCTCAGTGCGGCGCGCTCACCGAAGGTCAGTCAACCTAATCGTCCATAACGCCATGAAATCTGCACGTGGCACACTCGCAAGGGTCTCTAACGCACCCTGACGTCACTGCGTCGGCGCCACGGGCGCCGACAGCGAACGAAAACAACCAAGGCGCGCGAAAAAAATGCGTATTTGCCCTGACTCGTTCCACGTGCGTCATCACCAGTCTGTGGAGGGACCGTTCAAAGAGTACTTAATTTTGAAGTAGAAAAATAGAGCAGGAGGAACGTTTTGCCAACACTGCTCTGTCGTGTGCGACGCTTCTATCTCTTCATCGAATCACCCCACACCCAATCCGTTTGCACCCGAGCCAAATCCGTGGGTGCAGATGACAGCGCCGGAGGTTTGACCTCGGTACGCCTGCTACATCGTGAGATACGTGCATGGGTGTCATCGGCCTCGGGTTGATGCACTTTCTTGTCAGTTGGACAGCAATGGAACAGTTTTGTTTCTCGGCTTGACATGAGCTCGTGGGCAACGGATTCAATTTTGCACCCCAGGTAGGCGCCCATCGCTAGTATCCACCCACAGTGTTGAGGCAATACAGGTGGGAGAGGGATGCCCCTTCTACAACTGCGTCATGCTCACTTTTCGCCACACCTTGGCATTTTCTGTGGACCAAGTGGCCGTTGTGCCTTTTTGAACTTGTAGAAGAGAGGAACAACACGCCGCTTTTTCAACATTCAAGATATTTCCCCCATAAATCGCGATACTGCAAATCTTCGCGGAGATATATTGTGAGCAAATCTTGGGTGGGCCTGTCACTGCTATACAGGTCGGTTCGTCCCTCTTGGTCCTTGTCCTACATACCGCGACTGCTTTCTCCTCAGTGCCTATCAGCCCATCTGTTTCACATCTGTCGATTTACCATATACCACATATATCGCCCATTGCCGGTGCTAAGACCCTTCTTTATGGAAACATAATCTTGCAATTATATCTTGGCATTTTGACCTATGCATACTGTCTTTGTGAGTGAAGCAGTGAGTAACCTGTTACCGCGACAGCAAACAAACTTGATCAACAAAACTTCGATCGTTTTCGCTGTGCAGAAATAAACCCATGCTACCGTGCGATAAAAGATTCCAAGGTGACGTGTGCTACTTGTAATTATTTCCGATGCGGCAAGGAGGAGACGCGTGTCTAGGAAAAGGATTAGGGAGATAGCCCGCATTAGGGAGATAGCCCGCATTGAGGAGCACAAAGAAGAGTGCACGCTACAAGTACACACATGCGGACCTCTGCACGGCCGTGTGAGGCATTCCCAAACAGTGGAACAGCTAATGTAGTTCTTGGAAAAAGAGGTCAGAACCAATTCTCTCGACGTCAACACAAGAGCAAGAACAGCGAACAGCACTCGCCACTTCTACTGCTCTACTTACGGTAGGACCGACGCGACTCACCCCACTCCTTCCTACCACTGTCATCGATGTACGGCCCTCCAACCCAAACTCACGGGTCACAGGGCTTCACCCCCGGGGCCAGCCACCACCACACCGGCAAAAAAAAAAAAACATGCCGCTCGGGGTCTTCAACGGCAGCGGCGGCAGCAGCCCGGAGGAGCTCTTCCGGAGCATCCCGCCCGTCTCCAAGGTGCTGATAGTGGGGATGGTGGGCACGATTTTATCCGTCGTGCTGGGCGTTTGCTCCCCCTACCAGTACGCGCTCTCGTGGCCGCTGGTCTGGAACAAGTTCCACCTGTGGCGGCTCTTCACTTCGGGCATGTTCCCGGGAACGCCCAGCTACGAAACCCTCATGTTGATGATCTCCATGGGAATGTTCTCGATAAGGTAGGTGGGTTTGCCGCCAGGGAAATAGTTTTTTTTGGCGCGGGTATGCGCGGTGATGGATTTCTGTTGGACATCTCGCTTAGTGCTTCTTTTTTATGAGGGCATGGAGTCACGCGGCAAGCAAGCCTGTTCGGCCGTTGTATGTGGGTGTCAGGCCCGAGTCTGTCTCGAGTCCAAATACGTTCACCTCACTCTTGTTGTTGCGATTGACCACCGCCTGTTTCGCGGAGAAGGGTTATTGGTTAGGTGGCGGCCCGCGGCCTGTAATGTAAGGCACAGCAGTGATGGCATGGTATATCGCTTTCGCTGTTGTGCGGGTGATACGCATGCCAAAACAAGGCGTGTTTATGAGGTTATGAGCACTTCCTCAGCAAATACTCAGAAAACTGATTGCGGGAAGGTTTGACCGACCCGTCTCGCTGCTCGCGCGCACGTGTGTGTGAGTTTATTGTTAGCATCGACCGCGCTAACCGGCTGACCAATGAAAATACGTCAGTCTTAGTGCGGTTGAGAACGCAAAACACTTCTATCTGCCATGAACTGGGACCCCGTGAGGGGGCAGCATGGGGGAGGCTAAACTATCCTTCGGATTGAAGACAGAAACAGCAGCAACAGAAGAAAACTGGACGCGTCTACCAAGGCTATTACCTTGTACTCTAGTTCGTTTAGGAGTACTTTCACCATTATCCTCCTTGTTTTGGCTACCATCATCCTGATCCTCATCTTGACAGGAATCTCTGGGCAGCTCTCCCCTAACCCTACGTTTCTTGTTTTGGGGAAGGTCATCTGGCTCAAACCCTTTGCTCTCTTCCACTCCTCCATGTTTTCCTCCTCCATCGTCGTTTTCGTCCTCCTTTCTTCCCTTTCCCTTTCCTTCGTGTGTGTGTGTATGTGGGCCGCCTCAAAGTTGAAGCCGCAGTAGACGAGCGAGAGAAGAAGAGTGAGATCACCGTGCCTTCGGTGTGCGTGCGTGTCGTCTGTACCTGATACTTTTTTTTTTTTTATTAGCCTTGCTTTGGCCTACAATGAGAAGGCGTTTGTTGAGTTGGTTTTGCGTGTTGGTGTGACATTTTATGTGGCGACTGTTTTTCATCGACAGTATGCAGAGGCCCACCGAGCTACTGCTTAGTACACGTGTGTTCAGAGGCAACTGGGCGCAACGATAATATTCCCGACATCCCGGGGAAGAAGGACACTCAGACTAGGGTAGTACTGTAGCAGAGCCTCCGACACATCGCAAGGACGCAAGGACCACTCTGCAGTTGATTTTTTTCCGTGAAGGTGTTTGTTTTACTGACTGTGAGCTGCATCGGGCCTACTCCTGCTGTGTATCGCACATGACTGCTGTGACTGCCGATGCCAATACTGACCGTGCGTTCTGCCGCATGCACGGACGTGTGCGCCGCACGGGCAGGTACGAGAAGGACGGGTTCAGCATGGGCGGCGGCGGCGGCAGCGCTGACTACGCGTACATGCTCCTCTTCGGCTTCGTGGGCATCGAGACCTCGCTGCTGCTGCTCTTCTACCAGCCCTTTATGATCTTTACGACAGCGATCATGTTCTACATCTGCTACGTCTGGAGCCGGAAAAATCCCGGCATGTCGGTCAGCTTCTGGGGCATTATCATAAACGCTCTGTACGTCCCCTGGGTGATGGTCGCGTTGAGGTATGTACGGGCGCGTTGGTTTTGCTCGCCATTTCACTTCCATGATTAGGCGTGTGAGGGTGACGTCGGCACAACATCATTTAGATTTCTTTCTTTTTCGCCGTTTCAGTCGATACTCCTCGACCCCACTATGTGGCAGGCCAGTGGTCGTGCGTGTCCTATTCGCATCTCACATGGCTGCTTGTACGGGTACATGTTTTGCATGACGCACATGTGACTGCTGTGCGCGGTTTGAGTCTGGCGACGTTCGCGTCCCTCTACCGATTCGGCAATCTCCGTTGCGGGAATCTTCCAGCTCCCCGTGTCTGCTTGCGGTACATGTTTTCTAGTCCCTTGATATTGACCCTTTGGCGTCCATGGCGCTCCAAGGTTTCGTCTGTCTCAAAAAGCTTGTTTAATCCCCGTGGTCTTGTGTGTGTGCGTTTGAACTTGCATCGACCGCGCTAACAGGCTGACCAACAACAATGACAATACTTGAGTCTTGCGGCCTGTGTGTCTGTTTATCTTGGTACCGACTCCAACTTCGTCGAAAGCACGTCGACCACCACCGCAAGTTGAGGGAAGCAGGAAGAGGTACACAGTCAAGCCACCCAACAGCCGTCTTCGTCACACTCATCTCTCCGTCCATCCGTGTGTGCGTGCTTGCTTGCCTGCTTGCTTGCCTGCCTGCCGTAGGGTGGTTCTCGGCCATAGCATCTTCATGGCCCTCCTCGGCATCGCGGTAGGCCACCTCTTCTACTTCCTCGTGGACGTGCTGCCGGACCTGCACGACATCGATCTGCTCCAGACACCCCAGTTCCTGGTCAACATGCTGGGCTGGGGCCACGAGGGATCGGGTGTCACGATGCAGGCAGGTGGCGGCGGGGCGGCGGCGGGTGCCGGGGCAGGGGCTGCCGGGATGCCCGCCCCGGGTGCCGTTCGACCGCCGCGGGACATCCCGCGAACCGGGGGAGGGTCGGGTTGGGGGACCGGGAGGACGCTAGGCTCTTCCTGATCTGACCTCGAAGAACCCACCGAAGAAAAGCGAGCCTTTCGCTGTTCAGACTGTGTGGCAGTTTGCCGTTCTGAACAGTGAAATATTTCGGGCCGACATGTGTAACATTCCGTGCACGCACGGTGGGGGTGGGTGGGCACGCTTGCACTGCCTCTTGTCGGCAACGATGTCTCTGTAAATCACGCTGCGTGGAATCCGGTCGAGGTAGTGTCGCCACTGATGAGGGTGGAGATACTCTAGGCGTGTCCCACGGGGAACTCTTTCTGTCGTCGTGAGACGAAAGCGACTCTCTTGTACAAGGCCCAATCGTTTGTTGCGGGGAGCGCCGGTGGGCGAAGCTTTGAAACGATGGAAATGATGGGTCGTTGGCGTGTTTCGTCTTGCAAGGGTGGGCGTTCATTCATGTCTCGTTTTATTTCGTGTGTATTCTAATCTAGAACGTGGGTGTCTTGCTAGCGGGGGTAGTTATCGACGTTGTCCCTTCGTGTCCGCTACAGCCGGTCAGAGTCAGCCCTTCTGGCTTCCCACTCAGTCACGCGGCTTACCTAGTTTCTCGAGCCATGAGGCGGGGCGGAAGCACTCTGGGACCAAGGAGCAAAAGGTTATGTATATCAAAACGAAGATAAAAACAGGGATGTATTTGTGCATGTACCCGAACAACTGGGACCACAAGTTTTGAACACCGCAAAACTTCCATCCTTCAACTGCGGCGCCTTCGAACATCAATGCACGCCAAGTAATCAACACAAACAATGAAGAAAACACTACACTGTTCTCCTACCGAGTGGCAGGCGCTGTCGCTCAGTGTCGCTTCGACCTCCTTTGCCTAATAAAGAACAGAGGTATCTGTTTTCACCCCTGCTTGACTACGCCGTCCCTGGCTAAACGAAATCAATGCCATGCCGATCCAAATGCATATCCATATTCAGGGTGCTGCCTCTTGCCTGCCTGATACCTCACATTCTCTCCTACATGCACACCAACTCCTGCGGACATGCTGCGAGGAGTTTGCAGCAAAAATTATGAAAAAAAAAAAAAACTCTCCCAAGTCAGCAAATACAGAAGACACAAGGACAAACGACACACGGAATTGTCAAAATAGCCCCAGCACCCACATTTTCACACTGGCAACCTGCATTATCTCCGCCGTCTCTCGGGGAAACAACAAAACATCCGCAAACAGCCGTCATCGCACGGTGTGTTGTGCATTGAACGCGACTGTTCACCAAGCGAGGGGCCACTCCCCAAGCCCGGTAGGTACAATGCTTCGAGCCGTTGCTCTGTCGACGGAAGATTTTACCCTACACACCCACAATGCCCGAGAACATACAATAGTCTTTGGTAAAAATCTTCACAGCCACCATACACGAGAGAGAGATAGAGAGAGAGAGAGAGAGTTTGCTGGGAGACAATGGATGACAGAAACAGGGGGCGACATCTTCTTTCTCCATTTCCACGAGAAGCGTCTTGAAGGAAAAAGGAAAGTCATTATTCTACATTATTTCAACGCGCGAAAAAAATTGCGTATCCCATCCAACAAATTATTCCCGGTTACCACGTTGAAGTTTCTCGTCCACAAAACCCACGGAGAACAAATTGAAGACCCCAAAACACAAAATCAGGGGCCATCTCATCTCACCACATCAAATTGATGCTTCCCTCCGCACGCGAAACTGAAGCTCCACTCTCTCCATCGGGGGATCCCACGAGGGACTTTTTAACACAAGAGGGAAAACCTTGACTTCTACGACACAACACACTGCTTCGCGCTACACCTCAATTTATCGTCGCCGCCTCTCCACAAATCCGTCGGCGGCGTTGCGTTTCTCAGCAGCATCCTCCTCCTGTGCTAGCTGCCGCTGCCGGCTTCGCCCCCGCCGTCGCACCGCCGCCCGCCGCCCCCGCGCTCGCAAACGGGATGGGCTTACCGCAGTCCGGGTAGATCCCGTAGTGGGTCTTCCCGTCTCCGACCTTGTCAAAGTAGCGCGCGAAGCGCGTCCCCATGAGCATGTGCAGCGTGTTCCGGCAGACGGGGAACACTCGCCCGGTGTCCATGGTGTGGTGGTTGTCCAGGGTGAAGGACTGTGGGGAGGAGGCCATCGTCCCCTTGTACACCACCGCCTCGCCGTAGTCCTCGCAGTCCCGCTCCAGCTCCGGCAGCTTGAAGAGGCGGTACGTCGCCGAAAAGAAGCCGATGTGCCCAACCTGTTTCCGGGTGTCGCCAACGGGCCGGAGAGGGCGTTAGGGACGAGGTCCAGAGTGACAACTGGTTCGAAACACAGGCGCTGGCGCGGCGGCGGGGCGCGCAAGAAAGCCCCCGACAAAAACGATCGAGAGACGCCGCAGCACGCAAAACCAACACACCAAACCGCAACACAGCAGTGACACAACAACAGCACCAACGCCATAAACAACGCTCCCTCCCTCCGTCCCTCCCCATCCTTGGCAACACCACCACGCTGCAGCTCACCCTCTTCTCGATCTTCTTGTTGGAGACGGTGATTCTGGAGTCGCTGACGAGTCGCGGGTCGTTGAACCCGTGCCTGCGCGCGATGGTGAGGAAGTCGTTCCAGTAGAGGGCGCCCGACAGGCACTCCCCGAAGAGGACCGGGTCGTCCACCAGGTCCTGCGGCACCCTCCGGTCCGAGTAGACGTCGGAGAAGTACAGCTCTCCGCCGGGCTTGAGCACGCGGTAGGCCTCCCGCAGGACGGCGTCCTTGTCCGGGGAGAGGTTGATGACGCAGTTCGACACGATCACGTCGAAGTAGTTGTCCGGGAGCCCGAGGTCGGCGAGCTTCTCGATGTAGCCCTTCTTGAACTCCACGTTCGGCTTGTCGTACCCGAACGACTTGGTGTGGAAGTCCACGTGGCGGTTGGCCACCTCCAGCTGCTCGTCCGTCATGTCCACGCCGACCACCCTACCCTCGGGCCCGACGAGCTTGGAGATGATGTAGCAATCTCTGCCGGCCCCGCAGCCGAGGTCGAGCACGTTGCAACCCTCCAGCGCCTCCGGCATGACGATGCCGCAGCCGTAGTACTTGGCGATGACCTCGTCGTTGAGCAGCGGCATCACCGCCTTGACGCTGTCCGGCATGTTGGCGTCCGTCGTGCACGCGTTCGTCTTGAGGTCGTCGCTCTTGGTCAGGATCTTCCCGTAGTACTCCTTTACGCTGTCACGCGTTGCCTGTTTTTGGATGCACCAGGACCGATATTGGTTGGTTATTGCGCGAACCGTCAAGTGAGTTACCAAAGTGGGAGACGGCAGCGAGCGAGGTTGTGCCCCTCCCCCAGAGCCGCGACCGCCCACGCGACAGCAACACATGTACTCTTGACGACGAAACACAACAGCAACAAAAGCTCATCAACAAACGGGAACACCGAAAACGGCACATGTGGGGGAGGTGTGCCTTGCGAGGACCCCCACGTGCCGCGGTCCGACTCAACTGCTGTTGCTGCGTACAGGGTGAAAACTGACTTGCGGGCCCGAGATGGGTCACATTCTGGATTTTCTGCCATAGGGATGGATGGGCCAATGGGCAATGCTGTACTCAATCGACTAGCAGAAACCCTCTGTCGAACGGCATTGCGAGCCACAATAGAGTCGCCCACTATCCATCGACTGACATGGCCAGCAACAATCGATGTTCTATCTGTCCATCGATAGGCATTGCTGGCCACAGTACCAGAAATAGCAGAATCCCTACCGATAGACGTTTTTTTACGGAGTTTGGGAAGATCAAATTATGTTTTGGTTTTGGTTTGGGTCGTTTCTAGCATTCCGAGGACCGAAGTCCGACGGATCTTTGAAAATTTGGTATGTTGCTGAGGTGCCCCCAAAGAGATCGCAGAAAAAGCTCCAACTTTGTCATTTCAACAGTTGTATCAGCTAGGAATTCCGTGAGAACGTTCCATTCATTTTCCGCGTGGACGGCTGAGAGCTCAGTATTCCGTTTTTTCGGGCTCTCACAGAGCAGCATTTTCTCTCACCAATCAGCATTTTCCGAATGTTCAGGCCCTCTCACGATCATCGTTTTTACCCTTTTCTCGCTTCGATTTTCGTTCCACACACGACACCTTCTCTCCCACACACCTTCTCGGCTTTTGGTTACCTCTCGGTCGCCCTGCTGCTGTTTCCTCTGTCTGCCTCTCTCTCACTCTCACTCTCACTCTGTGTGTGTGTCTCTCTCTCTCTCTTCTACAGTTGGATTATTTATTCCGAACACACCGGTCTCTTTTCCGATTTCCATAAGATCACACATCGGCTGCCGGTCTGTCCCTTCGATCTCTCTCTGTCTGAGACTCAGGAACTCCTTTGCGGCTCTTCCCATTACACGAGGCATATCGCTCTTCGTTTCGCTCTCTGTCTGGATCTCTCGCACTCCGTTCTTTGCGATTACATCAGGTCTATCTCTCTCTGTGTCTGGATCTCGCTCCCGGGCTTTTTTCGGCTTTTTTTCCGTGTTCCCGTCCGTTGGATTATCCGCCTGCTTTCTCCGATTCGCCGCTTTTTCGACACCGGCAACTTGCGCAAGTCTCTCCCTCGCACACGCGCTCCCCCCCTGCTCTCATTGCCCCCCTCCTCTCACTCCGCCCACAGCGCCCTCCATTTACTACCGCCAAGGGCCACATTTCGCGCCCCCTCCTCTCACTCCCCCGAGAGCACCCTCCGTCTAAGTATACATTTTCTGTAGAACGTAGTACACATTTTCTGTTTCGGCCAGGAGCTCTCCATTCTTCAAGCGTCACATTTCCAGCGGGCCGCCCTCCGGGCAGCATTCCTTCCGGATTTTCGGCCGCTGACAGACGACCTTTTTTTTTCCGTTCCTGATTTCTTTGTGATGATCACGCTCTCTCAGCTGTATAATATACGTAACACGCCGTGCTTTCTAGAGCAGTACACGGTAGTTCTCGCTTTGTCTCTCTCTGGGCTCGGTCTCTCTCGCTCTATTTCTTTCTCTCTCTCTCTCTCTCCTTCTCTCTCTGTCTATGGCTCTCTATTATCTCTCCGATTCTTTCCGGGGAATCTTTGCGATTCGTTCCTGTTGCCACAGAAGGCTTTTCGGTACTCCCCTCTCCTTTCGTGCCCCGCGCAGACAGCCGCCCGACGCTCACACGTAGCTTCTTCGTGTTCCGTTGGGGTGTATACACGACGACACGCTGTTCTTTCCAACAGAACAATACAAAGCAGCGTAGTGCTTTCTCAATACATGCGTGTTCCAATACATGCATGCGTGGCTGCCTGTTTTGTGTGCATTTTTTTTTAGTTTGGGTCCATCCAATATCTCCAAGCAGAGGTTCTTCCGAGCAAACACAGGCAATATGTTCCGATCTTTTGACTGGATGGCCCAGTCGTTCCGGCTTTCCGATCACACGACGTCTGTCGCTCTGTCCTCCCCTGCACACATTGCTTGCGGCTCTCTGTCTGTCTGATCTACGCTGAGAGGGCTCGATTTCGGGTCTTCTCGGGCTCTCGAGCTCCATGTTCTCATTTCCATCTGTTCCAGATCTATCTATCTTTGGAGCTCGCTCTGTTATTTTGTTATTTTCCGCTTACCATTTCTCTCTCATGCCTTCTCATTTTTCGTCTGGCTCGTTCATCACATCTGGCTCGGTCGCACGGAACCTTTTGCCCTTTCACACACGCCACATTATTTCGTGCTTAGTCTCTCTCTCCCCTCTCATATACCACTCTGTCGTCGGTTCTTACAACAACAACAACAACAGCAGCAGCCTGTTTCTCCCTCTCACATGTCCCACGGCAGTATTGTTCATTCCCGTTTTCGTTTCCGCTTTGTTGACCATTCCCGTTTTCCCAGCCACGCTCTCTCTCGCTCGCTCGAGGAAACTTTTGTCGCTTTCCTCTGCTCCCCATCCACCACACATACATACATACATACATACATACACATACACACATACATCATCACCAGTAGTTAGTCTGCTCCCTGACAGATCGTACTTTTGCATGTTCCAAAATGCGGTCCAGGCGAGAGAGAAAGCGGTTGCTGCTTGCTGAGCACTCCAGGAGGGAGCGGATGCAAGTCGTTTCATGTACTGTAGTATATTTACATGTACTCCGTGCGATGCAGTTCGAGTGTATTCCGTGAGGTTTCCTTCTTATTCAGTCTGTGAGCCCCTCATCTCCGAACCTACGGCCGTTCGTTTACTACATGGTTTCTTCGTGCTTTTTGCATCATTTACGCTCGCCGCCTGTGCGCTCGCCGCCAGTGCGCGTGTTTGGCGCGTGTCCAAGTTATTTGCGGACTCGCGCGGGACGCATCCCTTCCCACCCCTTCGGTGTCGCACCAAACTACCGCGCACGCAATAACAATAAAGAACAGCATCGTACTTTCTCAATAAATGCATGCCCGTTCCAACACATGCGTGGCTTCCTGTAAACTCTGTTGTCATGTGGTTGTTTCTGTTCACTTCGGGTCCATCCAATATCTCCATGCAGAGGTTCTTCCAAGCAAACGCACGCACGCATCGTGCTTTCTCAATAAATGCATGCGTGTTCCAACACATGCGTGGCTTCCTGTAAACTCTGTTGTCATGTGGTTATTTCTGTTCACTTTTGGTCCATCCAATATCTCCGAGCAGAGGTTCTTCCAAACAAACGCAGGCACGTATTCACTATCTAGTCTATGTTTATATATTCCGATCTCATTGAGATCGACTGGCTAGATGGCCCGGTCCTTCTGGGTTTCTGATCACACGACGTCTGTCGCTCTGTCCTCCGCTGCACACATTTATTTGCGGCTCTCACACGAGGCACTAGGTCTGACCCTCTGTCGCTTCCCTGTCTGTCTGTCTGGATCTATCTACGCTGAGAGGGCTCCATTTCGGGTCTTCTCGGTCTCTCTCACAGCGCTCCACTATTTCCTCGTTTCCATCTGTTCCTCGCTGTTGTTTTCTTGCGTTCACCGTTTCTCTCTCATGTCTCATCATTGCGTCTGGCTCCTTCATCACACCCGGCTCGGTCGCACGGAACCTTTCTCCCTTTCACACAAGTCACATTTCGTCGTGCCGCCAGTATCTCTCCCCTCTTACACAACAACAGCAGGCCCTCTCACATGTCCCACACCGCAGCAGTATGTAGAGTTTTTCTAACATGCAGATTCATATTTCCCGCTTTCCTTTTTTGAAAAATGTTCATTCCGTTTTCCCGCCATTTCTCGCTCGCTCGAGGAAGGAACGTTTTTAGGCGCTTTCCTCTGTTCCCCATCCACCACAACAAATACATCTCATCGTTTAACTGCGCCTCTCACAGGGCTTTAGGCCAGTCTCTCTCTCTTTCGGGCAGCCAGTAGTCTGCTCTCTGACACACCGGACTCTCACATGTTTCAAAATACACGCGTTCGTCTCTCTGGGATCTCGCATGTACGCCCCGAACATGCATGTCTACAAGAATTTCATCTCTCTCCGGGATCTTTTTAGGGCTGGCCTCGTTTATCTCCGTTTCTCACATGCATGCAAACAACCCGAAGCATATTCATGGGAACGTACTTCACGGGAATCTCACAGCCACGGCATGCCACAAACGAAGCCCCATTCAACAAACGCCGACTAACACCGTGCATCAAACACCAAGTAACATTCGTCTTGTGGTACGCTTCTCTCAGCGTGGCGGCGTGAGCCGCCAAAAAGCGTTGTATGAATACCAGTTAGCCCGTTGGCCCAGTGAGATACACCGTGAGCTTAAAGCGGACTACAAACGGCACACACAAACAGCCTTTGTGTGTGAGCCAAAGGGAGCCCAAACACGTGGCAGACATACACACGAAGGAGTGGCAGGCGGAGGACAAAAAGAGGTCCGTTTGCACACACATGCACGTTGCTCATTGTCACACAGCAAACGCGCCCTCTCTCTCTGTTTTGTTCAAAAGTTTCAAACGACAAACGACACACACCGCTCGGAAAGGAAAAATGCTCACGCGTTGAGCAGCGCAACACTACACCTCACGGGGTCAGCTACCACCGGCAAACAATTATCGAAGCAAATAGGTCAGAGGAGGTGCGTATCCGACGGATTCCGTGGCGATCGGCGATTACAACCGCGTGGTCTGAGCACGTGGCGTGTGCCCTGCAAAATGCCACAGGAACCAGCAAGGCGCATACAGCAGTGTGGTTGGGTGCTGCCTGCCTCTTTCGTAATCATCGTGGCGCGAAGATGAGCCGACTGCAGCTACCGTGTGCTAGATCTTCAGTTCGATGGTCCACGGTAGAAGGAAATGCGTTCGATAGCAGTGTACTTTGGTAGGGCTGCACGGGCGACACGCCAGTCCCTCAGGGTTTTGTATGCATGTCTAACCGTGAGCAGAAGTGCAACGGGCAACCTCCACGTGCATGACGTCACATTGTATGGCTTGTAGAAAAAGGTCGAGAAAAAGAGCGGAGCGGCAGTCCGGTTTTCGCAAGCAGTGTTCAAACCAAATTCAGGTCTCGGTTGGATTGTCCCGACGTCAAAGACCAAAACCAAACACCCATCAGCAAACATCCTAGTCGCAATAGATTGCGTACCCTGCCCATCGACACCAATTGCTGTGGCTACAATAGACTTTGCAGGTGCAAATCGATAGGAAGTCGCAGACTGCACACTCTGCGTGGTGATCGGCTCGGTCTTTGGCACTCGGTAGTGCGAGAAATCCACCGATGGAAAGCGTTATTGCCGACAGCATTAGACTACGAAATTGTTAAAATAGCAGCATTCGTGGTCTATTGTCCAGGGTGTCTGGGACGGGGGCTCTTCTCTTTTGAAATCAGGATAGCTGGGGGTCTTTGCTACAGCAGCATCAGCAGCAGAGAGCGGAGTTGAGGAGTTTGGTGCTACTAACACAGCAGTCGCCACATGCGACTCAGAACGATAGGTATATGATATATTTCGCCAAACAACATTAGGGTGGATGATGAAGAAGGCAAACGAAGACGCTGCCTCCAGCAAGCCAAGACATGAGAAAAACAGAAAAACAAACGGCGGTCCATGCGAGAGAACGGTCAGGGCTGGCTCGGTGACCTTGACCCCCTAGCCGGGAGCGGATGCACGAGTCTTTCTTGCCCATTCGCTCGAATGTTCTGGATACGCATGTGTAAATATGCGGAAGTGCGATGTTGCCTGGAAGCAGCTTGTCTCGCACAGCATCGCAGATAGACTACTGCAAGGGATTGAGTCGACCCCGCGGCCTAGTACTTGTATGTACAAGAGACGGGAAGACCGTCAGTTTACCCGTAGGGAAACCGTGAATCGAGAAGCGCGACGCGGAGTGTCTTTAATTTTTTAGGTAAACACAACAGTATCAATCAGACAAAAGTGTTTGGAGACTAGATGTGATGACCAACCTGCTGTATTCCTGATGGTTCCCCCAGCAGCATACTGCTGTTGTACAGCGGGTGCATCATCTATCTTGTGGGTAACAGGCTCAAACTACAGTCTGTAGTTTGGTGGCCATCTCGTGTTGTGTCTGTTTGAAATAAGCCCAACCCAATAGCTCGATCAGACCACCATCTCAACTAATTTATCCTGCGGTGTCTTGCGACATGAACAAGTTATGCATACATGTAGGAATTTGATCTTCTGCGGGTTGAGCACGGTACGGCCCTGTTCATCTCAACCGGGGCAACAATTTATAGTAGCCAGCACCACCAGCGGCACCCCAAACAAGCTGACAATGTCCACAGCAGTGCAAGTATTGTAGACCCCAACGAACGTGCCACCGTAGGCTTCCTTGCTTCGTCACAGGACAGCAAATAGTGCACTCTCGGACACCATTAGGCTGGACAACCTTTTGAGCTTCCAGAGAGAGGATTTTTTTTTTTTTTCTCGATATGACACAACGAAACCTCCTGTTTTTGGGTCATGCGCAATTATTCTGGACATGAGTCTGGTTTTACAATATGTCACACGTGAAGGCGGCATCACCGAATGCATGCCTTTTGGGCAGCAGGCGGCAACAGAGATACTTCCGTCCTCTTGAGCTGACGACCCAACACGTGATAGAAGTACTTATATAACTTTTGGCCTGGTCCCTCTTTCTCCTCGCCCTTTTTTTTTTGCTCTTTTTTTTTCTTTTTTTTCTCTCTTTTTCTGTGCCAGATGGCCTTGTCTCTGCTCGCGTTGTGAAGTACCAAGATTGAACCAAGGGGGTGTACCTCTTTCTCTCCGGCCCATGATAGATAGTGACTGCTAGTCTCAGTTGATACCTCGCATAGCGCGAAGAGGGAGTGGAGGATCCCAGAATATCTGTCATTGACTTCTATTGACTTGCGGACCCCTCGGGGCCAGTTTATTTGAGTGTACCTTTTTAGGGTAAGTTAACCTGAGACCACGGGAATCGAGTGTTGGATCAGTACGGACATACGAAGGTACTGGGTAGAGAGAGATCGGAACGGTTTTTAATGTGAAGACGACAATAACAACAACAACAATAAACTGCTGTCTCCGTCATGCAATTTTGTTCCTCGACAACGGACTACCTATTTCTCGCGAAAAAAAAAACAAATGTGCTGCTGTGGTAGTCCAGCGATCTAGAGGAGGATAATGCCAGTGCGACAAACAGCTCGCTCGAAATTACGTCGTCGGGCGGCTTTGCCGCGTGTGCCCTCTCGTCCTCTCGTGCGATGGACCACCACAGCAGAAGAAACCAAGGGTTTATGAAGTTCACCGGTTTTAATGTACTTTTATGTACGCGACGTGCGTGGCACAAACCAAGCAAGCAAGCTGGCGCTGCCGCCGCCAAGCAAATCAAAACTTCCACCAAACCTCCCCCGGACGACTTCTATAGACACCATGTACGTTGTGTACCATGGAAGGAGCTGTGGCGTCCACTGCAGCAGAGGTTGGGAAAAAACTCCGCTCCATGCATGTACAAAATATGCGTTGTACTCACATTATATTTTGTAAAAGTAGTGCCATGGTTTTTCGGTCATGGACGAGTTTAGCGCAAAATACAACAGCAAACTCACATCAACGGCGGTAGACATAGCTTGAGGTGTCCTGACAGTAGCGAAAGAAACCGTTTGGCCCACGCTCCAAAGGGCCGAGATGCAGAATAGAGCAGTCGTGGCCGGCCCCCCTCCTGCTTTCCCTCCTATCCCCGGCCTGGGCGAGTTGCGGAAACCTGAAGCAGTGCTGCCTCGCGCTACGGTGCCGAGCAGGCGGAACATGTGGTGTCGCCTGGATGCCGCCGTCGACACAGGCAGACAAGAGGGGAACCAGAAAGAGGGCGGTAGAGGGTCAACACCTGGCAATTGCACACAGCAGCAGAGCTTGCTTGCGGCTGTCCAGTCAGAGACGGAGTTGGTGGTGCATCGAGCAACAGCGCTTGATGTGTTGGCAACGAACAGCAGTTCTCGACGCCAGCAAAACAGCAGCAGCCTAGCGGCGGCTTGATCGCAAAAATATTGGCCCGTACGCTGAACAGCAGTCTATTTAGACTTTCGGCTACTGCGATGGCATGACGTCTCCACCAGTCTCCACTCCCGTCGGGGGCAAAACACGTGGACCCGACAGCAAGTCGGATCCACGAGGCATCGGACCTGGGTAGAGTTCGATGAGATGGCGAGGAGAGTGACGCCGCCCCACTGCTACGTCGTCCTTCTCTCGCAAAGCGGAAATAAACAGAGCTGGGATATGAGGAGATGAGCAGGTGTGGGAGGCAACGTCCACGGCAGAGATAAGACGAAAAACGCGGCGCGAAATATCATAGTGTACGACCGAATGTTCCAGAAAACGCGGCGCGAAAAAACTTAAGGCCCGCCTGGTGGCGGAAGGCTTTCTTGTCGGGGAAAGGGGATGGTGCGCACTGGCCCTCGGCCGCTTCTCGCCGCTTCGGGTGGGCTTGTGTGGGTGTGTGAGTGTGCCTGTTTTCTCTTTGTCCCCTTCATCATCAGTGGTGGCTTATCTCCCGCTGCTGAATTGTTGCATTTGCTGTCGACTGCTGTACCATAAGTCTCTTGCCTTTGCTCTCGCCGTCACACGCACGAGCTTTTCCTGTGGGGTTGCATCACCCAATTTCCACCGCTGCTGCTGCTGCTTCTACCACCTACTACCATCACCTCTCTCAACTTGCCTCTCTCTCTTGCTTGGTAGCCTCAACCGAAACCTAGCTGCTACTAGGGGGAATGCACGGCTTGCGCACGAGCAGTGCAAAAAAAATGTAAGTATCGTCGTCTAAAGCATTCTACAGCAGTAGCGGCGAACACTCGTGCGAGCTCAGTACTCTTTGTGTATAAGCCTCCCTCACGTTGTCATCACAACCATGGTTGCACGGAAGAAGCCCCGCCGCCGTTGGATGCGTGCTCACCAAAAGCTTTATGTCCTCTCTGATCACGCGCGCCCGTCCGAGTTTTGTGTGTGGTAGAGGCAGGGGGTGGGGGTCACTCCAGGTTTGAACGGCTGTGAGTGGCCCGGCTCGAGCTCTTCGCTGCTCTTTTCGAGGTTTGTTGTACTTTCCGATGATATGCGAGACAGCGATGGTCTACTGCTCGTAGTTTGCGGTGGGGGTAACAAAAAAAAAAAAAAACTCGTGTTGCTGCCCTTGCTGTACTACAACATCAAGACGACATACAGCAGCGTCGACCGACACATGATCGGCACCCCCGACACAGGGGACGCAGGTTGCTGTTCTAGCCTCTAGCAGGCAATCATGGCGATTAAGGCCTGTATAGTAGCAGGCTTGGCGGTGGTGCAATGGACTCCAGCACAGGCATTCGGAGCAGTTTCTCACGTCAGCTCTGCGCTACGACCGTCGTCATGTCGGGCAATGGCCGACCGCACGAGTCACAACAACAAGCGGAGCGTCTCTAGACGACCGAGGGCTGTCACCATGGTGGGTACGATGTTCGATTATGCCTTTAACCGTCCGGTCTTGGGGGCGTTTAGTTCGAAAGACATTGGGGCGTGTGATGAAGGACAGCAGCCACTTCCTGTTATAGCATCAACTGCCCAGGGAGGGTTAGCAGTTGTACTTCTACAATGGGTAGTCTTTCCGTGGTACATGCCGTACTGCTATACCTGCTGGATGGAGCTAAACTTGGGGATCGGTCTCTGTGGGTGATAAACGTTCTGGCTCTGCTGCATATACTGGAGTGTAAGGTCCCAAAACGCCGTCGGTGGTGCTAGCCATAGCAATGATATTCACCGTTACATGCGTATATTCTCAGCATGTCGGGTCGTCCGGAATCATCAACGTCAAATGGCACCATCTTCCTACGATATCTTGTAGTATGCATATAGCAGGAGACATGATTTTACAGCACGAGCTATGACCAATGCTACAGCGATGGGGGGGCCAAAATATATCGCCGGTATGCATACGTGCCCAGCAATCCACCCACCCAGGCCACCGCGCTAGTCGCTATTGACGCCCCCCCACTGCTGTGCCTGTGTACCACAGGCAGTCCACAAGCAAAGTCAAGAGTTCACCCGCTCTACGTACTGCTTGTAGCACACCGGTCACACCCACACCGGTGTACCAGTCGTCTTTCATCGTGGCCATGTCTTGTATAATGGAGTAATTGCTTCGTGTTGCCACTTTACCCCGTAGTACGCCATTGACACGGCCACGTTTTTAGTGATCCGTACGTCACAACTTGATACTTCTGGAGCAGACCCAGAGCGTCCCTGAACACCCCGAGAACAGCGGGTAATTTGCTGCTTGCGTGGGTCCTCCGGTCCGTTGACGTTGTGACCAAGTTGCACATCCTACAAAGCGGAATGACACACCTAGGCTACGGCGGCATGGGTACTGCTGTGTACAACGACAAAGAGTGGCCGAGGCTACAAAAGTATTTTGAGGCGAACATTGACCCCCTGAACACCAGCGCTGCAAAAATTGAGCATACTTTCTGTCTCTATGCGACATGGAGACATCCCATGGGGTTGAGAAGTCCACCGCTCCATACGGCAGTTCCCAGAACTAGCAAGCGGAGAGGTGGCACGAAAAACACCAGAGAAAGAAGCCAGCAGCATTCTTTGTTATCGAGCCTGTGTTCATGCCGTCAACCCGAATACGTCGTACTCGATTTCACGCATGCAGCATTGGCACTGCAGTATCACTCCTCCTATGTTGCTGCTGCTGCTGCTGCTGTGTTGTTCGTGATTGAGGCCACTGTACCTGCTGTACGCCCAGAGAACTGAGTAAACTAAAGTTTACCCGCCTATTTGGCCATCAGGACTTCATTTTTAGCGAAAAGAGACATTGCTCAACATTTTCACGCGTTGCACCCGCAATAGGTGGTTATGTTATGTTACTTACCTTTGGAGACTTTCCTGTAGGGTTGCCTACGCGTTTGCCCCTCTTGTTAGCGGTTTGGAGGGCCGGCCGTGGCGGGCGATTGTTTTCCCCACAGACTCACCTGGTATACATGCCCCTACACCGGGCCCGTTGAGACAAGCAATCTGATTGGCCGACGCAAGTGCGCAGAGTTTGACAACAAATAGAGCAGGGGAGACGAGAATCGACCGCTGCAAGCATGCCTTGGTGCAGTTTGTCAGGAATGAACGTTTGGCCCTCGAAAGGCTAGCCCCGGGCCTCGCCGCACCTAACAAGCTACGCGACTGTTGACGCCGAGAGCCGCGGTTCTTGGATCTCGAAGTCCCAGACCTGGCTGAAGAAAGCCCACGGAACGAACGATTTTGTCAGCTGGCCTACATGTGACGCTTCATCTTGCGTGTCGCTGTCATGTTTCCCACGACGGCCCTTTCGAAGCTTTTGCCTGGTCTGCTCTTGGCACTGTACCCCGGTGAACAAAAAATGGTTTATGACGCGAGTGCCTTGCAGCTACGCTCGCTCAATGCTCGTGTTTTTTCAAACGGTTTGCTGCCTTGTGTGTCCCCCACCATGCCGATGGACAATTTTACGTCCGCCGTTAACTTGAGCCTGTCTCTGCCCCCCTCTTTCATTTTCCAGGCCAGCGACGAGGTCGAGCAACGCTCCCCGGTGGCCGGGAGCCTTATCCGAGCACTAACGGGGCCCTATGTTTCGCTCGGAGTTGGCGTTGGCATTCTGTTGGCCGTTCTGGCCAATCGAATCGCCACTCCGGAGCTGGTCGACTCACAAGCTCGCACGGATATCCTCGGGGTGATCGCGAGCGGGGGATTGGTCACGAACGGCGTTTACCTCTTGGTGGGTGTGAAAACCTTTCGTGCCCGGCGAGTTGTAGCTAGGAGGTGTCCAAGCTCTCTTCGTCTTTTTTTATGAGGTTCCTTTTTATTCGAGCTTCACACGCTAGGGTGAAGTACAGATGTCTTCGCAGTGTAGGCAAGAACTCAGCGCCACACTTTCACCGTATTGGTTGAAGACACGAGCATGCTGCGCGTGTCTTACATGCTCGTGTCTTACATATCGGCTTATGCGAGGACGCACTCGGTGCCTTGGTTGTGTCTTGGTTTTTTTGGCACCCCTGGCGTGTAGTGCCTACGTGCGATAATTAGAACAAGGGCTAACGACCATCCCGATGGGGAACGTGACCCTGGCTCTTGCGAGCTACTTTATTATACAGAAGGCCGACCTCGATTCCCTCAACATGAATGCCCGAGTATCATAGCACTCTGGCTGCAGGCACCATCCATGATGATTGTTTCGTATTCCATATCGTTCGTCCGACAGGATTTGAAGGTGAAGGAGGCGGAAGAAGTGACGCTGGTGGGCACGTTCGTGCAGGAGTACGCCGACGATCTCGCTCCCGGCGCTAGGCGAGATTTGCAGTGGCTTGGCGAGTCTTTGTTGTTGGTGAGTAAATTGAGCCGTTGCTGGCTGGCGAGCGGTGACTGATCCTTCCCGCGGAACGCGTCGCCGGTGTGCTTCGCGTAAGCGGCGTTCCCTATGAACGTTTGATAGTTCTCGTGTATGGCATTGTGTAGCGTCACACCACCATTGGTGCATCAGATTGATTTGGGCTCCTCCCATGCTACCCAGCCCCGTGGTATAGGTAAAGGTACCCCCTTCCCCCTTTGCCCAGCCGCATGAGTTACTACTGCAATACTTTGCGCCTCCGGAACTCAGAATTTCGAACTATGCGAGCGCCTATTCACTGTTTCATTGATGCATTTTCCCCTCCTTCCTCCCCTGCCCTCCAAACGCGATCTCGGCAAAAGGTGTCGCCTGCAACATCAATGCTGGTTTACCAGGATGGGAAGACGCTTGCGCGGGTTGGGGTGATGGGAGAGTCTGCCGACATCCGGGACGCTCCTATTCTTAGAAAATGCATTAGTGAAGGACGCGATGGGCGGGAACAGTACTTGGCCGCTCTTCAGGTTTGTTTTACCGCTTGACGTCTTGTTTTTGTTTTGAATGTGCCCACCAGGCTGCCCACGTTCGTACGGTCTCTTGGTTACATGGTGATGCTATTCGCCCTATACTGGTTTCTGCAGCTGGTACCTCCAGGCTCAACATACATAGTGATCCCATCACATCGGAAGATGTTCCGGCATATATACCGAACCACTAATCGCGTACCACATTTTTTTGCTGCAGCCTGGGCATTGGTCTCTTGTAGCTACTTTTGCCGTGAGGATAACGTAAAACAGGCCTGTGATGTAGCTATATCGTGCACCTTGAGTGGGACGCCGCTTGTCTGCCTCTGGACTTCCCGGGCACACCTGTGCAGACTGACTGCAAGCACAGCAGTGACATGCAGGGCAGCTTGTCCCTCTGGGCGTGTCTATGCTTCTTTACGTTTCAACCCCATTCACGCTATATCCTGCAAGCGCTCCTGATTGCAGAGGAATGGCGCGGGGGAGGCGGGGGGTGAGGTAACCAAGCAGCTTAAGAGCAAACATCAACCAACGTCGTCACCTCTCTCCTTCGTATCTCGTCTCGTCTTGTCACTATTACGCTTAACTCTCTTCGAACACCAACAACGCCGTTCACGCAGACTCTCCCGGGAAAGGTCGAGTTCGACTATCTCCCGGAGAATTGCCAGGCAGTGCTAATGCTGCCCGTTCTGGAGGGGTCGGCAGTCGTCGTGGTAGGAACGAACCGGGCGCGCGCGTTCACGCCCAAGGACATCGTGTGGATGAAGGGGCTTTGCAACCAAGCGGCATTGTCACTGCGGGAGGCGGTGGTGGCTTGAGTTTTGTAGATGTGCTCCAAGCGTAGAATTGTTGTGGACGAGTATGATTTGTTTCGGCGTGCAATCCCTCTGCTCTTGTGTACATACACGGCCGCTGTTGGAGTTAGAGTTGGATCGGCGTACTCTAGGATTTGAACAGCGGATTCAAGAGTTTTGTGATGTTTGTTTCGTGGCTACGGTACTGCTGTTTTGAAAGAGGCGTCAAGACTCATTGAGCCGACAGAAGCACGTGCTAGAAAGACTGATTTGTTGAAGCGTGGTCGCCTCTACTGAGAAAGCTGCTTTACTGGGCACGTTCCGGCTGGATTCGATGTGCCTGGTTCGCCTGGTGACGGTAACATGGTGACCCCACAAAATGATACTGCTCTCGTACCTTGTATGCATAGTAACACCCAATCCAATGGAAAACTCGAGTGGCTCATCGCCTTGCTGGCTTCGTCCCACACTACTTGGTGTCATGTGGGACGTCCAACACAGGGAACTTTCTCCTTCCAGTGGGACCAGTCCAGAAGACGGAGCTTGTTGTGGGCTTCGCAGAAGTCTATTCATGTGGTAGTTGGCAACCTAAATAAACCTTGAAAGAAACCCTCTCTCTCTGGTGTTGTCCGTGTGGGGTCGGAACGTGAAGTTCGAATGTGGACGAAGGAAATTTTGCTGCCTACCGTACGCCAGGAAGCAAGGTTTGACGCCTCAGGAAGGGGCCGCGACGAACAACATCGATCGGCTCAAGGGTGGCACGCGGCGACAACAGTTGTTCCAAGAAGACCAAGGAAGTTGGTCTCGTCCCAGAGATCGTTCTCAGGTTTCTACTAAAAACAAGTGGATTCTTCACCGAAGACGTTCTTCTTATGATTTCTCGATTTGATTCGCTAGCGGCGTGCAATTCAAGCAAATTTGGTGCCCCGGGCCTGGCACGCACACAGACCTCGCCAGAAAGATCGAAAGATCTCCAACGGACGCAGTACCTACACGCTCAATCCGTTTCTTTTTTTCTGGGTCACCGCCAGGACCGATGACCTGATGCAGTAGTTGTCTTTACAAAACACAAATATCTTGGCCGCCATTTCAGTTCAATAAGGTCCTCATGGTTGTACGCTCACAGCAGCGGTTGTCCGCCGCAGCTGCGCAGCTGCCAGATGAAACCGGGTGTTGTTTATTTCAGCTTTGTTTTGGTTCCAGCTCGAGCTCACTGCGTTCGGTGCATACATCGCTAGGGGGATTGGCGAACGGAACTAGGGAATGCCACCAACTAAGCACATGATACACTGCAGGTGAAACGATGGCATATATAGTATACACACAACGCTGTGCACCTACGGGCGTTGTGTAATACTGTAGGATACTACTGTCTCGCACCTCGCACACGGACGGATCCACGCCGACCTAGGGGAACCGCAAACAGCATTCTGAAGGGCGGGGGGGCTTTCTACCACGGCGCAACCCCCTCGACCGCCGGAACCAGCCCAGAGGGACTGGTCAGCAATCACCTACTCTCTTCTTCTTCCCTAGATCGCTTGACTTATCATGGCCGCTCTCGCCAGCAACGGTAACGGGTCCACGGAGAAGGTCGAGGCGGCAATGGAGAACATGTCGGTCAACGAGCCTGCAAAGGGTGAGCTCGAGACCGTGATCGGTATCGACCTCGGGACGACCTTCAGCTGCGTGGCTGTGTGGGACGAGGCTGCGGGAAGGCCAATTGTGCTGACCAACTCCACTGGCGCCAAGACGATGCCCAGCTACGTGTCCTTCACCGACCAGGCGCGTGTGGTTGGGCAGCCTGCCAAGAGCCAGGCAGCCTCCAACCCCGCCAACACCGTGTACGATGTCAAGCGGATCATCGGGCGGTCGTGGAATGACCAGGTACGCGTGCGGGCGGAGTTTGAATATTCTCTGCCGGGAGCAGTAGCTGGTACTGAGCAGCAGCACCGCACAACCTCAGCCCAAGAGGCATTTGGACGTGTGGATTGTCGGGCATCCCTGGCGTTGGACTGTATGAGAAGCAAGGACGGGCAACATAGATGGTGTCGTGGCGAGCAAGCTTTTGGAAAACAACAGTAGTCCAGAAAATATTTTTTCAAAACGAAACACACACGTGGTGGTACCTGTGCTTTGTCTGGCTGCCCCACCACCACACACGTTTGTCGATGGAAGCAGCATGCTGTGCAAGTATTGCTGCTGCCCTCTGCAACGTGGTGCTCTTAGCAGTTGCAGTCACATCCTACTGCGCTCGCCTTCCCTCATCCCGGCAGCTTGTCGGTGGCAGTCGGTGCCAATCGATTCTTGCTGGATCTGCTGGACGTACGTACGCTGCAGCCGCAGCAGCCTTGTTTTCTTTCCCCTGTTTTCTTGCGGAACACCTCCAATCGTAACTTTTCTTGACCTTGTACACCCTAACAGGTAGTGCGGGACGACGCCAAGTCCTTCCCCTTCCGAGTCGTGGACGGCGGGAACGGCCGCCCCAAGGTGGAGGTGTCATGGCTCGGGGCCAAGAAGCAGATGGCGCCCGAGGAGGTGTCGGCCATGGTGCTCGTGGAGCTCAAGCGCGTCGCCGAGAAGGCCCTCGGCAAGGCGTGCACCGCTGCCGTCATCACCGTCCCGGCCCACTTTAACGACCAGCAGCGCCAGGCGACCAAGGACGCCGGCCGCATCGCGGTGCGTGGAGAGAGAGAGAGATAGAGGGAGAGAGGCATCGTGTGTCTTTGTTGTTTCTTGTCGCACGCTGCACGCGCGTTCAATTGGTTGTGTCATATATACTGTATTTTTTTTTTTTCGTCCCAACACCCTCTCAACTACTTTACTGCTGACAGCAGTGTTAGGAAACATGTATTCGAGCACAGAAGACTACCACATTCGAGATATAAACACAGTCGAACGAGATGTGTTGGGAGTGCATATGTATTATCTCGAGCGAGTGCAGTAGACCACTGGGGGTGGTATTGTCGCTGTGTGCCTTTAGTATTTTTTGGAGAAGATACCGCTGTACACGCGGGAATATGCTTGTGTCTCACCCAGCGCTGTACAGAATGTACCTGCTATTTAGTGCTGGACCTGATGTGACATCGTCGGCCACAATGTACTGCCTGTAGATTCCATGAACAAGGCTCACTGGTGGCGTACAGGCCCCACAATTCAATACATGGCACTTTCTCTGACCTGCACAAGAGCTGTATCATTATCGCGAAAGCATTACAGTGAGGCGATCTTAACCTTAGCAACAACACCCGCTGACATGATCGATAAAGGCTTCAACCATTAGGCTGCTTAGAGTGAACATGAAAGAGTTGCGTAGTCAGCTGACTGGAGTTCTAAGCCTTTGTCGATCAAAATATACTGATGTCTTGAGCCTGTTGGCCTCCCAGCTATACCGAACCCGTCGCCACGCTGCTGTTATTTGTGTGAAGGGTGCCTCAAAGTGTTCTAGCTGGGAATCTAACCCGTGTCAACGTTTGACAACGCTCCGCCCGTGGAAAAAACGCCCCTGACGATGTTTCAAGCAGATATCCTCTAGTATGTGTAGAGCAGCATATGCATTTTCCATTTTCCATTTTTTTTTCTCGCGCGAGGTGTTCTGACCCCTCTCGCCACCCCTCTACAATAACACTGCTCTCCCCCGAGAAACCGCCGACACGTTGTTTATCCCGTTCCGTGACTCTGATGCGGCGACTTGTCGTGTCTCCCGCAGGGCCTAGACGTACGCCGTATCATCAACGAGCCCACCGCCGCCGCCTTGGCGTACGGCCTCCACGGCAAGAAGGACACGATGGACTCCGGGATCGCGGGCTCCAACGTGGTCATCTTCGACCTGGGGGGCGGGACCTTCGATGTCAGCGTGCTCTCCATGGAGGGAGGCGTGTTTGAGGTGCGTGGTGCTGTGGAAGAAAAAGTCAAAACGGGTGTTGTTTAGAGTCCCCGTCAGCAGAAAGATGACCGGTTGTTTGACGGCTAACATTAGCGCCCGCACTTGAAGACAATTGACAAGTGTAAACTCAATTGTATACCAACGCACACAAAGACCTTGGAGCAGGATTTATAAGCCCGGTTAACAACACCTACACGTACGACCTATTAAGGCGGCCACTTGTAGCCTGACCCTGGGAACGAAGAACCCAAGCGTCACCCAAAACTAGGAGTTTTTTTTGTTGTTTTTTAAAGTGCGTGCGCAAGCTGCAGCCCACCGCTGTCCCTTCTTTTGCCCTTGATAAGCACACTTGAATTATTCACTGCTGCTGCTGCTGCTGCTGTGTCGAGCAGGTCAAGGCCACGGGCGGCGACACCCACCTTGGTGGCGAGGACTTCGACAACAACATGGTGGACTGGGCCGTGGCGGAGTTCGAGAAGATCCACGGCGCCGGCAGGGCCAACAAGCTCAAGAGCAACGCCCGCGCCATCCGGCGCCTGCGGACAGCGTGCGAGAACGCCAAGCGCTCGGTTTCCTCCGCGCCCACCACCACCCTCGAGGTGAGAGTCCGCGCTCTTGTTTTGGTGCTGTTGCCCAGTGTACCGGGCTACGTTGTAGTCTTACATAAGCGAGTGGCGTTTTCGTGCCCCTACGCGGTGGCACTTCATCAGAGATGTGCTCGGGTTTCAAGAGCCGGTAGTGGCGATCATGTACACTCGGGGACAGCACCAAGAGTTTAGCACTTGGCCTTTTGCATGCACGTGTTTGTGACTGATTTTGATTTGTCGTCAGCTGCAAATATGCTCGCTCCAACCTACCATGTATATTTTTTATCATTTTTGCTCATCTTGTGTTTTACCACACACCCTTTGTCCTTGGCCGCCTGGACAAGGTGGAGAGTCTTCTTGACGACGCGGACCTGTCGATCGAGCTTTCGCGGGAAAAGTTCGAGTCTCTCAACGACGAGCTGTTCACCAGGTGAAGCCAGAGCAAAACAACAAAGAGAAAAAACAAACCCTGGGGTGTCGGAGCTTCAACAGCCTGCTGACTACCAAAGCGTCTTGAAGCGATCACGAGGCGCATTTTCGATTCTTGCATAAGGATGTTGTACTTGATCGCGCAAGACGGATGTTCTTGCGCGAGGTAGCGCGGCAGGTTCGAGCGTCTTCAAAGACACTAAAGACACGCTACGCGCCCCGTGTTGTCGCACCATCTTCTTGGGGGTCGTCCCTCCATCTGACGCCTTGCGACTCGAAATCTTGGTCCTCCTCGCCGCGTGCTCATGGGTGCGTTTGGTGCTCTTGGCTGGCCTACTTGCTGCCCACAGGTGCATCAACACGGTCACGACCGTGCTGAAGGACGCGTCGCTGACGATCGGCGACGTGACGGACGTCGTTCTGGTTGGCGGGAGCACCCGAGTGCCCGCCCTCCAGGACAGGCTCAAGGCGCTCTTCGGCGGCAGGATCGAGCTGTGCCGAAGCATCAACCCTGATGAGGTGCGGTGCGGGGCGGGGCGATCGATGCATTTGCGTTGCGTCTCGGCGGTGTTGTGTTGTGCAGTGCTGTATGTGTGCGTGCGTTCTGTTTGATGAACGGTTTTTGGTGGCGTGTTTGCTAGCGGTGGCGAAGGAACCGGCTGTGGCGGCCGGTTTATAGCCAGATCTCGACCAACATGTAGCAGCGCTTGCTTCGAGTTGGTTGGGTTGGTGGATGTTCGTTGTCGAACCCTTGCTCCGTACAATAGATCGCCAGGCACGGGTGCCGCTACAGTTTGGGATTTTTCCCGAAAGAGGTTAAGGTCGATTCCGAGGGAGTTGTTTGCAGACCATGGAACTGACGGTGGTTCCTTGTTACCTTTGGGCTTGTTAAGTTGGTCAGCAAATTTTTCACGTTAGCGTTTCAGTCTGACCGCCCCCCACCCCCCCTCTTGGCATTTTCGTGTTTTTCACCCGGCCGGCGAGAACAGGCTGTAGCGGTGGGCGCGGCAGTGCAGGGCCACATCCTCGCTGCCGGTGACGCGCGGACGGGGGGCGCCGACCTCGCGGGCACGACCGACCTCCTCCTGCTGGACGTGACGCCCCTTTCCCTGGGCATCGAGCTCGAGGGCCGCGAGATGTCGGTGCTGATCAAGCGCAACACCACCATCCCTTGCCGCAAGTCGCGGTCGTACACCACGGTGGAGGACTGGCAGACGTCCATCGACGTCGTTGTGTACGAGGTGCGGTCGTCGGTGCTTGCTTGTGCGGGACGTCATCACGTTTTGCTTTTGTTTTGTTCCGCGATGATAGCGGTGTTTGGTTCAAAGGTTTTCGGCGGGCCGGGTGAAAAACTCCGGGGTCAACGGGGGGGTCGTTGTCTGGGGGTGATTTAATTCTACTTCCGCAAGAAAAGGTCTTTCTTAAACGTTCGGCGCCCTGTAACAACAAAGTAATTCCTCGTCTCTGGTTGCGTGGTTTCTCAATGCAGGGCGAGCGCCGTTCTGTGGACACGTGCAACAAGCTCGGGGAGTTCACCATTACCGGTGTGGAACGGGCGCGCAAGGGGGAACCCAAGGTGGGTGGAAGTGTACATTGTATCGCCGCTGTGTTTGCTCCTTGTTTTCGGTACGGACTCCCTTGTTCTCGATCGTGCCCAGCTGAACCGACCCACCCTCGAGGTGTCAGGCAGCCACCGATATGGGCACTTCTAGTCGTTCGGCTTTTGCTAATGGCTCGGGCGGTGTGATTTTTCTCCGTTCCGTCTCCACGCGGTTCCATACCATGGACCTTCTGGCGAATGTCTCGCCACCGACGAAGAGTCGAACAAAATTGAACGAGGCACGCCGCCTGCAGACCGGAGTGTCTGACATGTACGGCGCCCTCCCCCCGGTCGTAGGCCTGCCGATATGTTTACCTACGGCATCATCGCCCTCGGAGGCGCAGCTCTCTTCAGGAGGAAACAAAGCTGATGAGAGTGGGAGTATTTGTACCGCACCGATGTTTCCACGCCCCCTTCACGTGGAAATGACCAACGGCCTCAACTAGAGCCCTCTGTTGATAACGGTCCGGGGGTGGGGATACTCGGAATGGTAGTTGCCCGGACGTCCGGCCACCAGCTTATTGATGGGACACTCGTGTTCTCCGCCAGGCTGCCATCCACATGAAGGGTAGGCAAAACACCCTCACGCGAGTCTTACCCGGAAGCGTCGTCTGGCGTGTAGGCTTGTTTTCCTTTGTGCTCATTGTTCCCCTCCGCCCCCCCTCTTGGCTCAACCGTTTGCGCGCTTCCACACGCCTTCGATGGCGACCGACGACAACGACAACGACAACAACAAAACGCCTGACCAGGTGGAGGTAACCTTCGCCTTGGACGCCAACGGCATCCTGGCCGTAACGGCGCAGGACACGGTAACGGGGGCGAAGGCGGGCGCGGAGATCAAGGCCAAGGACGGGCGACTGTCTGCCGACGAGATCGACAAGATGGTTCAGGACGCGGAGAAGCACAGGGCGCAGGACGACGAGCTTGCCGACAAGGTGTGTGCCCTCGCCCCCGTACACCCTTTTGTATCCGTTTTTTGTGTCTCTTACGTATTTCTTCCACGTGTGGTGAGGATAACACGGGATAGGAATTTTCCTCGCGCCGTGTTCGTGGTATTTGAACACCACTTTGGAGTTGACAAACGGCCACGTGTTGGCACAAGACCTAGTGTTCCTCCATGCTTTCACCTTCCTGTTTTGCAGACACCTACCCCATCCCCTGCCCCACGCGCCTCGTCTCTTTCAGATGACCATGCAGACGGCCTTGGAAGGGGCGGTGTACTCGGCTCTCAGCGCCGCGCGCACTAAGGGCGACACCGACCAGGTGGCCGCTCTGGAGAACGTGCGCGACTGGCTAGACTACGACTCGACCAACGCCACCCTCACCGAGATGACGGCGAAAGCTGACTTCCTGAGGAACAACTTGGGCGTGGCGGTGAACACGGACTAGTAGGGTTTGTGATTCGACGTGATCGTCTTGCGGTTCGTCGGCTTGTCCCTTTCCGTCTTTTTTAGGATAGATGATAGCTGATTCCTCCTTTTTGAGAAGAAAAGTTGTGGTTGGGTGAGTAGCGGGATAGAAGAAAGAAGCAGGGAGGGGTTCTGCGGGCCGCGTTTAAATCAAACTGTTTGTGCTGACGGAGAGGAGAGAATCAAAGAAAGCGCGTCACAAATATGTTTTTTTATTTTTATCCATGAAGTACAATGTTGTACTAGGTGGGTGCGAGGGATATGTGTCTGGTCATGAGACCAGCGATTTTGTAAACTCCCACGCGTAATTTGAAGTCAGGAACGTTTTCGGTGTCTCGTGCCTTTTTTGTCCGTTCTGAAAGATGAAAAAATGTTGACGAATTCACACGTACGAACTCCATTTTCTTTGTTTGTTTCAACGATCTGGCGCGGATGGATCGTGAGATGAGGGCCAATGACGATGGCCATGTTTCCACTTAATCTTTCGCCGATAGAGCATCATCCGGCACATCCGGTGGTGTGCACTAGCCAACCGTTGGCGTCCTTGACGGAGACAAGCGTGCATGTATCGGTGCGCTCTGTTTCTTGAGAATTCGATCCGGTGGGTTTGCTACCCCGGAGCTGACATATCGAACGTTGCAGCAGTCACTGGAAACAGTCCGTAATCTTCGACGGAACCCAACATTTGTCACAGCCCTGCTCACCGCCACGGACCGTGAACCCCTGAACGGCGGTCAGCAGCAGCTGTCGGCTGGAGTAAGCGAAAGCCTTCGAGTAGCGTTCCTGCTCTTCACCATTACCACCTGTGCAAGAAGGAAAGTGTTGGCAATCCATCGTATGGTGCCCACCGTAGCCTCCAAGACACCCCTTGATGTGCGATGAGCTCCCGCCCTACCACACAAGCTACAGGAATACCCACGTGGGACTCTCGGGACACGGGACAACCACCCCCTCTACCAAGTTCCGGTGTTTCGGGTTAAAGGTAACGGACAGACACGGACTAAACACGTAACAAAATATTATCTCCTGGTGATATCCAACGGTAGTCTGTATCCTGTGGGTACAACAACATCAGGGATCGTATCCAGCAAGGGTGTGGCTTCATGTGCACACGCTGCATCTAACGAGACCGACGTCTAGCGAGTTGGAGCAGCAATCGAACGCGAGTCCAACCACTTTTGAACGTTTTCGTTCCGAACCCACACCATGCCGCCGCTCCCGTCGGTGACACGCTTCATCTTGTCCCTGAAGTCTATGTAGCCATCACCATCCCCAAAAGAAATTCTTTTTCAATAAAATTTTAAAAGTATGTTTAATTTTAGGGCGTTCTAAACCCTCTCAATTTGTTCCTTGTCCATGAACTTCTTCTTCAGCGCTTCATACGAGGCCCTCGTATCCCTTCGCAAAAACTCTGCGGCCATGTTGCCGTCACCCAAAACAGCGCGAAGCAGCGCCTCCTCATCCAGAGTGCGGTCGACTAGCTCCTCGACCAACCCATCTTTCACGTCCTTCATTCAGGAAATCCGAGATATCCACGTTCATCCCTGTCGTTGCGTTAAAAATACAAAGAACAAATCGGGACTCACACACATCTATCTTTCCAACGGAAGGAATACGGGTACAGCAGTAGTAGCGGGTGTGGTATGGTATGCATATTATTTGTATCTCCACGCTCCTCTCGTTTTCAATGCCACCACTGAAAGACTTTGAAACCAGAGCTCCGGCAACCCGTCCCCTTGTTTGTTGTTTGACCCCGTCCCAATGTAACTCCTTGGGTTGGAAGCTCGGCTTGCCGCGGGCAGAGGTTGGCAGAGGTGGGCGTGTGGTCTGCGGAGGAATTAAGAAAAAATAAAATGGAATCACAGCAACGAGACATCACACGGGATGCGGATTGCCATCTGTGCGCCCCCAGAGGTCTCTTTCCCAACTCTTTCCAAACCCTCTTCTTTCTCCGCCCTATCCTCGCTGCAATGTTTGCGTGTGCGTGCGACGGCAGATAGAAGGGTGGGCTGGTTGCTCGAGCCGCATGGTTGAGGTTGTAAGGTGTTTACTTCAACAGCAGCAGCACATGATGACTCGCTCTCTTTTGGTGCTGAATCCCCCCGCATCTCTCGGGGGTCGATCGGTCGATCCACCACTATTTATTTAGCAACGACCTCTCTGTAGGCGTGCTCGCTGTCCACGACCGCAGTGCATCCGAAGCACAGAGAGCTTCAGGAACCTCGGTGACTTCTGTGGCATGCATGGTGGGCCGAATGGCGTAAATAGCTGGGGGGGGTGCCGGCGATTCTCTTCCCGTCGTAGTCAGCGATAAATATTTATCACACACACCTCGATTTACCGCTTTTCGTGACCATGATGATGATGACAATGAATGATGACGTTGATTGACAACAAGCACAACAAGTTGCTGGGGAAGCTACACTGATGGTCGATGGATGATACCCCCGCTTGCACAGCTAGCTACCGCCCGGATTAGGAGGAACCTGGGACAAAGTTGTCGCAACCCAACGAATCTTGCTGTGCAGGGCTCTATACAAGGCGTCACCCAGGTTGATCGTCGGGGGTGTAGGTGCAGCAAAATACATCAACCCCCATTTCCGCTTCCACTCACACACAGAACCACCGCCACGTCTTTGGTCGGTATCAAGCAGGGCTCTCGCCAGACCGTACCGGAGAGCTGCTGCATATGTAGGCACCCGCACGCTTGCTTGGCGAGGTCGCCTCATGTATCGAGCAGCGAAGCTCGCGTCGCTGGCATTACCGCGAGAGACGTCAAGCCGTATGATACGGTCCAGATCGAGGCACATTTATCAAACCTAAAAAAAACACACCAAACCAGCTGCAGGAAGTGTGACGAATCCCGGCATGCAGCAACGGGACGGCTCGCTCGGCAGACTCTTGCCTATGATGTTCCCATCAAAATGAGTTATTTCTACAAGGGTTATACACAACCACACATTTCGGTTTCTCCAACACCGCTGATGAAAGTAGATCAGGTGCATACGTTTCCTACATACTCCGTCGCCATGCATTCATCCCAGGCCCAAAATCAACCGTGCGCGAGCGACCTGCCAACAAAATCAAACCTCCCGTCGTACATACCAGAGGTGCAAACACTCAAATCGCAAGCAGCAGTTATCTCGAAATATCCGTTCGTCCGAGTGCGTGCCAAGGCTAATAGGGATGGGACACATTCAGCCATCAGCAACACATCTCTTTTAACAACGGCCACATCAACCAGGAAAAGCAGGTGGCGCACGACAAAGGAGGTGCACGATCGACCCCACACTACCGATAAACGCCAAAGGCAAGCGCGTGCGACCTCGAACTCAAACTCTGCAATATGACTCCCCTGACCTTACAGACCTTATTGCTTGACTCCACCGGGAATCTGGTCAAACCTACGCCGTTTAGTTCAACGATCCTTGTAAAATTCCTTTTCAGTGGCAAGTGACTCGTAGGCAACCAAAGCATGCCGAGTATGCAGCACCCCAAAATAATACATTCATACAAAATAACGGCGCTAAGAAAACAGAATATGACACAAACCTACAGTATCCACACTGCTGTTACACTCTGCCCAACCCCGCAGACTAAATTGAGAGCGATTTAGTGCTCCTTGTCCCAGCGAGCAACGCCGCGATATCGGGTCGGTGCCGTTGAACCTTAAAAAACAAACACAACACACACACACACCGAACAAAAAAAACAACAACGTTCTTTCGCGATTCTTATCCCTGCATATTTTTTCATTGGCCAGCGGGTAAGCGCGGCCGACAGCCTCTACAACCAAACACGCAACACACGTACACAGGAAGGAGCACACACCACTCACGTTCGAACAGGCACGACACCACACTTACCCCCCCCCCAACCCCTTCAATTCAACCCTCGGGAGAGCGGAGAACTACAGTACACTTTGGGGTCGCTCGACGAAGAGGGTAGGAGGCTGACATCGCCCAACCGCAAGCCGCCCGAGGTGTCAGCCCCGCTCGATAACTCGTCGCGACCGGCGTGAGACACGTCTGGGATCTGCTGGGAAAGGTCGTGCAGCAAAGCGGAAAATGACACAGGGCAAGGGAGCAAGGGAGCAAGCGAGCAAGCGAGCAAGCGAGCAAGCGAGCAGCGAGACGAACCTTGAGCGAGAGGGCGCGCGAGTAGCAAATGCGTCACGTGTTTTGCCACAAGTTCTTCGCGCTCAGGCATGTGGCAGCCTTGTCCGAAAGATAGCCAACCACAGGGGTTTGCGAACGGCCTAGCTTTGGAGCACTGGGAAATAGCCTGGGTCGGGCAGTGCTGGCGATACTTTTTCCTGAGAAAACAAAATCGGCGTGCTCAACGAGTAACTTAAACCGAAACGCCGTCCGGCGTCCGGAATACTTCCCGAAAGAAGAATCGTACGGTGGCGCCGTCGAATCATGTACGGATGCCACGTGCCTATCCGCGCCAGGAGAACGACACACATTTTCTACATCACCTTCTAAACCAATGCCCGCTAATAGGAAACTACAAAAAAAGCTAGCGCTTCAAGGTTCAGTTCGTACTGCTGTACGACTCGCTGCAATAGACTCTCGCCCAGCTTCGTGGGTTTGGCATCGGTCAGTCGGCACAAAAATCAAATAGGCATGCACCGATCGCCCACCTGGCGTTGGAACTCTCGGCTACTATCGCCGAGGCAGCCACGCAAGGTCCTCAGGCTGTCGGTGAGGAGGTGCAGGCGGTCCCATGCCTCCTCCTCCGCCCGGCTTGCTTCCGCGAGGCATCTCGCTAGGCTTCGGTTGGCCTGTCGGCAAAAAAACAACGCAAGAATTGTTTGTTTTTCTCCAAACAAAAACTGTTGCGATCGCAACCCAGTACTGATCTACCACTTGACGCGGTCGATTCCCGTGTACACAGGCGCACTTACGGCAGTACCCTAAATATGTATACTCCAATACAATGGACCCCAAGGGTCTGCAAAACAGTGAATATCAGAGACAGAAAGCAATGCATGAACACGAAGCACGAAAATCCCACGGCATTCCAGGGCGCAGAAACACACCACAGCCAGGAAACGGAGCATCTACAATGGTGTTGAGGGCACGACGGCAAAGCGCAAGAGTACTGGGAGTGGAGGGGGGGGAGTTGGTTGGCAGATGCGTGGAAAAGACAGTGGGGGAAAGAGGCGAGCACCAACTTGAGATAGAGGTGTGCGGGGCAGAGTGCACGACCGCACGCAAAAAAAGGACACGCACACGAATCAAAATGCAACGCATGGCAGCCGCTGCCCTGAGAAGCCGACCCCCGGGTCAATCAGAAAGCAGCAGACGGATTCGAACCATAAATTGTACAACCGACAAGTCCTGGAGAACCAACCCCTCACATCCGCGGTAGGCTGAACAATGTTCCCTGACTGCAGCGCTTGCTTGTCGCCGGCCGCCGCCTTGTGGAGAGACGCCAAAGACCCGCCAGCGGAAGTGTCACTCCGACGCCTTCGAATCTGCAGCAGCAGCAGCAGCAGCAGCCAGGTGTGTTCAGCGGACTCAAAAGACAACTCGTCAGTGGTCATGTCTTGCTAGGCAGAGGGGGTCGCATATTGGTTCACGTGCGAAACTAGCTTAATCGTCGGTTTCACCAACGACTCCTCAGTTGTCATGTCATGTCGTGCTTAGACCCTTCTTTATGGAAACAGAATCTTGCAAATACATCTTGGCATTTTGACCCAAGATTTGCTCACAATATATCTCCGCGAAGATTTGCAGTATCGCGAACTATGAGGGAAATATCTTGAATGTTGAAAAAGCGGCGTGTTGTTCCTCTCTTCTGCTTGAAGTTGATAAAGGCACAACGGCCACGTGGTCCACAGAAAATGCGGAGGTGTGGCGAAAAGTGAGCATGATGCAGTTGTAGAAGGGGCGTCCCTCCCCCAGCTGTATTGCCTCAACACTGTGGGTGGATACTAGCGATGGGCGCCTACCTGGGGTGCAAAATAGAAGCCGTTGCCCACGAGCTCATGTCAAGCGGAGAAAAAAAATTGTTCCATTGCTGTCCAACTGACAAGAAAGTGCATCAACCCGAGGCCGATGAAACCCAAACACTATGTAGCAGGCGTACCGAGGTCAAACCTCCGGCGCTGTCATCTGCACCCACGGATTTGGCTCGGGTGCAAACGGGTTGGGTGTGGGGTGATTCGATGAAGAGATACAAGCGTCGCACACGACAGAGCAGTGTTGGCAAAACGTTCCTCCTCCTCTATTTTTCTACTTCAAAATAAAGTACTCTTTGAACGGTCTCTCGACAGACTGGGGATGACGCAGGTGGAACGAGCCAGGGCAAATACGCATTTTTTTCGGGCGCCTTGGTCGTTTTCGTTCGCTGTCGGCGCCCGTGGCGCCGACACAGTAACGCCAGGGTGCGTTAGAGACCTTGTGAGTGTGCCACGTGCAGATTTCATGGCGTTATGGACGATTAGGTTGACTGACCTTCGGTGATCGCGCCGCACTGAGGCAAGATTTGTTACACCGCCTCAAGATTTGTCGGAAGGCTCGTTTCGACAGATCTTGGGTCAACATTTGTTCGAAAGGGCAGATTTCGGGCCTCGAGAAATCTTGGCCAAGAAGTATCGGAATATTTCGCTCCCGTAAATCGTGAAACTGGCAGGTCTTGGTCAAGATCAACGTTTATCGACAAGATTTTGTTCCCATAAATCGGGGTCTTAGCAGGGTCGCATACTGGTTCACGTGCGAAAATAGCTAGCTTCGTTGTTTTGGCCGTTCGATGGCAACAATCTTTCAGGCCAGCTGTCTCATGTATTGGGGTTCCGTCGGGGTGGCGGAGTAGCAGCCGTGGCAAATAAATGCTACCGAAATCGAGAGTCTGCCAACGGCCTCGAACACTAAGGCGGCGGGATTGTCGATTAGTCATCCGGAGATACGCGGTTAAACCCTCAGAAGCAAACGGCTCGACAACCCCGTCGAAGCATCTCCACTCAACAAAAAAAAAAACTGACTCCATTGATACAGTCTACGGTGCAGCGCCGAACAGCTTGCTACCACTTCCCGCAGATCTCAAGCCCGGGATTGTTGTACAACCTCGCGTTTGGAGCCGACGAACGGCAACCCGTTTCATGCACCGGCTACAGAACCAGAATGAGCCCGGAACAAAGAAACACAAACTTATATTAACCCATCGCCGCTCCCCGTTGTGCCTAAGGTAACAGCGGTACAGCGATAAAACCCACCTCCGGAGCGGAGTCAGAAGCCGTGTCGCCGGTGCTCCCTCTACGCTCCCCGGCGTTCAGCAATAGCAGCGGACGCTCCGATTCAGCCTTGAGCTCGGACATGGGCCCCGGAAATGCCCTGGTGTTTTGGCCATTTGCCAACGCCAATCGCAATTTGACATTGCACGTCGAACGGCGCCCGCGGCAAACGAAGTGCGATAACGTAAACATGTTGCGAGTGCACTATACGGAGTAACGTAACCCACAGCTACATGATGAAAATGAAAAGAATGCGGAGAGGCGTTGGTTTGGGAGGGTGGGAGGGAGGGGCACGCTGGTTCTGGAGGTTGACACCCTTTGCCCGTTGTCTCGTCGACGGCAGGCTCACAGGAATCTCGAAACAGGCAACACACACAAACACACACGACATATAGATCCCGCATTCTCAAGCGCATGAACAGCACCGTGCCCGGCCCGTCTCCATGGACAGATCAACAAGCCGTTGTGCCGAGGGCAGAAGAACACCATGAACAGAACCGTGCCCGGCCCGTCTCCATGGACGGATCAACAAGCCGTTGTGCCGAGGGCAGAAGAACCCCATCGAGCAGCGAAATAAAGGGCAGGATTACCTCGCGATCCGTCTTAGCGCTTTCCCCTCGATGGTGTACATCTCGCACTCCGTCACGCACGTGACCGATTCTCTACGAACACCACCCCCGTGAAGCGCCGCCGTCGCCCCAAAGCACGACCCGGCGCTCAGTCTTCCAACCTGTCGGGATCGCAAAACAGTAAAAACATGAAACATGCACGCAAGATCCAACGTGTTGATCGCAAAACAACAGGAAAAAAATGACACATGCACGCAAGATCCAACCTGTTGATCGCAAAACAACAGGAAAAACATGATACATGCACGCAAGTTCCAGCCTGTTGTTCGCAAAACACGGAAAAACATGAAAAACATGCGCAAGAAACTAGTGTCGGAGCGGGCCGAATGCCACCTGGCACACACACGCAAGGGCCGCCCGTTATTGTACTTCTCCGGAAACGCTCATGAAAGCACCGGCCGGCCGGTTAGACTCCAATCTACGGATAACCAACCACACCACCTCAAGTGAAAACACGACTGCACCCCCCCCCCGACAACCAACACCACCCACCGATGGCATCGAGTGAGGAACCGGCCGACTTTGTTTTTTCTTTCCTTTTCTGGTATTCTCACCTCCACGCCTCGGCGAGTGACCGTCGCCCGCCCGCGCACGACGAAGATGGTCTCATCCGAAACGCCTTCCTCGAGCAAGACGCGCTCCCCAGCCTGCCAGTAAGAGCAAACGCCAGCGACGACACCGGCCAAGAGCGAGGGAGGAGAGACCACCCACCACTCGCGTCAATTCCCTCTTCTCTTTTGTGTTGTGTTCTGTGAGGCTCCTGTGCACGCACGGCTACTGCGGCTCTTGTGCACACACGGCTATTCAGTACCCGGGCTGCTGTTCGAATGCTCCCAGCGCGAGCAACTATCGAACGAGCTGACGAGGCTACTACCGGGGACAAAAACACCGCTCCCCACCAACGTCCTCTTGAAGAGCGTAATCGTACCGCAGCTAGAGTACGCCGGACAAGTATGGGAAGGAAATGAGAAGGTAGTCAAAGAGCTCGAGGCGGCGCAGATGAAAGCAGCGAAAATCATCCTTGGATGTTCCAAGCACACAAGTAATGCAGCCGTCAGGGCAGAACTGGGGGTCCGATCCCTACGATCGGGAAGAGACGCAAGGAAGCTGACATGGCAGTATCGCATGTGCGGTATGGGCAAGGAGAGGTTACCGAGAATAGCTTGGGAGGCGGAGTGTGCAATCAAGAAGAGGGGTAGACAACCCGCGGAGTGGGTCAAGGTTGTAGGTGAGGAATGGAAAGATTTCGGAATTGACGAAGGCGGTACGCTGGAAACTGAGGGTCTACAGGGGTTCAAGGAGAAGATATCTGTTGCTCTTGCCGAGAGAGAAGAACATGATCTAAGAAAAGAAACCAAGGATAAGGAGGGTGTAGATGTGTACGGAATGTTGAAAGAAGGAATAGGGTTCAAGGATTACCTACATGGACCAATGGATGCAGGGACAAAGCTTAAGGTCAAATTCAGGATCGGGGACATTTGCCGCCGAGAACGTACACGGTACACGGTGATATGGGAAGATCAAGACGCCAAGTTCAAATGTGATTGCGGCTCAGTGCGAAGACCGTGATCATGTAGTCGAAGAATGTCGGCTGTACAAGAGGGGGAGGGAAGTGCACATGACTGAGCTGGGAAAAGTACATGTAGAAGAAAAGTACAGGGAGATGTTTGAGGCATGGGATAGCCAGGACAAGACGTTTGTTGTACTGGGGCATAGGAAGTGGGTTGAAAAGGCGGGAAGTGACATCGTTAGGATAGATAACTAGTCTAGGGAAGACATTTTTGAGCCACCTTTGGCAAAGTAGGAAGGAACGATTGGCCATCGGTGATCGGTCCTGTGGGAACAATGCTCCGTCCTCTCGAGGACGCGTGGTCAATGGTCTAACCGTTAAGGCAGGCAACGTAAGAACAAGAGTACGCCCCCGCCAACGTCCACACAGACCAGCAAACCTGGTCTGGTAGATACCCCTTGCTGTCGAAGAAAGCCAATAACACACCTTGGGGTAAATGTGGTCGTGCATGGATCGCATGACGGACGTCACGAACACCGGGCAGACATCCTTCCGATCCTTGAAGAACTGTATCCTCGCGATCTATCAGCAGCAGCAGCAGCAGCGGCGGCGGCGGCGATGGTGGTGGCGGCGGCGGCGACAAAGGCACGGGAAATTGACAACAAACCAAACCGAACAAAACCAGGTCAGCGTGCGGGGTTCGCCCAATAATTACTGTACACATAAAACACCGAGGTCGGAAAATACGGCAAAGTGCAAGGAGGAGCCGTCGCGCCCTGAGTTTCGCGACCAACAAATAGCAGAGTATATATTTGTGTGCCAAGCCACGTGTACTAAATAAACCCCTCGCAGTCACGGTCGCCCCCCCCCCCCCAAGCTACCTGTCGTCGGTAGATGCACAGAAGCGTGGAGGTGCGAACGCTCGAGGGCAGCAGCTCGAGAGTGTTTTGAGCCTTCTTTTCCAGCATCTGGTGCGTCTCCCCGGAGATGTTGAGCGTGCGCATGATCTGCGGACGAGTTTCGTCCGTACGGCGTCCGCACACAAGAACGGCACGGGCCAAAAAAAGGGGAGGGGGAACGTTGTTACTTCTTCGCACGCTTGCATAAGCCTCGGAGGGGAAGGGAAAAAAACGGCACTGCTTGTAAGCACGCGCAGGTGCTTTGTCTGCGTTGGTGAAAACTTGCGGCGCTTTTGCAGCGCAAAACAAGCACAAGATAACAAACGCATAAAAAACAAACAAAGAAAAATGCAGCTCAAAACTCAGGAAGAGCACAAAGACGAGGACAGCAAAAACCGAGAAGGTTGCACCCTCAGCGAGGCTGGCCGGGATTCTTGCCTAGTGTTGCTCGAGAATAGCAAGCAGACGAGGCACGTACGGCAGCACAATACCACCACCAACATCCAGGTTGGCGAGTTGGACGATTGGTCACATGCGAGAAAGCCGCCGAACCCTTAAAAAACGCACCCCTACATATTATTTCATGGCCACGGTGCACCGCAAAAAAAATAAATAATGGTGCACACAATCAGGGTTCTTCTTCGTACCTCGGAGGCTAAGTACTGCGGGAGCGAGTGCATGCGGATGAACGCCTCCGCGTGCCGCTCTATGCGCCTTGACTGCGAATGCCTGGCGACCACAGTGGTGATGATGTGGCTCACGGCACCGATCGCGAGGGCATACATCGTGGCCCCCGTCAACATCACCTGAGCAAAAAAAGAAGCCGTTCACATGGCGGCGAAGCGCGCGGCGGTACGAGCAGGTGGGGAGGGGGGCAAGACGTCATGATGCGTGCTCGTGAGAGAGAACATCAACCGTTCTGTGGCAAAACACCGTCCAGGCAGGTACAGGGGCCGAGGGTTCCGCAACAGCAAAACAACAACGTATGTGAGCGGCGTGTCCCCAGACCTGGTCGGCTCTTCAACCATGAAACGGCCCAGCACGACACTGCGAGGAAACGCCCTAAGAATGGCATCGCGACGCAGCCGGGTGTTCGGTTTTGCGTCCGACGCGTCAGAAGTCACCGAGGAGACAAGCGCTCATCTCCTCAAATTGACTGGACCTGGGGTCCGACGGACTATTGTAGGTGACACAAGATACCACACCCTCTGGACCGATTTTCGAAGCTCGATTACTCCACCAAGAAAAGGACACGCCAACCTCAACTGATGCGTTTCCGGAAAGATCTCAACGAGACGGTTCCAATGCCGACATTTTCGGGCAACACCATTCTTTCTGCTGGTGGAGTAGTCGAGCGTTGGTGTGGCATCTTGGTGTCACCTCCGGTACTCCCGTGAACAGGCGATAAATCTACCCCCCCCTCCCCCCTGGTCCGGTGAGAACCCGGCGTGCTCCGTCCCGGCTTTGTAGGAATGCGAGGTCATAGGTATATCGACTACGGCATGCACGACTATGAGTACCCCCCCCCCCCTGTGAAGTAAGCACAACAAGATGCCGAACACCCTTAGCAGGATGCAGCGCACCCTTCATGCGACTCGCCCAATACCTCACGGTGTGCTCCGTCCCGGCTTTGTAGGGATGCGAGGTCAAAGGTATATCGACTACGGCATGCACGACTATGAGTACACCTCCCCCCCCCCCCCCCCCTCCTGTTCCGCTCTAGCTCGCCCCCACCCTAAGGCCGGCCAACGAAAGCGGGGGCACCACCTAAAACCCTGGTCGCAGCAGCACTACATGAACAACTCACCAGGATGCAGTATGTCCTCTCGGCGATCGTGCTCGCGAAGATGTCGCCGTAGCCGACAGTGGACAGCGTGGTCACGGTCCAGTACACCGAGGTCACGTAGAGCGTGGAGGCCGGCGCGTCTTCCAGGCCGTCTTTTACGATCCTGACGGGACGACGGAGAAGGAGTCCAAGACGACATCAAGAATAGAATCTTGCGAAGTTTGCAGTCTATATATTCTTCTCGGCTCTCGGGGCATCTACGTTGCTATCGACGTGTCCGTCTTCGGGAAGATGCCTCTCTCCTTGTTCTTGATGTCCATTTTGCATGGCATCCTCTCTCATTCCCAAAACCATATTTTCTGGAATGCCTACCCATGATGTTTTCTATTCTCACGCTCCGTATCAGCATCTCACCATGAGAGGTCAGCGTCCTCCATGTCCGCCAGGAGGTGCCAGCCGCACGCCACCCAGTGCATCACCAGAAGGATGTAGAGAACAACCTTAGCGGCGATTTGGACAAGGGAAAAGGGTTCGGTCCTGCAAATGAGTTTACGGGATACTGCTGCGAGTCCTGTTGGTTGCCATTTTTTTCATCCATCCCATCCGTTCCACACAGGCGCCGGTCTACACCCTTAAGGCTCGGCTAATCCTAAGATCCAGCTAAGGTTAAGATTCAGCTAAGGGCGCATAGGCGAGAACATGCGGCGTACGTGCAAACATGTTATCCTACCTTCACCAAGTTGTACATGGCGAGAAGAATGTTCTTTCGGTTGGTCTTCTCCGCCTCCTCGCTGAGCATCTTGATAGACCGAATCAACCTCAGGGTCTGGGGCATCCTGGCCAGCCTTGTCACCTTGTTGGAGATGCTGAACGTGTGCACGCCCAGCATCTGTTCGAATGGGCAAATCGGCCATCAAGGGGTCGCGACCGACCGACGTGGGTGACGAAATGTGTGAGTCCGTCAGCGACGGTCTCGCTCCGAGGGGGTATGTACGGGGTCGAATAGACACTATGATAAATAGCCCAATAGGGGGCGGCAAAACACAGTTGAAAGAGTCAGAGCTAGTCGTGGGCAAGTACGTGCGCTTCAAGCAGCAAACACACGCCTCATGAACGAACACCTCAACGCACAGACAGCCATACGCGGCCATGTTCGATCTTGTTCAACGCACTCAAGACACAGACAACAAAGACACGCCAAACTAGCCACCCATCGGGGGCTCTCCCGAACACAGACCCAACACGCCTGCGGCGAACCCGAACTCACGATGGTCAGCGGGACAGAGGCGATGAGGTCGAACACGAGCAGCCCGCGGGAGTAGTTCCGCGCGATCGCGATGGGCTCGTAGACCACCCTGTTGGCGTACTCGTCGTGGTACGCCGTCAGGAACCGCGCCGCGAGGTCTACCAGGAAGCACACGTCCACCACGAAGTTGAAGGCGTGCCAGTCCTCCTGCCAGGTCGGGGCAGAAAATTAGGGAACGGCGCGGGGGGGGGGGGGGCAACCGGATCCCTTTTACAGCACACTTGCCGCAAAACCCCCCAACGATGTGACCTAAACTGGGCATGGGCCCCCCACCAGTCTACTGGTTGGGTAGCACAAATGCCTGCCCCTTCCCTATAAAGCGCTTGGAAAATACGTACCCCTGCCCAAGGGGGGGGGGGGTCCGATCAAATACAACACCCGCAGTTTCCCCGTCCAAATCGGTCCCCAAAAGGGCCCCAAGTTTCAACTCAAGTCCCCGGGATCCGCGCCCTTAGTGCCTGCCTACCACCCCCGTGTCGCGCTACTGGAAATGGGTGTCCCAACCGGGGCCCCCCCCCCCAGGGGCAAAAAACATAAAGGGTGCAAAAAACAAAAAAATGGCGTAACGACTATCACCCCCAACAAAAACCCCCCAGGGGCGTTGGGGTGGAACCCCCCCCTTTCGGGTTTTGGGTCCACGCCTTGAAACAAAGGAAAAAAAAACCCTTTGGTAAGGGAAAATCTTCCGGGAAGGGGGGGGAAAGGTGGGGGGAATACCAAAAAATCCCGGGTGCCTGTTTTTTGAGGTGGGGGAAACAAAATCAAAAACCGGGTTCCCCCCCCCCCCCCTTAATTTCCCAAGAAAAGCCCCCGGGGGAAAAGGAAAAAAAAACAAACCCCCCCCCGCCCCC